>OV651821.1:48771891-49009391 GCA_927349885.1 Psylliodes chrysocephalus
ATTCACTGTTGGGTTCTAATTAAGTGCTGTTTCTAAAGTGGCGCTGGGAAACAGTAACAAAGCCTACACAGAACACGAGGTTAATGATCTTAGTAGTCGATGCCGATGACACCAAAGTAAAAAAAAAATCAGTACTAGCAAACTAAGAAATTTTAAAACTGAAATAATATAGCTTAATCCTCAAACGTTATTAAGTATAATAATAAAAACAAACTAAAACATTCTTGGTAAAGAATTGGTAATGTTAACATAAATCGTTCTGATTTATAAAGTAAAGATCACTCAAGTTTCCTGTTTCTTCGTTTACCAATATATCTTCAGTGTTGCTAAGCCCTTGACTTTAGCGGCTTCTTGACCACTCGGATATGGATCTTTACTTCTTCCATGATTTTTCAAACTATTTATCTCTCTTTCGTTTCCACTTCTTTTTTTGGTTACCCTAGAGACGTGCACATAGTGCAATTTCAATTTTTTAGGATTTACATAGCCTGATAAAAATAAATGAATAATAGGATAGATTACTTATATCTACATATACAGGGTGTCCCAAAATTAGACGGTCATATTTTAACAGCATAATCTACATCTTAAAATAGGAGTAAAACTTCGTATAAATATAGGTCCGAAAACGTTTCTTTTCCGAGATACAGGGTGTTAAAAGTGAAGTCCTGATGACACACTTTTGTAAATATTTTCTAAACGTTTAAAGATAACTAAGTAAAATTTGGTACGAATGCTAATCTTTTACGCTCTATTTAATGGACTAAACCCCTGTTTTAGATCATTTTTATAGGTGGGTAAATAAGGGAGGGCTTAGGGTAAAATTGCCTTAAGTTCTTTCCAGTTTTTAACATTTTTGGCTATAAAATTTGGAAAACCAATGTTTTCTTTATAATAAAGCTAGTTTTGTTGCATCTCGCTAGGACGCACCATTTTAAGGAGAAAAGCATTTGAAAATTTTATAAGTTGATATTATCTTATTCGAAAGTGTAAACAATAATTAGTAGGCATGTGGAATCAAAAATTTATTTTTTTTTTAACTTTGGAAAACCGGTGACCAAAGAAATTTTAGAAAATATTTGCAAAAATGTGCCGTCACGACTTCACTTGCAAGACCCTGTATCTCGAAAACTATATGGTTTTCGTACCTATGTTTATATGATTTTTTACTTTTATTTTAGGATGTAGATTACGCTGTTAAAATATGACCTTTTAATTTCGGGACACCTTGTATACATACATGTATGAAATTAATTTATCTAATTTATAAAATATAGAGAACGTACAATGTGCCATTCCAACAAGTAGTAAGTCATGTACAAAATGCATGTTTGTATTAAGTGAAATATTAATTATAGACAAATATGTTACTGATTTTACTCAAGCTAACTTAAATTATATTGTAGGCATCTTATTGTATCTCCCTCGCTTTTGCTTACCCACCGATTTTATTTTTTTCACGCGAGACATTTCACCCAATCATACGACAGATCCTATAAGCAATAGTCTCGTGTGCAAAAACATACGATTAAAGAGAGCCAATTAAAAGAAAGGTAAAAAGCCGGTGCGGGTTGACAAGCAACGGCAGAACAAACTAAAATTACTTTCGCCTTTTCAGTCGAACAAGCAACAAGTCGCAAAAACTTTAATCCAAAAAGCCGGCACTCGCGGTAACCATTCCAAGCATAAGCGATTTGATTTTATAAAAAGTTAATATGTAACTTTTCAATACTTCTTTGTAACTAAAAGTTGTAAATGTGTTAAATGTGAACGTATCAAGCAGTGAATATATCAAATTCAAATGTAGGGTGATGGTTTTATTTTATTACACCCAGTGCTTCAACTAGAACTTCACGAATATCTTCCAGAGGCTACAGGGTGGAGCATAAGGCCTCCACCCCAGGTAATCTAATTTGAATACAGTCCACCATGATCGAAGGCAGTATACGTCAAGCCCTATAAAGCAGGGGCCACATTTATTTTTAATTGTTTAATTAGAAAAATATTTATTTTTTAATTACTATTAAATTTAATAAATACATTTCCAAACTAACGTGTATTATCAGTGGCATGGTGAACCCATGAGGACGAGTGGCACACCATTTTTATGGCGCCAATCCAATATTATAAATATCCTTTTTACAAAAATATAAATAAAAGAGGTAGTTTTTGCAGGGGCGGGTCAAGCACAGCCCTAGGCACACCACTGATTTTTATAAGCGTTTTTTGGACAATAACTCCTAAACTACTCTTAATTTTGTTGATATGTTAACCAGGTTGGACGAACTGCTCTAGAAATTCAGTTAAAAAATTGTAAATAGCTCGTTATCGTTAACTAAGAAAGATACAAAGTTCATTTCACTATAAAAAAAAAATAAAAATTCATAGTTCTTTTTGATTTTATGATCGATAAAGCAATTTTCTTTGTCAAAAAAATACGGGAAGTTAAAAGGTACCCAACCCCCCAACTTTTTTTAAAGGGGTCCCTTTAAATTTTGTTTCTCCTTAGAATATTTACAAAAAAAAACTTTTGTTTGAATGTTAGTTTAACGCCCTGTAACTTTGTTAGGGGTCAGTTTTTGATATAGGTAAATATAGCAAAGTCCATTTATTTTTTGGTACTCTGTCTGAGGAAGAATTTGTGACATACCTTTTTGAAACACTCTGTATAATTTGTATCGGAATTTGGCATCAAGGGACTTGCTACCGTACTTTGCATTCAATATCATAAATAATACCCTTTAGCTGATTTTCTTGAAATTTGGAAAAATATTTATAGTGTTGACAAGCTAATTTAGACCTAAGTTGATTAACTTTATTGAATCCAGTACCGGTGGCATTTCAATGAAAATTATTATTAAAAAAAATTATTTCACTGGCGATTTTAGATTTATTAAATTTTTTCAGTTTAAGCCACTAAAAGTAAATTTTGTTTTACCTTTTAAATTTTTAATGTATCTCGTTTCGTTATCAAAAGAAAAAAATAATGAAACGCCTCTCCCTAGACCACTGAAAAAACATAGGAAACAAAACAAAACATTTTCTTTCTTAATAAAGGTTTGCTTTAAAAATTGTAAACAACTTGACAGTTAACAAATTTATAAGGTAATTGGTTGAATACAGTATTTTTGGTAAACAGTTTGTATTTAATATAGTTTAGTTTACTGATAGTGAAATGGCAGATATGTATTTCTGTTATTGTATGGCTCATGGAAACTCTAGTGCTGCAAGATGTATCATAAAAGATTCCCTCAACGTGTAGTGCCCACAGAAGAATATTTGTAAATCTGTATGCACGACTTTCTAAAACGGGCAGTTATAAAAGATCGAGGGTTGTCATCGGAAGGCCTGTAACGTTAAGAACCATTGATTCTCTCTGTATCTGTAACGTATGAAGGGTGGATTATCCCCCCACGGCACTTAGGCCTTACTGGACCCATTGTGCATCCTCTTAAAATAATAGGTACCTCATAGCTCGTGAGCCAGCATACAGATTTAATGTAGTTGACAATGTTGCCAGAGGTGCTTCTCTTATATCGGCCGGTGTTAGCCGATACTCGCCGAACACAAATCTTCTAATAAATGAGGATATGGTCGATGGTCTCATCTTCTTGTTTGCACCCTCTATAGAGTGCGGATTCTGACAGCCCCATGATATGGAGATGCTTTTGTACTTGGCAATGACCAGTCAGAATACCTGTGACTAGGCGCAGATTCTGTCTAGTCACAGTTAATTATTTTTTTTCTGCAGTGTTGTCAGGATAACTTAAGAGCTCTCTGGCAACTTTGCAGTTTCTTGTTTCATCCAATTTTTTCTTCAATATCACAAGGGAATGTTCTTTAATTAGGTCTGCCACTACTGATTTTGTCAGGCCAATAGAAGGGTCCTAAAAGTATTTGGTTGGCTGCTTTTTTGGCTAGTGAATCAGCAAGCCGGTTACCTTTCGATGTAGCGTAACCTTTAATCCATCTTAAGGTGACCACCGTTGAACTAGAAGAAGCTGTTTTAAATAAAATTAAAGGAAACCATAATACCAGTAACCAGAACATAGCTCTAAGAGTAGCTTTTTTTAATTGGTTACGCAGGAAAATTAGAAAAATTCCAGTATTCTTAAGTACAATATTCTTAATAGATGGAGCTAGTTTTTCTTGCAATTCCATTATTAACTTCCACAACAATCAAATATGGCCCGAAAACACCTCCTTGATAGAAAATAATTTTCAAGAACAGTTTTCTTGTGATGTTTGTGTTGGAATTGTTGGTAACCAACCAATTGATTTTATTTTTTTTAACCGAGATGAATGGTGAAGAATACCGAAGGTTTTTGTAATTCGTTTTTCCTGAACTATTAGAAGTTCTAGTCATGAAAAGGTTTTTTATATGATACAAGCACGATGGTTCTTCACCACATTTTAGCCAATATTTGCATATTACCGGCTCACAATCATGTCCTCCCCAAAATACACTTCTTAATGAATGTCAAATAATAAAAAATAGGCCAGGAATTTTCCAGAAAATGCGTATTTAAATGGTGAGGCGGCTGAATTGTTGTAATTTAGTAAAACTGGCTAGTTTAGTTGATACAAATGTTCAATTTAGTATTTATTTGTTGTGGTGGCTAATTATTTAAAAAAATAATATTTCAAAGTAAAACTTGTTTTTTTCCTCATATGTTTTTCTTTTGGTTATGAAACAAGATACGAAAAAAAATTAAATTTTTAGTTGCATTAATTTTTTAAATAATAATTTTCGATAAGAGGCTACCGGAACTCCACTGGATTTAATAAATGTAATTTACTTAGGTCTAAATTAGCTTATTAACACTATAAATAATTATGCCAAATTTTAAGAAATATGATATTACAAAATACCTATTTAAAAAAAATAATTTAACACATTTTATCTTGAGAAGGAAACTTTTGCGGGCCCATGCTTATGTTAGTTTTATCTTAGTATAACTCAAAGAATTGTTCCTTAAGTTAAGGCACTTACTTAATTAACGACCTGTATAAACAAGAAAAAAATAACAATGTACCGCTTTCTGTTACAAATAATTCATAATGTATCACGAATTATTAAAATACGTTACTTCATTTACGTAGGTTCATTATGTATCTAAATGATAGGTTTTATACAAATTAAAAAAAGTACACACAAAATGCAAAAAACCAAATGCAAAGGCGTAAAGTAACCCATAATTGAGTATTACATGCTAACGATATAATTTCAACCCACCCATTGTTCAATTACTTCGGAGCTCACATGGGTACAAACAATGGCCGCTCTCTTCTTCTAGTTTCAGAACCTATTAATAAAAGGATAAGAGAATTTCTCACGCCTACACTAATTATATAGTGTATAAAAAGTACTATACTGCTTATTCCGTTTTTTTATGAGACAAATTCTGTCTCCTATTTAATAGGAGATATGTGTAGATCTATAATGAAATTTAAAAGAAAAGTGTAGATTTACAGGGTGTTAAAAAAATAGGTCTTAAATTTTACCAGAAATTCTGGTGTCAAAAATGTGTCAGTTCGGCTTAACTAATTTATACACAAACACATACTTTTTGAAACTTTTTGATTTCTGGTTTTCTTCTGTGAAATCAATGTTTTTCGAATTACGTCAACTTTTTCAATATGTAGTTGTACTAATTTACGTGCACTAAGTACTCTATGCGAAGGGTAAACCACTGACTAATATTTTGTGAAAGGAACAGGAAGATTTTTAATACTCGTACCCGTATTTCTTTCATACTTAACGTAACATACTCCCCACCCTTCTTTCGCTGCAAAAAGTCTGAACATCGGTCTAAACCATATAAAAAAAAAATGTTAAAAAAAGTTGGTGAATGACTTAAAACCCTATATTAAAATGCATAATTATAAAAAAAAAATCTGATGTGTCCAACACATGACTTTTTTATCTAGTTATTACAGGCTTTTTCCGGTTATTTTGTACAACCTATTGCAGCACCTCCATAAATGTTTAGAGGATAAAATAAATATATACATTTTCCACATACATCTACCTCGAAACATTTTTCTATAGATGTTCATTAAAAATGAAAATACTGAAAAATTTAAATTTAGCACTTTTCCTACAATTTTTCCATTACGGTTAATTTTAGAAAAATCATGTTTAAACAAAAATTATAGAGATCGATATCGCAAACAACTTTTATTTCAACAATTTTTATAAAATAAAAACTTGTGTAACAGAAGTAGACATGATTTTATTGATAAAGTTATGTTTCTTTTAAGTTATATTTAAGTAATTCCCCTCAGGAAATTGCTTAGAACTTTTAATAGGTTACACATTTACAGTGAAGATGAAAAATTGTACAAAATAAAAAAATATTGACGGACCGCCAATTTTTAGAGCAACGAAGAAGAATTGTTGGTAAATTTTTATTGCTGTACTTATGTACTCCTCTTGTTAATGGTGACGAAGAAGGATACCGATGCAAAAAATCGTTTAGTAAACAGAATCATGACTTTGGGAGTTAAAGAATTATTTCTAGAAAATAAAATATATTTTGTTATAAATGTTATTATCTATAAGTCCTTCTTCTATTTTGT
Organism: Psylliodes chrysocephalus; assembly: GCA_927349885.1. Taxonomy (NCBI): domain Eukaryota; kingdom Metazoa; phylum Arthropoda; class Insecta; order Coleoptera; family Chrysomelidae; genus Psylliodes; species Psylliodes chrysocephalus. The sequence goes on from OV651821.1 coordinate 48,778,474, forward strand.
TAATTATTCTTTTAGCCGTTTTCTTAGACAAACTTGCATATTCTCTTGAGTAGGTATATGGTACATTAATATGCATTAAATAGGTAGCAATTTTACCATCGTCTTCACTTATTACTTCCAACAGAAAATGTACCAAAATTGTGAAGTATACTTATATTATGTCAGTGTCAAAACATTAATCTTTGTTTAAACCCGAGAATACCGATCAAGGAGAAGCGACAGCTTGGTGTTTTCAGGGTACCGTTTTGAAACGCGCATGTGCGAAAATAAGTTGTGTATCACTCAATGTCATGTTATCTGTCAAACTCAGTCCAAGTTGTGTTTAGTCTGTGAGCTGTTATGTGATATTTTTTGGTGTTGTAATAGAATGTCTGGATCTAAATATTTTTGTGCATACCGTTCTTGTTCGTCCAAAACCGGCTAAGGATTAAGTTTATTTAGTTTTCCGAAGGACTACGAACGGTAAATATCATTATTAATTAATTATAATTGTGTATGATAAAAATATTTCCAATAGATTGCATCCCTCTTAGTGCGATTCATGGTACAAACATACCCCACCGTCACTATTTTCATCATATTTTAGTAATATTGATAATTGTTTAGTTTAGTATTTACCTAATAAAAAAAAAATTTAGTGCAAAAATGTGGATAGAAGCTTGCAGTAGGGAAGATTTACAACCGAAAATATTGAATGTCCACAAAAACTATCGGGTTTGTGAAAATCATTTGGAAGAAAAATATTTTTTATAAGGCGGACCTACAAGAAAAATCCTATTACCAAAAGCAATACCCACAAAGTTTCTCAACCTTCCTCCAACAAAGAAAGAAATACCTGATAAAAATTATGCAGAATCAGGAGAGCCTCCTAAAAAAATTATTATATTATCAGGTTTGTTTTAATAAAATATTGTTCTAAATAATAGTAATAATAATTATTCATTAATATAAATATTGATTAAGGAATATAAAATGTTAACATATTTTCAGATATTGTAGTTGTCCCTGCTCGTACTGACATAACCAACAGGTCCTTAGCTCCTGGTCAATCATTCCCACCTGGAGAAGAAGCCCTACTTTCTGATGGTAAGTTACTTAAAAATAGTTTAAAATCAAATTTTTTAATATGGTTATCTCTTTATATACACACTTAATTCCATTTGCCAAATAATCATTATTTTCGAAATCTTCAGAATAAGTTTAAACGCACCTTTTTCGTGACATAATACAATAAATTTCCCTACAAACTAAGGTATTCTAATAATATTTCACTTTTTATAGTAATAAAATATTTTTTTAGGTCCAAATACCTATCAAGGGTTTGGTTCGGATCTAGGTAAGGTTAATATCCCACCACTATTTGTGCCGAGATCGACACAAACCGATTCACTATTAAGTAGTCGTTCACCTAGAAAACATAAGTTAAGGATGAAATTAAGAAAATTAAGAAAAAGCATACACAATAAAAAAAATAATTCACCGAATGATGGTATGAATTGGACTCTTGAAGATTTCAATAAAGTGTGTGATAGCTTTTTGAGTAAGCAACTGGCGGAAATAGTAAAATCTCACGCTTCTTTAAAGAATAAGAAACCCATATCCAGAAGGTACTCGGCAGATATGAAGCCATTTGCCATAACATTGTATTTTTTAAGCCCCCAAGCCTACGAATACCTTTGCAAACTCCTAACTCTTCCATGCAAAAGGAGTTTACAAAGACTAACTCAAAGGATATCATCTAATCCTGGTTTAATAAATAGTTCTATATTTACAGCACTTGAACTAAAATTAAAAACGATGCAAAAACAAGACCGACATTGTATACTGTGTGTAGACGAAATGTCGTTAAAATCAAATTTATATTTTGATACCGGACGGGATGAAATTGTGGGTTTTGAGGAAATTGGGGAAGAAAAAAAAAGGGGATGCGATATGTAAAAACACACTAGTTATTATGGCTAGAGGGCTTTATTCCCCTTGGAAACAACGGATAGCATATTTTTTCGTTGGCACACAGATGAAGGCCAAAGATCTTCGGCCGATTTTCGAAGAATGTATAAAAAAATTATGTAGTATTGGTTTTTATGTTGAGGACATTGCCAGTGATATGGGTTCAAACTTTATTGAACTGGCCAAGTTATTTGGAGTTACACCAGACAACCCAGAATTTCAGCTCGGAGGCCAAAATTTGCTTTATATTTTTGATCCCTGTCACTTGCTTAAAGCCACAAGAAACAATTTATTAAAGCATTCTTTTTGTTTCGGTGGTAAAAAACATCTTGATCTTTTATTACATATTTTTATGAGCAAGATAAAAAACAATTTTACCGCTGTGCACCCAAACTTACTAGCTCCCATATAAATCCTTCAAGTTTTGAAAAAATGAGAGTAAGTTTCGCTGCACAACTCATTAGCAGAACGGTAGCTAGCGGAATGAATACCTATCTAACTTTAAACGCTATACCCGCAGAGTCTATTGGTACTATCGAATGTATAGATTTTTTTAATAATTTGTTTGATATCCTCAATTCATTTTCTTTAAGAGATTCCAATAAATTTAAAAATGTATTTGACGGTTCCGATTTTCAAAAAAAAATTTAGCACAGGCTCTTTCGTTTCTAAAAGACTTACAAATATTTAATAAAGATGACCAAAATATTACCAACAAGTTAAAATTTAACAAATGTTGGGTAATAACAATAATTAGTTTACTAAAATTGTGGAAAAAACTTTCCAAATTACCAGTTACCAGTAGATTAAAACAAGAAGATTAAATACAGATTGTATTGAACATTTTTTTGGCTGCATAAGACAACAAGGCGGAAATAATGTGAATCCAACGCCCATCCAATTTCAAAGAGCGTTTCGAAAATTATTTTGCCAAAATTATTTTCATTCCAACCATATGAACTGTGTTGATGATTTTGATGAAATATTAATGAATGTTAGACAGATATAACTAAGATTATAAGTGAGGCAGAAGAAATCGTAACCCCTAAAGCGCTTGTTCTTCCTGATTATAATTATAAAAAAGAAACTGTAACCACCAAAAATGCTTTCCGTTATTTCTGTGGTTACCTACTCAAAAAAGCATTAGAAGTACACGCATGTGATATCTGCAAAAACCTTGGAAAACTCTGTGACGAACTTAATATTAATAATTTATTGATGCATTTTAAAGCCTATAGCCATGACCAAAGTTTTTGTGGAAATCTTCAGTCACCGCCTGAAGATTTTATTCATTTTGTATATAGATTAGAATGTTTATTTAACTCATATTTTGATATAATTTATAAAGGAAAAGCTGCTTCGAATGTTTTATTTAGCAAAACAGAAAATATTTGTATTAATCATCCTTGCAAAAATTTTCCAACTGTGTATATAAAAAAACTGTTTATACGAATGAAGATTTTTTACACACCTAAATATTCTAATACAGATACAAGATGTGCCAAAAAAGTTATTAGAAAATTAAAATTTTTATCACATGTTTAAATATCAATGTAACGTTTGTTTAATTTAAAAATAGTTTGTTAATTAAAAACAGTTTATAATTTATTTATAATTTATTTATAATTTATTTATAACGTACTAATTAATTTATTTAATAATTAGGCACTATTATAACTAACAATTCTAATTTAATTATTACAATTCGTCTTTACTATACCACACTTTCATTGAAACTTAACATCTAGTGACAAACTCGCGCTATTTATATAAAGCCAGCTCTGCATTAGAACATTCTCGACCGTTTAGAAACTGGAATTTCTTCATATATGACTCAGCCGCCGCGCAACGATTTCTCTAGTAGCTTTTCGAAAGAGTGCGTTTGTCTCTGTCGTGCGGTATAAAAACAGACGAAGCAATAGCTCCAACGGAAAAGGGGATCAGAGTCGGCTTAAGGTGGTTCACGACATTAAGTATAATGATTTATTTTGTGAAATATATGAGTGTCTTCTTTTATATCAATTTAATAAACTATGAACTGCAGATTTTATTTTGATATTATAAATAAAAAAATATAATTATTCGTGTTTTCTTGAGGAAGGTATTTCAGTATTTTCAGTTGTGATTGGTCAACATTGGCAAAACACCTTTATTATGGCTAAATTATAAGTTACAATTATGCCAATCTAAGGATGTTTTTCCCATTTTAACCTACTCTGTATATTCATATTTACATTTAATAAATAAATTATACTGGATTTGATTTTGAAAATATTGGTAATTACTTAAATAAGTAATTTTAAAAATTCGTTTGATAGCTAGGTCAGCTATCCAACCCTTAATACATAATTCTTTTTTATCCTAAATGCTTTGAAAATACTTATTTAAACTCTCCAACCTAATGTCTTTTTAATTGTTACTTAATTTTTTTGGTACCCGTAATTTTATTTACTTTATTTTACTTAAAGAAAAGATAATTTAATTTAAATATGAGGCTTTTATTACATTTTGAACAAAAAATAAACCAAATATTGAACAAGTTTTATAGATAAATAATAAAATAATAAACGTCTTTTATTTATATAACAAATAATTAATTATTACATAATGATGCCGAAATCTTACCATTGCTATTAACCCTAACTACTCTCATGTAATTAAATCACATTACAACATTTGCGCATGGACTATAACACTGATTTCAGATAATTTGCCAAACTATTTCGCTCAGTGTAGAAATTAAGCATGTTTTCTCAGCGTGCTAAGTTGTGTATCAATCAAAGTCATGCTGTGAAAAAGGTCCATCCGATATCAAAGGCACCGACAGCTACTGTCGCTTCTCCTTGATCGGTATTCTCGGGTTTAAACGCCCAACTTTGACAGTTCAAATTTTGGATAGTTTAAAATAAGTTCAGATGTGAACTACATTTGAAATATACCATCTTTAAACTAAAATCAGTTCATTTGTTGAACTAAGTTTAAACTTTCCTTGAAAAACTGGCCCTAAGACGCACTCAACTGTGACTAGTCGGTGAGAGGAGTGTCAACGTGGTTACAGAATACACAGTAACATGTATGTTCTATCTACGAATTGTATAATCTAAAGTCGTAGGTTATTTTGACAAGGAAAAACTTATATTTTCAATATTTTCTAAAATAATTATTAACGCTCATAAACCCTTAATAAAACATGAACAACATTTAATTCCGCTAAGAATATTACTTGAGTTTCCATCCAGTTAAACAAAACAGAACAAAAATCTAAGACGAGAAAAATTAAGAAGCTAATTTTAAATTTATTCCGGTGTTTCGAAACGACTGAAAAAACTATTTTTCTTGGTGCTTCTGGATTACATGAAATCTTAATTTGGCGTTGGAAGTGCGCGACACAAAACCGAAGAAGAAATTCAGGTCATCCGAAAGACTCATGACAATAACTATCCGTGGTGAACTGCGTTGTCAGGTCTCCGGCCCAAGCCCAATCTATTCTGAATGCCCAAGGGTGGCGCTCAGCCCGGATTTTTTCCATCCTAAGGGACAATTCGTCTTGCCTGCAGGAGAGCTGAATAAATAAGCATTCTATTTTCTCTTTTACTTCGTTCTTAAATGTCATGAAAATAGAAAAGTTTCGCAAAAGTTGAAGGTGTTATTGAATTTACGATTGTCTGGAAGTTGCGGTGAGAGAGCCGAAATGTATAACTGAGTTTATTGTGTTAGAAAAAGTTGAAAAATATGCTGTGAAGATTTATAAAGACCTGTCAAAGTGTGTGAGGTTCTCCTCAATCGGAAAAAAAACTTTTAAAATGGTCTATTTTTAAAAAATAAAATTACCATATATATAGGGGAAAGTGGCGTAATATGAGAATAATATGTGGCTACAATTTTGGTCAAATGTCGTGGTAACTATGCATTTATTACCCATTCTGCACGTAGTAACCTACAAAGCTGAAAATATTTTCTCGCGATTTCGAAATTAGTTCTAAAATTATTAGATAATATTTAAAGCTTTTTGTGTCGTGCGTTAGTTTTGGTAGCATTTTATGATAAATTCCGCATTGTTTCCGGAAATCGATATATTTATCAGATAAATAAAGCCACTATATTACTAAAATTTAACTTCACGAGGTAAAAGCCGATGAGTTAAATGTTAAACACAAATGGTACACAAACAGTACACAAATAGTACACAAATAGTACACAAATAGTACACAAATAGTACACAAATAGTACACAAATAGTACACAAATAGTACACAAATAGTACACAAATAGTACACAAATAGTACACAAATAGTACACAAATAGTACACAAATAGTACACAAATAGTACACAAATAGCACACAAATAGTACACAAATAGTACACAAATAGTACACAAATAGTACACAAATAGTACACAAATAGTACACAAATAGTACATAAATGGTACACAAATAGTACACAAATAGTACACAAATAGTACACAAATAGTACACAAATAGTACACAAATAGTATACAAATATAACACAAATAGTACACAAATAGTACACGAATAGTACACAAATAGTACACAAATAGTACACAAATAGTTACACAAATAGTTACACAAATAGTACATAAATAGTTCACAAATAGTACACAAATAGTACACAAATAGTACACAAATAGTACACAAATAGTACACAAATAGTACACAAATAATACACAAATAGTACACAAATAGTACACAAATAGTACACAAATAGTACACAAATAGTACACAAATAGTACACAAATAGTACACAAATAGTACACAAATAGTACACAAATAGTACACAAATAGTACACAAATAGTACACAAATAGTACACAAATAGTACACAAATAGTACACAAATAGTACACAAATAGTACACAAATAGTACACAAATAGTACACAAATAGTACACAAATAGTACACAAATAGTACACAAATAGTACACAAATAGTACACAAATAGTACACAAATAGTACACAAATAGTACACAAATAGTACACAAATAATACACAAATAGTACACAAATAGTATACAAATAGTACACAAATAGTACACAAATAGTACACAAATAGTACACAAATAGTACACAAATAGTACACAAATAGTACACAAACAGTACACAAAGAGTACACAAATAGTACACAAATAGTACACAAATAGTACACAAATAGTACACAAATAGTACACAAATAGTACACAAATAGTACACAAATAGTACACAAATAGTACACAAATAGTACACAAATAGTACACAAATAGTACACAAATAGTACACAAATAGTACACAAATAGTACACAAATAGTACACAAATAGTACACAAATAGTACACAAATAGTACATAAGTAGTACACAAATAGATTTTTGTCTTCTTCTTTGGCGTCTAAAAAATCCTTATTTTTTTTTTTGATGCTGTAAATACTCCGACTCTAGACTGGACTTCCTCTCCGCATCGGCTTTGAAATAATTTACGCAAATTGGAAATTGGTCCTTTTTGGGTTTAAAAAACTATGGTTATAATCTTCACAGAATACATCTCTATAACAGTATTCGGAAACTGGTTTAGTCTGCTTTATCTCACATATTTCTTTGTAAGAGTGGTACATTTTTATAGATAAGTTGCTCTCTAAGTATTGTTCTTTTGTATCTTTCCTTGAATAATGGGATTCCATTACAGGAAAGGATTCTATATGCTGTTTTACCATAGATAATGTTTCAGGACTTGTATCTATTTCTAACAGGGGTATACTAGCTAAAGCTACCATTCTCTGCGATCTCGCACTCATTTTGGCAGAGCGTCCGTTACCTTCAAAGAAATTTGAATCACTGAACATGACTAAACTAACTCAAATGCTAATCGCATACGCACAATTAAGACATCGGATTTTTGCTTTCATCAAAATGTAAAATAATTTCCGATTCTGGAATATAAAATCATCTAACATCGTTTCAGATTCAATTAACAAAGAAGTAGAATGGTTAACAGCGAAAAGCAGAAACAATAGAAGAAAAAAACAAAAAGCCAACTCCTCTCCTGAAACATCTCCTGACCAACCTGGAGGTAGCAAAAATCAACAACAAGAGAAAGAAACAGTCGAAAAAACAGTGAAATTTCTCCCGATAATAGCAAGCAACATTAATAAGTATGAAGAATTGCGCCATACACTGGCAGAAAATAATATTTCCTTTCAAGCCACAGCTCTAAGCAATAACCAGTTTAAAATTAATACTAAACAAGAAGAAGACTTCAAAAATGTCATATCAACCTTGAATGCCTAAGAAATAAATTGGCATTCCTATGAAGTTAAACAGAACAGAGACATTAAAGTAATGGTTAGAGGTCTACCATCTACATCTAAACCAGAAGATATTGTTGAAGACTTGCAAAGTCAAGGATTAAAATATAAAGAAGCTGTCAATATAATAAAGAAGGAAATAGAATTAACCGAGGATAACACTCGTAAACTAAATAAAAAACCATTGCCCCTATTCATGCTATCATTCGAAAATATTAAAGATATTAAGAAAATCTACGAAATCAAAGCAATCCTTAATCTAAGAGTTAGAATAGAAACCATAAGAAAGTCAAAACTAGTTCCGCAATGCCAGCTATTTGGACATACGCACAACTTTTGCAGAAGAGAATCAAGATGCGTAAAGTGCGTAGGAAAACATCATACGAAGGATTGTGTAAAAAGTCCAGAACAACAACCGAAGTGTATAAACTGCCTAATGGACCATCCTGCTAACTACAGAGAATGTAAGGTAGCTAAAACCTTTCAGATAAGGAAGGATAACATCACTAAACCAAAATAATGACGAGGCAGAAGAGATCTATAAACGCTTTTCCTATTGTCAAAAATGAAATAACATATTCTCAGGTAACAAACTCACAGGAGCAACCAATTCAAAGATCACAACCAGCCATGAATCCCACGCCACAAATTGCGCAGCATACTTCACAGTCAACCAGCTTAGCAGAAAGTACTACTCATGAATTATTATTATCCTTAATAACCGGAATAGATTCACTCTCTGACAGGATCCAGAAGCTAGAAGAATTAAAAAACCCCAAACAAAACCACCAATAGACAAAAGAGATATTAGAATAGCCACTTGGAATGCCAATGGTATTCTCCGAAAACAAACTGATATCCAAGTTTTCTTGGACGTACAAAAAATAGATATATGTCTGATTTCTGAGACCCACCTTACAACAGAGCCATACATTAAATTCAGAGGATAAAACTTCTATCACACTATCCACCCATCAAATGCAGCAAGAGGAGGAAGTGCGTTAATTATTAAAAATAACATTTCCCACTATGAGGAACCAGGCATCCAAGAACCAGAAAATCAGTTAACCATTAGCACCATTAACATTAAGGGGGCAAAATTACAATAGCTGCAATCTATTGCCCACCAAGATACAACCAGAAAAAAGAAAATTATCTCAATGTACTCAAAAAACTAGGTAACAAATTTAAAATCGGTGGAGATTACAACTCCAAACACACAAACTGGGGTTCAAGATTAACCACAGTCAGAGAAAAAGAATTGCACCAAGCTGCATCAGAACTTGGTTGTACATACTAATCTTCTGAAAAACCCACCTATTTGCCCACCAACCCAAATAAGATTCCAAACCATTTGGATTTCTTTATTCTGAGGAAAATTTCACCAAATTATACACAAGTAGAAGAAAACTTTGATATGGATTCAGACCATTCTGCAGTAATCCTTACTCTAAGTGATAATGTTATTCAAAAAGAAGCCAAACCGACCTTAGCAAATCGGAAAACTAATTGGGAAGGTTTTCAAGAGGACTTAACAAATACTATTCAACTGACCATAACACTAAAAACGAAAAATCAGCTAGATGAAGAACTGGAAAGGTTTATAGTTAAAATCCAGCAAGCTGCATGGAGAAACACACCAAAAGTAAGAAGATTAACAGCTGGAAAAAACTATCCTGTCGAGATAAGAGAACAAGTAGCAGAAAAAAGAAAACTAAGAAAGAAATGGCAGATGACAAGATCACCAGAAGATAAAAGTATATTAAATAGGGCTACCCAAAGACTAAGAAGAGAAATTCCAAATCACAAAGAAGAATCCTTCAAAAGATACCTAGTAGGGCTAACAGATGATAAAGAAACTGATTATTCACTCTGGAAGGCAACTAAAAAGATGAAAAATTCGAGTAAACACTGTCCTCCTATCAGATTAGCAGATAACAAATGGGCAAGAGACAATCAACAAAAAGCTGATATTTTCGCTGACCACCTACAAAAGATGTTCCAATTAGATGAAAATCAAGACACTCCTAATGAGACCATCCATAATATGGAAAAACTTGAAATTAAGCTAGTTACTCCCAATGAAGTTACGAAAGAAATTCAGACAAACATCAACTTACAGAAAGCCCCAGGATATGACCTTATTACTGGATAAATATTAAAGAAACTACCGTGGAAGGCTATTGTTAAATTGACATACCTCATAAATGCAGCATTTTGCCTTAAATATATACCTGATGCGTGGAAAATGGCTGAAGTTATCCTAATTCCTAAGCCAGGAAAACCTCTGAATGAAGTGTCGTCATATAGACCTATATCATTGTTACCGATAATATCTAAGTTATTTGAAAAACTGTTACTAAAACGACTAAAACCAATAATTGAAAATAAAAATCTGATCCCTTCGCACCAATTTGGTTTTAGAAACAAACACTCGACAATAGATCAAGTACACAGGATAGCCGATATCATTGAAAAAGCGTACGAAGAAAAATATATATGCTCAGCTATATTTCTTAGCCCAAGCATTTGACAAGGTCTGGCACGCTGGCCTAATACAGAAACTTGAAAAAATGCTCCCTAGACAACATGTCGACATTTTACAATCATATTTAACGGGAAGAATGTTTAGAGTGAAGCAAGACGAGGCATACTCCGAAATGAAAGAAATTAAAGCAGGTGTCCCACAAGGCAGTGTGCTAGGACCGGTTCTTTATTTATTATACACCAGCGATATCCCTCAACAACAATCTGTTAAAATAGCAACATTTGCAGATGACACTGCAATATTGGCAGTTGGCGGAACTAATACAGAGACCTCAGAAAAACTTCAGGAAACCTGCAACAGAATTAATCGATGGACAAAAAAATGGAAAATAAAAATAAATCAAACTAAATCAGTGCATGTTGATTTTACTCTTCGACCAAATGAACAAAAAGAAATAAGAATAAACAATGACGTTATTCCGTATCACGATTCGGTCAAATACCTAGGGATGAATCTAGATGTAAAACTTAAATGGAAAGAGCACATAAAAATAAAGCGTAAAGAACTTGAACTTAAATTCAAAAAATGTATTGGCTCCTAAGAAGAAAATCCAAATTGACAGTGCACAACAAACTGCTGATTTATAAACAAATCCTAAAACCAATCTGGATTTATGGCATACAGCTATGGGGATGTGCTAGCAAGAGTAATATCAACATGATTCAAGTTTTCCAAAATAAAGTCCTAAGATGTTTTTTTGATGCACCTTGGTTCTACCGAAACGATTATCTTCATAGAGACCTGAAGATGCCAACAATCGAAGAAGAAATAAAGAGGTTTGCTGCGAAACATGAGGGTCGACTCCACTCCCACATCAACGAAGAAGCGCTGCAATTACTGGACAACTCTACACTCAACAGAAGGCTCAAAAGGAAGAAGCCATTTGAGCTAGTGCAGTGAACGTTAATGTTAGTGCTAGTGTAAAACAGTGTAATAAATCTTCACGCCAACTAGTGATGCTTTCCTATAAAGAAACAATTAAGACAGCCCAATGGGGACTTCTTAGATAAGTAATGAGTTTGTAAGATTTTTAGATTAAAATTGTAGGTTAGTCAGTAATGACTAGTAACAATAATCTAACAAAAAAAAACAAAAAAAAAAAAAAAGATTCATTTATTGAGAAGGAATAATACAATTAGTGCAATATAGATTTTATTATTACAAGTCAAAATCAAACAAGTTGTGTTATTTATATTTTTTATATGTCTTTCTTCATTTTTATTTAGGCGAGAGTCAAATATCTCAACTTTAAGTTAAAATTAGATATTAGAAAATTCAGCGATACCGATTTATCTGTTTATGCCCAGAACAGTTAACTGTGATCTACGGCTAATATAAGAACAAAGTTGGTTTATAGGATGCTTGCCCCAACAAAAATTGATCTTTATTTATTTATCGGTTTTTTGGAAGACCGGTTAACATTACTTAGAGATGGAATTTCACAAAACGGAGTATATTGACAGATAGAGCACAAAAAACTGTATTCGATGGTATATAAAAGTCAATTTTCCAATTTTGCCGACTTATCGGGTTTTGGCTCTGAACCCTCGAATATAATATAAAACCCATAGATTTATTTACTGTTTTTGTCGTTAGATGTCTAGTACTATAACATTAAATTGAAAATGTAAATGAATGTATGATATTTTCCAAGAAGTAAACCATTGGAATATCTCCAAGAAACGCTTTGTATAAGACAACATGTACAATATAATCCAGTAAAAATGAAAAATCGAAATTTACATCCTTCCCATTTTTATTCAGAATATCAAAAAAGAAAAATCGGTAAAAGATTGAAAAGTTTAAACACGATAATAACAAATACCTGGAGGCTGAGTATCTGGCAAATAAATTTTCGCATGAATAAAACAGTATGCAGATTTTTTGGGACGAAAATTAAATATTGCTCGCCGGAAAAATCTTTATTTATAACCACTTAGCGAAATATATGCAAATTTGCAGATTAGCCGCTAATTTCTCAATTAAGGATGTAGCACTTACTTAACAGGCGTACTGCGTTATTAAAAGTCCTTTTTTTGCCACCATTTTTCATCGACTTTATACCTTTACTCTATCCCCCGGGCTGTTCGTATAACTTTTAAAATCCTAACTAGAGAATTTTTCAAGTTTTTAAAAGTTCATACATATGAAACACTAGACTTCATAACTTTGCGTTTAGGAAGTTTTCCGTTTCGAAGGGAAGTCGATTTTCATCTTATGGTTTGGAAAATTAGAATTTATATCGAAGCCTTTAAAAAGATTTTACTAAGTATCAAACAATTTCGATAAATTCTATCTGAACACTTACGTAAAGTATAAGAAAATATGTATCTTATTTTATGTAAAGCGACTAATTAAAAAAAATTCCCGAACTCATCAACAATGACACTAGTCTAAAATATTTTTTTATATAGAAGGAACGTATATTTTAAAGAAACTTCTTGAAATAGAGGTGAGTGGTTTTAAATTATTTCTAAAGCTGTGTAAGCATATGATTTTACCTTAGTATTATATTTTTCGCCAGTCCCATGCCCATGAACAAACATTTTATTTTTGTAATGTAATAAAACTCGGAAGTCACAATAACTAATAACACACAAATAGTACTATTGACTGCAAAACGCACTCGACTGGCGATCGAAATAAGTGATTCTGAACTAAATATCTGAACTGAAATCTGAATAAATGTTGATTATGATTACTGACTAAGTGAATAACGGTCATGTCTAGATAGGTATCACATAACAAATATAAATATTATCACCGGCGAGAGAACGTTGTCGGAATCGGCCCATGAACAAACATTTTATTTTTGTAATATTATAAAAATCTTTGAGGCTAAACAATCTAATACAATATTTTGCATTTTTTCAGCTGTGAATATGGTACGAAACTATAAAATAAAAACAAAGAAATGTGAGAAAAAGAGACTAAAAGAAATTACCAGAGGAATATACTCTTGCAGGCAAGCTGCAAAAGATATTTGGTTTTTGTTTTTATCTTATAATTTATCTGAGACAGACACGTTGAATTTGTATAACAGTTATTTTTTTAAATTATTTATATGCAGTTGTTAAATTTTTAACTAAAACAGATGTATTGTTCATCTATAAATGAGTCTTCTTTCTGTTGTTACACAGTAAGAAATTGCTGAATATTTTCTATTCAAGAATATACTCCTATGGGTATAACTGCCGCCATCACCTCCACCAATATTCTCGTTTTCAAAGATTACACAAGTTGTTAATTGAATTAACACTGGATTTCCAGTGTACATTTTCAAAACTCTTGCATATTTCCCTACTTTCTGCTTCTATAGCTTTGTTACTTTTATGATTCCTGTGTATGTCTAACGTAAAAAATCAATGTACCTGGATCAGTGGTACTTTTGCTTCTCAGAAACTTCCAGGCTCTGTCATAGGGCCATTACTATTCCTGGTATACGCTGCAGATCTAGGCAAAGACTTAAATTCTAATATTTCGTGTTATGCTGATGACACTAAGCTATACTGTAATCCCGTGACAGATTCTACCCAGCTACAAAAAGACCTTGAAACTATTTCAAACTGGTGTGACACCTGGCTGCTTCCTTTAAACGCGGAAAAATGTGTCGTCCTGCATATAGTAAAAAATAACCCGTGCGTGAACTATTATCTAAACGGTAGTGCGTTAGCAACTGTGAACTCCTATAACGACCTGGGACTCATTGTAAACTCTTCATTAACGTGGTCAGAACATATATCAGCGGTATGTAAACGTTCGAACTCAATGATCTACCTATTAAAAAAGTCCTTTACGCGTGTGAACTTTCAAACATTTTCTAAACTTTTTACAACTTACGTTATACCGTTGATGGAATATGTCGGACCTGCGTGGTGTCCTGATTTGGTTTCTGATCAAAAAAGATTGGAAAATGTTCAACGCTACGCTACTCGAATACCTTTTGGCAGAATCAGACCATCGTATGAAGAACGGCTTAACATGGCGAATTTGTGTTCATTTGCCCACAGAAGATTAAGGGGTGATTTAATTGTTACATACAGAATTCTTCATGGTACTTTTTCATCCAACCTCTATAGTATAATCCCACGGAATACAGATGAGCGCCTCCGTGGACATGAATATAAGTTGAGCAAAGAATATTTTAAAACACGTACCCGAGAAAACTTTTTTTGTAATAGAGTTTTTTATACTTGGAATAATTTACCCTCGAGTGTTGTTCGCACACAGTCAGTAAATGTATTCAAAAACCGAGTTGATGACTTTTTTAACGAAAACTAAAAGTTTATTTTTAGTGCTTTGTTTGCATTATGTTATTTGCTAATTACTTATTTAATAATTGTCTTTGTTATTGAACTTGTAATTTTGGGCTTAATAGGATTCATTCCTCAGCCCTAATTAGTTTGTAATAATAATAATAATAATAATAATAATAATAATAATGTATCCGAAATTGGTACGCAGTTTACTGTACCAAATAAAAAAATTAAATATTAAAGGTCATTTTCTAACTGTTCCAGATAAACTATTTATCAGAGGAGGCTATTTTCTTAGTGAGGCTGTGGGCTACCTCTACCTTTAGGTATGTAGATGAGTCAGAGGTAGTAAACCTGAAATAAATTAAAAAAATTATAATATAAATGTTACAAAAAGTAAACGATATTACTTACATATTTATTTATATTATTTCGTTTGATTTTAATACTGCTCCTATCTATCTTTCTTTAATTTTCTTGGCATTTGTCTTCTACAAAGAATTGTTTCATGATTGATCACATACCTTTTTATATAAGAGCAATAAGCATTTTCTCAAAATGCTGAGAACAGACAAAACATAGTTTAGCTAAAAATAATTTTTAAACAATTTAATTAATGGTTTGTAAACACTGTTCAAGTTAAGTGCTCGAAATTCCTAGGAGACCTTAAAAATAAAAAGCATTTAGAATACAACAATAGAAATATATAGAATTAAAGTAGTTACTGTTACTTACAAATGGAAAAATTTAACATAAAATTTCCAAGTAAAGCAAGGTTTTCAAGATATTCATTATTTGTTAATGGTTTTGTAAAGTGTAGGTTCGTAAATAATATCTTTGAGGACTGATTTTGGGTAAATATTATAACATAACCACTAAACCTATTGCGCCAAGATGTAGGCAATATGTACTAAGTGTTTAAAATGGCAAAGTTTTTTATCTGCTTTTAAAAGGCACTCAGAAAGCTGCGCAGTGCAACCATTTTCCGTATAGTAAGATAAAATCGAAATATGTAGCAATTATGCTGTTTTTAAACTAGGAAGAGCGAATTGAAAAGTCCTATTTAGTGAAAAATAACTAAAAAAAAAAAAACTAAATATCATTCTAGCGGTAAATTTGAATTTATCTTGTATCATTTCCATAAAAACATGGTAAAACTTTGTTATGAATGCATTAAAGTCAAAGTTATAGATATCCAACGAATACAGATGACACTAAATTGTGCTTATTCAGTTCTTTATAAATAATTGCTTTAGCTGTAATTTTACTTTTTCGCTACTTCATCTCATATCGCAGCAGCTCACACCAGTATAACGGGAAAAGAACTACCAGAGCAGCGAGTAATGTCAGTAAATGTCACCCAATGACAAAACAAAATAAAAAATATATGTTTACATTTCGAGTTTAGAGTTTTAATTCGATATTTTATTCATTATTTTATAAAAAACTGTGATTAGGAAATTATCTATCTATTATAATAACAGTAGGTATTTCAATTTGATGGAAAAATTAGATAAATAGGTATGTGAGTTCTATTTGTTAGAAATGCAATTAAGCATACGTATTATTACCTACCTACAAAACATAGTAAGGAGTAACTAAAAAAATATATTGTTAAAGAAGAGCTTATTTAAAATGCAGAAATTTGTCAGATACATACAGATAATGTGTTAATTTTTATATTTAGGTACAGACTACAAGATTACCATAAGTTGTTTGTATGGATTTCCTAATTAATTAAAAGTCCTTTCATCAGGTAAAATGTAGCAAACTTATGAAGTATATTATGGGATATATCTGCAGACAAGTGCTATAAAATCAAATAAATCAAATGAACAAGGATCTTTACTATACGAATTTTGTCCCCCTAAAAAAATGTTATAGTCAACAGTGAAAGTGTAAACTTGTTGGCAACAGCATATTAAATGTATGTAGAAGTGTAATGGTACCAGCTTTTACTATACTAATAATAATGGTTCTTATCAATCTCCTGGTTTTGTGTAGACAGGCTTTATAATTGTTGAAATAAATTAGTAGGGAAACAAAAATAAGGGTTTTTACAGAATTGAAAATTACCAGTGTGGGTACAGTATAAATTAAATAGCTTACAACTAGTTAATCAAATTAAAATAAATGTTAGACACAACTTTTGCACTTGTAATTTCTATTATTTATAGAGTTTAATATTTGTCAGTTGAGTTGTAATCTTTGCAGTCTATTTAATAAACTACATTTAATTGAGTTGCTTCCTTGAGTTTGAGTTCAAAATTTGAAAATAACGTTTGATTTATGAGCAATTTTTACATTATATGTACTTTAGTACATTTTCGACACTTGTTTGGAAAAACCATTTACATATAGCAATTTAATTATATTTAAAAAAGGGTACCGAAACAAATGTTAGTGATAACACTTGATGATTTTGACTATTTAAGTACCAAAAGCCATTTATTTAAAATAAATAATTCTAAAACGAGGTATTTTTTTTAAGTTAAATAATTATAGTTTTGGAGGCCACAAAATTATTAGTTATGAAAATATACGGAATATATACTACAAATTATGGACATATTTAGATTGAAAATATTTTGTTGTTTTAAATGTTAATTAACAATTTTGTAAATAATTCATTTTTAAAATTTACTAGAATATTTAGTTACATTTTAATGATTTTGATTGCAAATTCATTCATTTTCAGTTAAAAAAATCAGTAATAAAGTTGTTAGTTTTTTAAGTATATTTCTAAGGCTTAAATATCTAACCCAACTTACTTTAGTCCAAAAGCGGATAATTTTAAAAATACAGATTTTTAAAAGTTAAATGTGGTTTTAGTTTCTCATGTTTTTTTTAATAATTATTTTATTTTCAAAACATTTGGCACGAAGAATTTTGGGGATTGAAAAAATTAAAGCTGCTCACATTTTTAATGTAAAATTTAAAGGGTGTCATTTTTGTAAATCCAGATATGGCTGTTTCTCTTAGCACTTATACTTTTCTTACAATAAAAATGAGAGCAGCTTTTAATTTTAGTGTACTACACTGTACAGTTTTGTAGTTTTTCTTAAATATAGGTTATAAAAACAACATACGAATAGTAGTATCTTTATTTTGTAATTTTGCTATATCTTATTTATTAATAATAAAATTAAAAAAAAAAACAAATACATAAGAGGTGCCTATAGAACATAATAAGTGAAAAGACAAAGTATATCTTGACATTTACATTGAAACAAAAACAAAAAAATACCAAGTACTCAATATGTAAATCTACATCAGAAGATTTGTTGTGGTTTTAGTTGCCACCTCATTATTTATTTGTGATCATATCAATTCTATGCAATTTAACTCACATTGATATGGGGCTGCCACTACACTACTTTACTGGTTTCTTTAGCCATTTCATCAACAACATACAAATTATTTGCCTCTTTATGTTGCCGAATTAGGTGTAAAAGTTTATATTTAAATAAATTTAGCATTTTTAGTTTATAACCACTCCTGCATTTTAGCTTTTCTTGATAACAAAGGAATTTTTTTCGACTATAAAATGATGTATTTTTCATCACAATCACAGCATCATTAGGAAACTTTGTCAAAAAAGTAGAAAACCAATTCTAAAATATTTTGTATTTCATCTCTTCATGGTAAATGCATTTTCTACAAAACCTTCTTCAGAATTTGCATGTGAAATATTACGGCATCTTCGCTTTCTTGTACGGCTTTTCAAGCCTGTGGATAAACCTTACTATGACCTTAATCTAAGTAAAAGATTGGCGTGTTTTCTTGTCTATATTGTTTGATGGATTTTAAATCTACAGTTATAGTGTTCTATCAATACACTTCGACATTTTCTTTTTAAATATCTAAAAAATATATACATAATAAATAAACAGTATATGTGACTGTTCAAAGGTACAAACTTACCTTAAACTATTATGTTTTAAAAAAGTATATAAAGATGACTAATATATGTAATAAATCTAAATGTTTAAATTCTTGCAAAATTTTATTCAATTTAGATAACTCGTTTTTGAAAAAAAAAATCATGTACTCATCTTCGAATAGCATTTAGAACCTCTCATCAAATGTTTTTAGAAGTCCTGGTCTTCCACCAATATTTTTTGGACTAGATATTGTTCCATTATTGCGGTATTATTTCAGTACTCGGTAAGTTGTTGACTTTGCAATACCTGTAAAAAAATGTTGAGTATTTAATAGTATTTTTAATTTGAAACTAGTGAGTAAAACTTACCGGTGGCTTGAGAAATTTTGGGTATGACAGCAACAATTTTGGTTTTCCGTTGTTTTGGTGAACTCTGCGAGGAACTGCTATAACAGTATTCGATGTAAAAGGATCCCTAGTGGTAGACATTCAATACAATTGCTTATTTAAGTTCTGAAAAGAACTGTTATTAACGAAATAAAATAAAAAACTAAATAATAATGCGATATAAAAGCAATAACAAAACTTAAAATATAAAATGTAAAAACTGCCAACTGCAAGGTGACCAATCAGAAGCCTACAGAATTGCCAACTTAAATTTAAATCGCTCCTCTTAGTTTATAAACAGAGTATAGTGATTTGGTTTACGCTTATGTTAAGTAAGTAAAGGGGTGATTGTCCATTTAAGTTCAATACACAATATACACAATTTTTATTTTAATCTTACTGTAATCAACTTGGCCGAGGGTTGATAATAAAGTCACACAGATTAAATATCCACTCAGGATTATTTAAATAAATCAGGATTTACTTTAGAATTACTTTTATTGTAATAGCAACACAGTGGGCTTCACACAGAACACTGAATAATAAAAATGTCAACTGTCATATATCATTGTACAGTACCAACCTAAAATATTAAATATTAGTTAGGCAATTTATAGAGGTTCTAACATTCGTCCATCCTGACAAAAATGCGACCTCGCATTTAAAGTAATAATCCTAAAAAAGTTTTTTTTATATATAAAGAACAAAAAAAATTAAATTTTAGCATGAACACAAAAATAGCTGAAGGCTTAATAGCAAATATAGTCTTTAAATTTATTAGGTCTTCGTTTTTCTCTCTTCTTTTCTACGATTTCCGTCTCGCTTGCTTGATCATCATCCATATCTTTTAATTTCGCTTTCTTCTTAGCGTTGTTCTTCTCAATGGGTTTTTCTTCTAGTTTAGGTTGTATTGACATGGATTTGAATTCATTTTCTTGATCTGTAGTTATGTCTTCGTCATTTTCATATGAGTTGTTATAGCCTTTTATTTGGGAAACATGGGCTGTTGTAATCTGCTGTCGTTCTTCATCTTCACTACATAGTTTTTCTATCTGACATGTGTTTCCTGGCATTTTTTTCAGTACTACATATGGACCTATATATTTCTTTTGTAATTTTGTACTTTCTCCAGTAGCTGTAGGTGAGGCTTTGACTACAATAATTTCTCCTATATCATATTCACGTCCAATATATCTTTTCTTATCAAATTGTTCTTTCATTTTCTGCTGCGCTTTAATCATATTTTCATTGACAATTTCTCTCAAATTAACTAGAGATGTTGTGGGATTGACTTCAGTTATAGCATCCAATCTGGGGTCGTCTAAACTAGGTATGTAACTAAATAGTTATTTATACGGAACTTGTCTAGTCGTCTTGTTTATAGAGGTGTTCAGATTCCATTGAACTTTTCCTAAACATTGGTCCCAACTTTTCTCTGTTTTCATCTCGGCTTGTATGACTGGTATTAGAGTCGTGTTTACTCTCTCAAGCATACCATTTCCTTGTGGGTATCGAGGGAATTAAATACTAACTCGATGCCCTTCGAGATGCAAAAATCTTTAAAACTGGTGGGTGTGAAACAGGTTCCACGGTCACGTAATATAGTGTTTGGAATGCCAAACTTAAAAATAAGGTCTTCCATTGCTCTTATTACACAAGTACTTTTGGTACTTCGAATAGGATATAAATTGACAAATTACTACAAAAAGATGCTGGTTTCCTCTGGATGATTTAATAAATGGACCAAGATTATCGATATGAATTCTGCTAAATAGTCTATTAGCTGGTGGAATTGGATTTAGCAACCCTGTTTGTTTACCTGAAGGTACTTTGTTAAATATACATTCCATACAACTTAAAATATGTCTTCTTGTATAACTCTTTATTTAAGCAAACCAAAATTTCTCTAGAATTCTTGAAACAGTTCTGTCAACTCCAAAATGTCTGGTTAAATCGTGATTCTTTACAAGAATACTTTTTTTCATTGTACTGGGTACTACAAATAGTTTTTTTTCTTCTCTGTTTATTATTTTAGTTACCATCAATCTTCCTGAGATTAGTTTATATTCTTTTGTCATATTTATTTCTTCTTTACTTCTTTCTCTGGAAGTTTTTCTTAATATATCTATAATGGGTTTTAGTTTTTCATCACTTCTCTGGATCATAATAATTTGGGATTCTTCAGTTAGTGTAGTAAGAATTGATCGTGTGTATCAGTTGACTCTTCTACAGGTGCTCTGCTTAAAGCATCTATAAGAGTCATTTGATCTCCTTTCCTAAATTCAAATGCATAGTCATACTCTTGTAGTGTACTAAACCAACGTGCACTCTGAGGGTTGGTGCTTTTATTATTGTTTAAAAATACGATCGCCTAACAATCTGTGACGATCTTAAATTGTATTTCGATGAGTAGGTTTCTAAGGCGTTCTACACTCCAAATTGCCGCTAATAATTCCAGTCTTGTAGAATGATATATGCTTTCATGTTCGGTTAACTTTTTTGAAACACAATATATATTACTGCGTACTTTTCAATAAATCGGCGGAAAAACCCTAAAAATCTGCGCACTTTATGTACGTTAGTAGGTTCTGGAAAATTTTGCAAAGCTAAAAGTTTATTTGAGCCCGGTTTTAGTCCTTGTTCACACACTGTGTATCCGAGATATTCCATTTCCGTTTTACCAAAAACGTACTTCGTTGGATTAAGTGTCAATTTTGCACTCCGAAAAGCTTCGAGCACTAGTTTTAACCGTTCTTAAAGCTGATTCCAGTCTTTCGCGGGAACTATGACATCGTCCAAATAAGAACAACATATTTTATTTCGCAGTGGCCCTAAAACAATGTTCATAAGACGCACAAATTCATACGGCGTATTAGTAAGCCCGAAAACCATTCGTTTATATTCGCCCGTAGTATCCGGTGTTATAAAGGCAGTCTTTTTGCTCGCGTTTTCTGTTAACGGTACTTCTAAATAACCATGTGCTAAGTCTAAACATGCAAAAATTTTACTACCAGATAAATACTGAAATTGCTCATCGAGATTAGACATTGGAAAATTCACAGGTACAGTTTGTTTATTTAGTTTTCTAAAATCTACTACTAATCGTGGATCACCATTTTTCTTGCGTACTATTAGAACTGGAAATGCATATGGACTTGTAGTTTCAGTAACATTACCACAATCTTTTAGGTCCTCTACAATTTTTGCTATAGCCTCACGGTCTGCAGATGAAACTTTGTATGGCTGGTTGTGAATTACCACCAAAAGCATACAGTGGCTGTATTACATCTACCGTTTTTAATTTGAATGTTTCCACAATTTTTCTTTTTATAGTAGATACAGTGTTACCAGTATCAATAAATTATTTTACCAAAATTGAATCATTGATTAAAACACTTACAAAAACTTGCCTTTAGAGCATTTGTCAAAATTATTAATATCAATTTGTTTTCCAATAGAGATCACATTTGCCCTACTTTCCCCTAACAGTTCATTATTTGCATTAAATGCAGGTGTTTCGTTTAATATTCGGATATGCTGACGTGTATTTGAATTAAGAGTTGCAGGGTTTGCAATTTGTCCTCTAGGAATAAATCGTTTATTTTCATTTGGACAATTAGACACAACATGACCTTCTTGTTTACAAGTAAAACATACTGGATTTTTACGTGTGCATTGATCAATATAATTCATTAACCCACACTTGTAGCATTTTCTTTGTCTATAAGTACTATTATTATAAAAAGATTTTTGATTTTCTACAATCTTAATATTTCGCTCGGGCTTACTAGTATTTTTACTTTCCTATCTGTATACAGATATAAGGAAAGTATAGGAATCATGATTTTTTTCGACTTCGAGTTTTCGACGGATTTTTACGTTTTGTGGTCCCGTGAATCCGTTTTGACTATTTTCGCGATGATGTCTGTGTGTGTGTGTGTGTGTGTGTGTGTGTGTGTGTGTGTGTGTGTGTGTGTGTGTGTGTGTGTGTGTGTGTGTGTGTGTGTGTGTGTGTGTGTGTGTCTGTGTGTCTGTGTGTCTGTGTGTGTGTGTGTGTGTGTGTGTGTGTCTGTATAACGCATAACTCATGAACCGATACACAGAAAAACACCAAATTTTAAACTTAAGCTTCGTTTCAGCGTCCAATGAGCTGATTAGATTTTGGGCAGAGTCGGAACATCTGGGGGGGTACTTTATAGGTGGTCATTTTTATATTATATGGAATATATCTGTTATTTACGTTTAGAGAAGAAAATTCTTCAAATAAAAGTTACTTCTAATATAATTATCTATAATTTTTGTTATTTACAAAATTTTCCTAAAATGGTCCGTATTCGAGAAATTTGACAAAATGTAAAAAAAAAATTTTTTTTTAAAAATTGTTCAAACAAAAGTTGTTTGTAATATAATTCTCTATAATTTTTGTCCCATAAATAATTTCTCTAAAAAGGACCGTATTCGAGATATTTGAGAAAATGTGTAAATCTCGAAATTTGAAGAAAACTCAAAAACGGATAAAGAAAAAATCAATAAATTTTAAACTTAAGTTTTATTTCGGCCTGACGTGAAATGATTAGATTTTGGACAAAGTCGGAACATCTGGGGGGTACTTTATGGGAGGCCGTTTATATATTTTATGGAATATATCTGTTATTTATGTTTGGAGAAGAAAATTGTTCAAATAAAAGTTACTTCTAATATTATTATCTATAATTTTTGCCTTATGTAAAAATTTCCTGAAATGGTCCGTATTCGAGAAATTTGACAAAATGTGCAAAATTCTGATTTTTATGAAAATTGTTGAAATAAAAGTTGTTTGCGATATCGATCTCTATAATATTTGTTCATACATGATTTTTTTTTTAAATGGACCGTAATGGAAAAATTGTAGGAAAAGTGCTAAATTTAAATTTTTCAGTATTTTCATTTTCAATGAATATAGAAAAATGTTTCGCGGTAGATGTATGTGGACAATGTATATATTTAGTTTATCCTCTAAACATTTATGGAGATGCTGCAATAGGTTGTACACAATAAACGGAAAAAGCCTGTAATAACTAGATAGGAAAGTCATGTGTTGGACACATCAGATTTTTAATTCTTTCAATAGCTAAAATGTCTTTTAATAATGAATCAAAATCGTACTGAATTTTTACCATTAAGCTTAATGATATTTCTTTTTGTAATAACCCATTTAAAATTTCTTCCTTACAATCATCAAATTGTAAATTTAATTTTTTACACAGTTCGACTTTTTCATAAAAATGTGACATAATACTTTCCCCTTTGTTTTTTTTTTTTTTCTATTTTTCATCTTTTCCCATTTTTCTGAAATCCCTTCTGTTCTAATATAAGTCTTTTCGAATTCTTTTTTAAAATCATTCCAAGTTAATATTAATTCACGTTTTACATCAAACCAGTGTGTAGCTGGTCCCTTTAAATAAGCCCTAGCAGTTTCAAGTAAGTAATTATCTGACCACTGATTTAATCGTCTACTAGTTTCTAAACTGTTTATCCATTTTTCGGCTTTATACAAATCTTTATCACCGTCAAAATACCCTATTATACGTGATAAATCTGGTAAAACATGATGTGTATGAGAGGCTGAAGAAACAGCTGATGCATTGTTATCTTCCTGATTATTTGAATTAGGAGTTAGGCGTTCTAAAACTGCATGAACATTTCATCGCGTCTGCGATTTTCGGAAATAAACATATCCATCATTCTTTGAATATAAATATCTGAATGGTTAGTCCTACCTTGTAAGTTTTCGTCATTAAAGTTACCGTGACCATCCAAGCTATCGGTTTCATGCCCATTATTTCCATTTAAAAACATTTTTTTATTTTTTTTTGTCGTTTCGAATTCACACAGTTTTAGTTATGTTTATTAGCAATTCACACAAGTTTAAGAGTTTTGAGACCGCACAGAGAAGGTCCACTTTCTAACGTTTATTCACCTTTATTTTTATTAATAGTTTGAAAGTTTAACCGTATTTTTTTTAAAGTCGAATATCTACGAAAATACGTGATAGCATTCAGATTCTACTTCTGAAATGTAATCAACTTGGCCGAGGGTTGATAATAAAGTCACACAGATTAAATATCCACTCAGGATTATTTAAACAAATCAGGATTTACTTTAGAATTACTTTTATTGTAATAGCAACACAGTGGGCTTCACACAGAACACTGAACAATAAAAATGTCAACTGTCATATATCATTGTACAGTACCAACTTAAAATATTAAACATTAGTTAGGCATTTTATAGAGGTTCTAACACTACCGTTTGTAACCTACAAAATGAACTTGGTGATTCCACCAAAATTTTTAAACTTAAAAAAAAAATTATTAAAGTAATAACTACAATTAAAATGTTGTCTACTACGGTTACACAAGTTTCGGTTGTTCCGGTGTCAACCTTCGGGCCTTCGACGTCGCTCAGACGGCAGCTAGGGGGTGGATAGCTTACAAAAATTCCGGAAATAGTAGACAAATAAATAGGCGCCAACTGGGTCTATATAGTGGCCAAACTATGATCCTATTTCCCCAAAAACCCAGTAAATGAGGAAAGAAATAAAAGACAAACCTCAACTTATGTTCCTTTATAAAGAAAAAAAATAAAAATATTTAGTAAATATACAAACTAATTACCTGATGGCTTAGATATTAAAAAAAAAAAAAGTTGGAGGAAATTAAAAGGAAAAACTTACACAGTGTATGTATATGCATAACCCAAAAAAAAAATTAATAAATGTATCAAAGTATGGAACGGTTCGTCGTTAGCTTGGTACCAGGCATGACGCTTGCGCAAAACATTAATTTCCACCTTACATAAAAAAAATATAATATAATAGTTAACTTAAATATTGTGCATCACCGTACCTATACTACTTCATATATTATAAAAACAGTAAACTTATAATCTTTATAATCTTATAACCCTCTCCAAATTGGAAGGCGATATCTGCTTAACTTTTGGTTAAGACCAAACTACCCAAAAGAAAATTATTAAACCATGAAATTTTATAATTAAGTATAATTCATAGAACTAAATAAAAATATCAAAAAAATAATAAAAATACAACATATAAAGGACTTTAGACAGAGGTTATTTAATTAAACTCCCAGATTGGAAGAGGTTACTTAATCTCTGCCCCCACACGGGTCTTCTGAGATTGCTTAACTTATAGTTAAGTCTTGACCATTTAATAATGAATAAATTGAAAAAAAGTAAAATTATGGCAGTAGCCCTTAATAACTGAAGAATTACAACTTAAACGTGGAAGCAGTCCAAGTGTTCTGCGACCCGAAGGATTACTACATCAGCATTAAGTGCTTAAATTAAGTAAAAGCTTTAAAATATTAATCAATTAAACGATGTAACATTTGATAATACTTAAGTTATGTGTGAAAGAACCCTAGAACATTCTGTGCTCAAAAGTATAAATAATGTTGAGAATACCTTGACAACATTCGATTGAAAGTGAATGTATAGTTTAACAATGCACACATGAAACCTTCAGTATAAAGTATAAAAAAAACCTGATAGTAGGGTGTCTTCTTTCACAGCATTCCCATCTTCCTATCCAGAACAAGAAACATTCTTGTAAATCTAGCTACAAGTAAACTAGGTGGCTAGCATACCAATGTTCTGTGTCCCCTCGATGAGTCCATGATGAAACCGTTGAACTCCGGACGATATAACCCTCTGTGTACAACTGTTGAAATCCTGGGTCAACAATCCCTTGGGTCAAACTGTCGTCGAATCCTGGGCTAACAACCCCCTGGGTTAAACCCTTAAAATATTACAAAGAAAAATGTCAATACACATTGACTCAAGTATCCCGAACTATAGGATTACCCAAAAATGTACATAAACTAGAAAATATTCAGTATCTAGGATAAAGAAAAACTACATTGGCTCAACAGTGAGTCATAAACAGTATTATGAGCTCCAATAATTAAAATTCTGTTACACATGGTTGGTAACATAACCTAATATATACAAAACATACCTTTTTCGTAAAGGGTTAACTTGGTAGTCTTCCAAGGATGAGAAACACGTGAGAAGATCCACAGCACAACAATATTCCACACTCCAAATGCTGTGATTTTCCAATTATTGCGTTAAAATCCTATAATAGATATGGGCTGGACCAATGACCATAGGAATTTACTAATACACTAAAATTCCTCAAAATACGAAATGTCCATTTACCCACAATTAACCATGAAGTAGAATCTAAAATCCCCTTTAACTAGGGTAAGCCGATGGGGCTAAATATTAAGAAAATTCTACTTCGACGCAAAATTCGTCCTTCTTGTGATTCAATCACCCACTGACAGAAACAATACGTCAGCCGTCCAAAATGGCCGAAATCCCTTTCCGATAAATGTCAAGTGGGTTCAGAAATTCATCCTCAAGAATTCCCCACTATATAACTTAACAGACCATTTACGAAAGGTACCCTAGAAACTATATTTATATACAGTATAACTACATTTGGGAAACTGTTCCCGACAAAAATTAATACCACAGCGATCGCAAAAAAATCCCTCACGACTTAAAATCGCTCATTGTGAAACTACCTTACCTCGGGTTCTGAGCCCGTCATTGGAACGTACTACAAACATGACACTTGTCGGTGTTCTGTCGTCAAGTGACGTTTATGTCATTCACTGTCACAATTAAGAAATATTAACCTAATAAAAATAAACAATGAAATTCTTAAAGAATGGTATCGTAAATAATTAATTACCCAAAGGTGAGACTATAATACATAATATATATAAATTTACAACGAAACTTGGTCTATTTTTAGGAGAATCTGGCAAATTAAAACAGTGAACACTACACTGGAAATATGACCAATGTACAAAGTATTATACTACCTTTTACTTAGTGGTGAGATGAAATAAATTGTAATAATGATGTCTGAAAGAATAAAGGTGAAATTAGTTAATGACCAAAATAATAGTGATATCAACCATACGATTTTACCCTTTTTTTTCGTATGACTAACCAGGTAAGCCAAAACAATTTTATTAATTCGTGGGGCCAAAAATGAACGTTACAGATTCCCCCCTTACTTCAAGAGAATTCACTCAGGTGAATTCTCACCAGCGCTAGCTGTCTTCAAATCTTTAATATTCCAAGTCCCTTTGTCATTACCTTTTTCGTCCATCAAAACATATGTCCACGGAGATACCTTTTTCTTAACTAAATAGGGACCAACCCATCGAGGTGCTAGTTTCTTAGTATAGTACCGCGCAGCATCAGAAGAAACAAAATTCTTACGCCAAACCAATTGATGAGGAAGCAATTCCTCCCTACGCCGCCGAAGATTATAAACCCTTTCGTTTTTCTGCGAAGCTTTATCTAGTCGTTCCCTGACGTCCTTAAACAAATCATCAAATGCCTTGTTATTCTCAACATTATTAATACCAATGTCAGCAGAACAATCTCTCAGTTTATCTTTAATTGCAAATTCGCTACCCTTTAAGACCATATTTCTCCCAAAATTAAGATAGTAAGGAGTCTGTTTAGTAGACTCATTAAAAGAAGTACGTATAGCACAAGTCACTTTTGCTAAGTCAACGTCCCACTTTCGGTGATTATCAGAAACATACATAGCCAACATCGTTTTTAAAGTCCTATTATACCTTTCAGTAGGGTTCGCCTGAGGATGATAATGGGCGTTAAACCGTACCGAAACTTCATACTCCTTCATTAATGAAGAGAACGCTCCCGAAGTAAACTGTGGACCATTATCGCAAAGCAACAAACGCGGAATACCAAACAACAAAAATACCCCCTCTTCAATTCGTTTAGCTACTATTGGTGCAGTAGAGGATTTCAAAGGAAAAGTAAGCGTAAACTTGGTGAACAGATCGACAACGACTAAGATGAATCTATTGCCAGCCATGGATCGAGGTAGTGGACCTATCAAGTCAGTAGAAATAATTTCCCAAGGACGGGTAGCTCTGGGTTGGGGTGTCATATGTCCTTTAGGGCCACTCTGGTCAACCTTATGCGCTGCACAAACCGAACAATTCCTAACAAACGCAGCCACATCTGACCTAAGTTTGGGCCAATAAAACCTTTCACTAACACGCTTAAAAGTTTTCAACACACCCATGTGTCCAGCTAAAGGCAAATCATGCAATTGTTGCATAATCCCTCGCCTATCCCCTTTAGGAACAACTTCTTTCCAATCGTCAGCAACATCTCCTAAAGTCTTATAATTTGTTCTAATGTGTTTGAATAGCTTACCATCAATGACTCGCCACTGTGAGTACTTTATAGGGTGTTTTAACACCTTATCTATCATACCACTGTACCAACGATCTTTAACAACAGAAACCTCACTAATCTCAACATCCGGTATAGCCCTAGACAAAGTATCTGGCACGACATGATCTTTACCCTTGCGATGAACAATCTTAAAGTCGTATTGTTGGAGTTTGACACTCCATCTGGCTAATCGACCAGCAGGGTCCTTTAGATTTTGTAACCAAACCAGGGAATAATGATCGGTGATTACGGTAAATGAGACACCCTCTAAATACGGTCTAAGTTTCTCTACTGCCCATAGAACAGCCAAACATTCACGCTCCGTAGTGGAATAAACACGTTCCTGCTTAGTCAACGAACGACTCAAATAACTAATTACTCGATCCCCATCTGGATGAATCTGAACGAGGACAGCACCAAGTCCATAACCACTAGCATCACAATGAACTTCAAATGGAAAATTATAATCAGGACAACTTAGCACAGGGGCCTTCACCAAACATTCCTTAATCTTATTAAATGAAACATCACACTCTGGTGTCCAGCTAAACTTCCTACCCTTACGCAACAAAGCCGTAATTGGTGAAATCAAAGTGGAAAAATCGGGAATAAACCTGCGGTACCATGAGAAAGTTCCTATCACACCACGAACATCTTTAACACATTTAGGCGTAGGTAACAACAACATAGCCTTGACCTTGTCAGGATCCACATGAAGTCCAGTCCCATCTATAACATACCCTAAATACTTCAATTGGGGACGACAAAAATAACACTTATCCCAACTAACAGTCAAATTGGCTTCCCTAATACGCCTAAAAACTTCCTCTAAAATAACCAAATGTTCCTCAAAGGTCTGAGTAACAATTACTACATCGTCTAGATAGGTGAAAACGTTAGGTTCCAGCTCGGGTCCAAGAACTTGATCAATAAGGCGTTGCCACGTCGCAGGGGCATTATGGAGTCCAAAGGGCATTCGGTTAAACTGAAATAACCCACGTCCAGGGACAGTAAAAGCTGTAAAAGGCCTTGAAGACTCAGCCACCTTTACCTGCCAATATGCAGATTTGATATCCAATGTGGATAAATAATGGGCATTACGAAGTTTGTCCAAAGTATTGGTAATATAAGGAAGAGGGTAACTATCCCTTTCAGTTACAGCGTTCAACTTGCGATAATCCACGCAAAAGCGAAAAGTACCATCCTTCTTCTTCACCAGTAAAATCGGCGAACTCCACGGGCTGTTAGATTTCTCAATAACACCAAGACGAAGCATTTCTTCCAACTCCTTCTCAATATGTTCCTGCATCACTGGAGAAACTGGGTAATATCTTTGTTTAATGGGTGGAGAATCACAAACAATTGTGTGTTCAGCAACATTAGAACACCCTAAACTAGTCCCCATTAAAACTTTATTATGCTCAATTACAGCATCCAAACGAGCTTTCTGCAAATCACCAAGCGTAAAACTGCTCCTAAGCAGCATCCAAACGAGCTTTCTGCAAATCACCAAGCGTAAAACTGCTCCTAAGATGATCTACCGTGGCAATATCAACGGAAGACTCTGAAAAATGCCACTCATTATGTCTAAGATCTGGTACAACCCCCATTATTCTCCAAAAATCAGCACCCAAAATAAGAACATGTGGAACATCTAACACTACTAAAACAGGAATAATCTTGACTTGATCTCGAAGGGCAAATGGAACCAAACACTCACCAATACACTCACACATCTGTCCATTCGCAACCCTACAACTAGTTTTCTTCGAAGTATCAACTTCTAAACCTAAAGTCTGCAAAAGTTTCCAACCAGTACTACCTACAATAGTCTTCGACGCACCCGAATCCAAAAGACCTAATAACTCAACACCAAATACGTTTACCTTAAGGTAGGGCCTTTCATCATCCCTAGCATGATCCAAAATATAGTCAAGAATGGGTTGAACTTTAGTCGAGCGTTGTACAGCACTACTCTTTCGACCAGTTAAGAGCGCCTGACTTCGTTTCCCTGGTTACACCTTGGACAAGTCCTCACTGTATAACCTTCACGCTGACATTTAAAACATTTCAGCTGCTTGGGAAGAAGACAACCAATTGCTCGATGCCCAGGTTTCTTACACCGATAACATACAACTGACGACTCTTTACCAATCGACATACTATCTACCTCCAAACGATCTACATCCAAACGATCTACTTGACGTGTGTCAACATCGACGAAAGCCAAATCTCTTTCTAACACATTACCTCTTCGACTGTTAGGCTCAACATAGCTATTAATAGCATCGCGTCTATCCTCCATACGACGACATACTTGTCTCAACTCCTCTACAGTACTAGGGAGTGGATCTCTCAATCTATCTTGATAAAAAGGGTGTAAATTCTTAATAATAATTGACATTTTTGCATTTTCAGGCACAAAACATCCCAACCTACTAAAATAACTAGACATAACAGCAAGATAAACACCTATAGACTCAGACGAATGTTGTGTCCTTTTTCTGAGTTCATCAAACAAATCATCAGTATGATGTGCAGTTAAATACTCTCGTTTGAACTCATCTTTTAATTCACACCAACTGTGAGCACGAAGCCTGACATCCTTGTAGAATTGATAAGCTTTGTCGGAAAACAAATCAACACCTGAATCTAACAATATTTCTGATGGAACATGGCGAGCGATACGAAGTTCTTCTACTCGTTCGAGAAAAGCTGTAATGGACAAAGACCTAGATGATCCAGAAAACTTTTCTAATCCCCACTTATGTGGCGGTACCATTTTAGAATTTAGGCTATGAGACATATTAGCCTGCGAAATATTAGTTTGTGAAATAGTAGCCTGAGAAGAAGCATGTGGAATACTAACAACAGGAGACGAAGTAGCAGCATTTTGCACACCATTCAAAAATTGTCCATCTAGATTACTGGTCACGACACTCAATGCAGCTGGTACAATAGCAACTTTACTAGGAGGTGGTCGCGATTTCGTCTGAAACTCATCATGCAAACTAATCAATTTGGTCAATATTTCTGTTCTTTTGCCTTCAAGTGTTACATCTCCAGCAGTATCCATTTGATCAAACCTATTCCATGTGTGTGACAACTTACTCTGCAGTTTCTGAGTCTCGCTGACATTATTACTCCCACTATAACTACTTAACAAAGCGTCTAACTCCACACATTTCCTGGAAAGAGCAGCCTCATCATCAGCAAACTTAAAAGGATAACTAGGGTACTTAAAACTATCACCAGCTTTTTCCTTACGCAGAGCCATAGAAAGTTGAGTTCGCATCTCTTCTGCGGTGCCAACATTGAGACCTCTAAAGCGAAGTTCCCACTCAAGCTCCTCTTTCTCCAAACGATTAATAAACATTTTACGAGCCATCTTAATATCAAAACTCATAAACTCGATATAAATATAAGTTCCAAAATATACAATATATAGTGCGAAAATAATAATAAAGTCAAAATTTCAACTATAATACACAATTAGTTGACCTTTTTTTAAATACTCAAAATTCAAATAGTAAAAATCATTTAAAAAGGTGAATCAATGAATCAAATTGGTACACTATTCAGTTCTTACAACAAATGGTAAATGCATATACATATACTCAATTCTATCAGTATGAAAATTATCTAAGACTTATATTCATCAAAAAGCCAAGGTAATTACTCAAAATATAATATTTTAAACACGACGGCCCCACGTTGGGCGCCAAAAATGTAACCTACAAAATGAACTTGGTGATTCCACCAAAATTTTTAAACTTAAAAAAAAAATTATTAAAGTAATAACTACAATTAAAATGTTGTCTACTACGGTTACACAAGTTTCGGTTGTTCCGGTGTCAACCTTCGGGCCTTCGACGTCGCTCAGACGGCAGCTAGGGGGTGGATAGCTTACAAAAATTCCGGAAATAGTAGACAAATAAATAGGCGCCAACTGGGTCTATATAGTGGCCAAACTATGATCCTATTTCCCCAAAAACCCAGTAAATGAGGAAAGAAATAAAAGACAAACCTCAACTTATGTTCCTTTATAAAGAAAAAAAATAAAAATATTTAGTAAATATACAAACTAATTACCTGATGGCTTAGATATTAAAAAAAAAAAAAGTTGGAGGAAATTAAAAGGAAAAACTTACACAGTGTATGTATATGCATAACCCAAAAAAAAAATTAATAAATGTATCAAAGTATGGAACGGTTCGTCGTTAGCTTGGTACCAGGCATGACGCTTGCGCAAAACATTAATTTCCACCTTACATAAAAAAAATATAATATAATAGTTAACTTAAATATTGTGCATCACCGTACCTATACTACTTCATATATTATAAAAACAGTAAACTTATAATCTTTATAATCTTATAACCCTCTCCAAATTGGAAGGCGATATCTGCTTAACTTTTGGTTAAGACCAAACTACCCAAAAGAAAATTATTAAACCATGAAATTTTATAATTAAGTATAATTCATAGAACTAAATAAAAATATCAAAAAAATAATAAAAATACAACATATAAAGGACTTTAGACAGAGGTTATTTAATTAAACTCCCAGATTGGAAGAGGTTACTTAATCTCTGCCCCCACACGGGTCTTCTGAGATTGCTTAACTTATAGTTAAGTCTTGACCATTTAATAATGAATAAATTGAAAAAAAGTAAAATTATGGCAGTAGCCCTTAATAACTGAAGAATTACAACTTAAACGTGGAAGCAGTCCAAGTGTTCTGCGACCCGAAGGATTACTACATCAGCATTAAGTGCTTAAATTAAGTAAAAGCTTTAAAATATTAATCAATTAAACGATGTAACATTTGATAATACTTAAGTTATGTGTGAAAGAACCCTAGAACATTCTGTGCTCAAAAGTATAAATAATGTTGAGAATACCTTGACAACATTCGATTGAAAGTGAATGTATAGTTTAACAATGCACACATGAAACCTTCAGTATAAAGTATAAAAAAAACCTGATAGTAGGGTGTCTTCTTTCACAGCATTCCCATCTTCCTATCCAGAACAAGAAACATTCTTGTAAATCTAGCTACAAGTAAACTAGGTGGCTAGCATACCAATGTTCTGTGTCCCCTCGATGAGTCCATGATGAAACCGTTGAACTCCGGACGATATAACCCTCTGTGTACAACTGTTGAAATCCTGGGTCAACAATCCCTTGGGTCAAACTGTCGTCGAATCCTGGGCTAACAACCCCCTGGGTTAAACCCTTAAAATATTACAAAGAAAAATGTCAATACACATTGACTCAAGTATCCCGAACTATAGGATTACCCAAAAATGTACATAAACTAGAAAATATTCAGTATCTAGGATAAAGAAAAACTACATTGGCTCAACAGTGAGTCATAAACAGTATTATGAGCTCCAATAATTAAAATTCTGTTACACATGGTTGGTAACATAACCTAATATATACAAAACATACCTTTTTCGTAAAGGGTTAACTTGGTAGTCTTCCAAGGATGAGAAACACGTGAGAAGATCCACAGCACAACAATATTCCACACTCCAAATGCTGTGATTTTCCAATTATTGCGTTAAAATCCTATAATAGATATGGGCTGGACCAATGACCATAGGAATTTACTAATACACTAAAATTCCTCAAAATACGAAATGTCCATTTACCCACAATTAACCATGAAGTAGAATCTAAAATCCCCTTTAACTAGGGTAAGCCGATGGGGCTAAATATTAAGAAAATTCTACTTCGACGCAAAATTCGTCCTTCTTGTGATTCAATCACCCACTGACAGAAACAATACGTCAGCCGTCCAAAATGGCCGAAATCCCTTTCCGATAAATGTCAAGTGGGTTCAGAAATTCATCCTCAAGAATTCCCCACTATATAACTTAACAGACCATTTACGAAAGGTACCCTAGAAACTATATTTATATACAGTATAACTACATTTGGGAAACTGTTCCCGACAAAAATTAATACCACAGCGATCGCAAAAAAATCCCTCACGACTTAAAATCGCTCATTGTGAAACTACCTTACCTCGGGTTCTGAGCCCGTCATTGGAACGTACTACAAACATGACACTTGTCGGTGTTCTGTCGTCAAGTGACGTTTATGTCATTCACTGTCACAATTAAGAAATATTAACCTAATAAAAATAAACAATGAAATTCTTAAAGAATGGTATCGTAAATAATTAATTACCCAAAGGTGAGACTATAATACATAATATATATAAATTTACAACGAAACTTGGTCTATTTTTAGGAGAATCTGGCAAATTAAAACAGTGAACACTACACTGGAAATATGACCAATGTACAAAGTATTATACTACCTTTTACTTAGTGGTGAGATGAAATAAATTGTAATAATGATGTCTGAAAGAATAAAGGTGAAATTAGTTAATGACCAAAATAATAGTGATATCAACCATACGATTTTACCCTTTTTTTTCGTATGACTAACCAGGTAAGCCAAAACAATTTTATTAATTCGTGGGGCCAAAAATGAACGTTACATTCCAATTCATTCCAATACGTAACTGATAGTTGAACATAAAAAATTCACGTCTATTTCGTTTCAATTCACTCAATAAACGATAGCACTTGCAATTAATGCAAGTTTGACCCTAGACTAGGTAATTAAAGAGTGGACTCGTAACGCCGCAGGAATTCGTATTTCATACACCAATGCTATCCGATCAGAGGCGCAAGATATTGGAAATAAAACAATGAACTTTTATTTATAATATTAGTACTTTATTAATCTTTTTAGGTATAAAGCAAGTTCAAAGTATTAAAATTAAAATAACAAACAATAAATACGCTAAACGAGACGAAGCCTGGTGTGTACACTGTGTGTGTAAAGATTTCTTTGGCATAAATATTCAACTCACGATACACCTACTAATGGTATGCTGACTTCTCGATTGAATAGTGTAAAATATTGAAATAACTTATTTGTTTCTGTGTTAGTAGTGACTATAGTGTATATAACAGAGAAAAACCGAATTAATAATTAAAATGCCAGACTGCGCGGTGGCGATTTGCAAAAACCATACGAAATCTAAAAGTAGTGTAATGTAAAATATTTCCAAATGCCACAAAATGTGGTAAATTCTTATCGAAGAAAGAACAAACTTAATTTTAACAATGGTTAGTAAAATGCCCAAGTATAATAGGATTAGGAACAAAGAAATTTAAGCAGATACAACAGTAGTTTCATGTCCCAGAACAAAGGTTCCTTTTGAAGTAATACTATGCATGAGCAGGACACGAACATATATAATATAAGAATAAGATACATGAACAGAAAAATTGGTTTTTAGTATTTTCAAAGTTAACTTGACTAAAGAATGGTTAATTATACTAAATAAAAAGTATTTTTTTGTGTACTTACTTTTTATAAATAAATAGATTATTTCTGAACACTTATTTATATTTTATAAAATAATAAAAGGGATTTTAAGAGAATTGCCATGCCCATAATAATTTATGAGAAAAATTAATATTTTTATTGGTATTATTTACCTTATGCTTTCATATTTGTAAACGAATATATTACAAAATAACCAATAAAACTTAAGTAACTGAATGAAATCTAAAACCGGCGAAATATCGAATATCAAATACTATCTCCTATTTAATGCTAATAATTCTATGTCCCACGTGACGTCACCGTCAGTTAGCTGGATGCGCAGGAACATACCGTTAGTCTGTGTATCGTGGTTCAACTCAACAGCGGCATTATGACAAACAACACGGCATATGCACTGGAAGGCAATACTAGACTAACATTTGCTACTTTTTGAGATATCATGTCACAAAAGATAACAGTTGCGGATTTGCCAGTAATATAAAATATTATAATATACGTGGCGTTGCAGCTATTATTTGATTGTGTTCTTATATCTAATATAACTTAAAAATAAATATTGTAATGAGCCCTAGATTTAATTTTTATACACTAATGAGGTAATTAACGTGTTAAAATAAAAATATAAGATTACTTTCTAATGGTATCCAAAATGTTATTATAATTACCAAAATAAAATAATTAAATAAAATAAAATATTAAAATTAACATTAACTCAATATAAACAAAAATGCAGCGTAAAATCAAATACTATCCTGTTACACACTAAATATTGCAAACACTCCATATTGACTGCATCGGTTACATATATAACCAATTCAAATAAACCATCAGCCAATAAGGTAGCAGCATACTCGCGTTGAGCTGCGGCATAGGCCTGTCAAGCTCAAATAAATTCTAGCGCATGAGGTAACTAGACTGGTTTTCAAAGGACAGTCGTTTGATAATTTAATGTAATAGTGCTTTTTACTTTTCTTATCTGTATACAGATAAATAAAGTATAGGAATCATGATTTTTTCGACCGATTTTTAGGTGTGTGTGTGTGTGTGTGTGTGTGTGTGTGTGTGTGTGTGTGTGTGTGTGTGTGTGTGTGTGTGTGTGTGTGTGTGTGTGTGTGTGTGTGTGTGTGTGTGTGTGTGTGTGTGTGTGTGTGTGTGTGTGTGTGTGTGTGTGTGTGTGTGTGTGTGTGTGTGTGTGTGTGTGTGTGTGTGTGTGTGTGTGTGTGTGTGTGTGTGTGTGTGTGTGTGTGTGTGTGTGTGTGTGTGTGTGTGTGTGTGTGTGTGTGTGTGTGTGTGTGTGTGTGTGTGTGTGTGTGTGTGTGTGTGTGTGTGTGTGTGTGTGTGTGTGTGTGTGTGTGTGTGTGTGTGTGTGTGTGTGTGTGTGTGTGTGTGTGTGTGTGTGTGTGTGTGTGTGTGTGTGTGTGTGTGTGTGTGTGTGTGTGTGTGTGTGTGTGTGTGTGTGTGTGTGTGTGTGTGTGTGTGTGTGTGTGTGTGTGTGTGTGTGTGTGTGTGTGTGTGTGTGTGTGTGTGTGTGTGTGTGTGTGTGTGTGTGTGTGTGTGTGTGTGTGTGTGTGTGTGTGTGTGTGTGTGTGTGTGTGTGTGTGTGTGTGTGTGTGTGTGTGTGTGTGTGTGTGTGTGTGTGTGTGTGTGTGTGTGTGTGTGTGTGTGTGTGTGTGTGTGTGTGTGTGTGTGTGTGTGTGTGTGTGTGTGTGTGTGTGTGTGTGTGTGTGTGTGTGTGTGTGTGTGTGTGTGTGTGTGTGTGTGTGTGTGTGTGTGTGTGTGTGTGTGTGTGTGTGTGTGTGTGTGTGTGTGTGTGTGTGTGTGTGTGTGTGTGTGTGTGTGTGTGTGTGTGTGTGTGTGTGTGTGTGTGTGTGTGTGTGTGTGTGTGTGTGTGTGTGTGTGTGTGTGTGTGTGTGTGTGTGTGTGTGTGTGTGTGTGTGTGTGTGTGTATGTGTATGTGTATGTGTATGTGTATGTGTGTGTGTGTGTGTGTGTGTGTGTGTGTGTGTGTGTGTGTGTGTGTGTGTGTGTGTGTGTGTGTGTGTGTGTGTGTGTGTGTGTGTGTGTGTGTGTGTGTGTGTGTGTGTGTGTGTGTGTGTGTGTGTATGTATGTGTGTGTGTGCGCGCGCGTTTGTTTATGCGTGTGTGTCTGCGTGTGTGTGTGTGTGCGTGTGTGAGCGTGCGTACGAACCATCTAGCTCTTGAATAAGTTATATTATGTATTGATTTTGAGAGGTTTTCATTTGGAATAAATTTATAATGCGCGTGTGAGCGTGCGTACGAAGCATCTAGCTCTTGAATAAATTATATTATGAATTGATTTTGAGAGGTTTTTATTTGGAATAAATTTATAATTCAACTATCTGACAGATACCGGAGAGAAATATAGAATGACAAAAACAATTGTAATTTAGAGCACTGATAGCGTTGAAAGGTGTACGCAACATAACTTTTAAAAATAGTAAAATACCATTTAGTATTGAATGCAATGGTATAGGTTTCAAAATTTGTTTTTATGATGTGGATAATTTGACAGTGGTCTACTACGCTATTTTGGACAGATAGTGTCTTTATTTGTAGTCGTTTAATTTTGGAAGAAATTCGATTAGAAAAAAAAATATTTTCTTTATTAAAAGGAATTTATATTATATCTATCAATAACCGGCTGAAAGAAGCTTAGAATAACAAAACACACTAAAACATTTATTGTTAAGTTTGGAAATAATTATTCAACAATACATACAAAGCTATCTAGTGACCAAGTCATTAATTCTCACACGTACCGTTTGTCGGTAACGAGAAGAAAAAATAAATATTAATTTTATACAATTTCTCTTGATTGGGTTGAGCCGTATTTTAAAATAACAAATAACTACAGATGGTTTTAAAAACGCTTTATTTATCGTTATTGCTTTTAAAAGATATGTAATTCTATACCCTTGAAAAAAAAAACGTTTACCAGAGCAGAAATGACTAAAACAGTAGAGAATTATATAAAGATGTTTGACACGTATTATAATTAACCGTGTAACAAATTTTACAGAAAAAGAAAAAACTTTATTCGTAAATATAAATATTAAGCGTCATTAAATTATAGCAGGGCCGCTACTGGGAAAATTTGTCAGAATGGACGAGCGCTCTTTCCAAATTACGATTAACTGTTGATTCTACTATTCGGAAAGTTAAGTACAGGTCAGGTTAATCCCTGAGAAGTACCTCTGACTAAATGTTGTTTTGATGTTACCAGAAAGTCAAGTACAGGTCAGGTTAATCTCTGAGGAGTACCTGTGAACTTCTCCACTGTTTTTATTTAGTAACAAAGTTAAGTAAGTTAAGTACAGGTCAATTGAATATCTGAGGAGTACCTCTGAACTTTAATTTAAAGTGTTTTTTTATGATTAAAGAAATTAAATATAGTTCACCCAAATATCTAAGGAGTATCTCTGAACTTATTGCTTTTATTTTGTCTGCTTAGGACAAATTCAGTAAAATCTTATGAAATATTAAATATAGTATAATTGTTAGCATCGCGCAAGCTTTATGTTTTATAAATGTGGTCTGGTAAATGGTATGAGGATTCACAATCACAGAAAAAAAATTGGTTATATGTACTGTCCTGGATGGGCGGTGTTACTAAGTAATTCTTTTGTTTTCAGTTTTTCCTTTATGTTTTGTTGCCAAAATGATATATTAACTGCCCGAGATCTACTAGATGACTTTTTTTTATTCGGTAGTCATTTGATAACTAAATAATTATTTGACTTGATAATTAATAAAATTTAATAGATCTCTATAATTTTTGTTTTTTACATAATTTCTCTAAAACGGACCGTAATGGCAAAATTGGAGGAAAGGTATAAAATTTAAATTTTTCAGCATTTTCGTTGGCAATGAGTGTATATACAAAAATGTTTCGAGTTAGATGTATATAGAAAATGTAAATATTAAGTTAACCTCTAAATATTCACAGAGGTGCTACAAATGGTTGTACAAAATAACCGAAAAAAGCCTGTAATAACTAGAAAGGAAAGTCATTTGTTGGACAAATCAGATTTTTATTTATGCTTTTTGACAACTGCGGTTTTCGACGTTTGTTGTTTGGCTTCTATGCCGCTCTCTTTATGAATTATATACAAGTAGGTATAATAACACTGAAATATAATTGTAAAACAACATAAAATAATTCTGGCATACACTAAACACCCTGACACTTTTATTTCCGTTTGGGATAATTTCTTCCCATTAAAAATAAATAATAATCATAATACGGAAAATAACAATAATGATATTGGCTTATTATTTTTATTTGTTGTCTAGACGATCTATTATTTTTTTTTATTGTAGCCTAAAAACAATATTGAATACAACATAGGAATTTAACAGGAATAAAATACGTTACTTTAGTTTTATTCCTAATTTATATAGATACCTACAGGCTCGCCGTACTGCGGACTTGATTTGAAAATGCACCAAGAACACGGAATATCGCTCTCGAGAGACCAATTTCTCCAGACAGTGAAAAACTGGCGGGATGCTTTCAATTTATCGCGATGCTCTCAAAATTCAAATCAATAACACCATCGTAATCTATGCATGGGCTTGAGGACATTTTCACCAAATGATTTGCTGTAGGGATGCCCCGTGTCGTGATTTATAGCTCCCGATGGAAAATATTTGTGTATATAGGTAGCAGTTCAATCGGATATATTATTTATGAATAATTCAAAGGATGGTGCACCAAAGCTTTTATGTTAATAAAGAAAGAATTTAATATTTTACAGCGATGTAAATAATTAAGTAACTATAAATAGTATGCGAAAAATACAAAAATTTGTATACAGACGAATATCTTGTAAAATACTATTATTTATCTTCTCTTCACAATAATTTATTATTAATTACCTTTAATCTCGATAACCTAAAAATATACTGACAATTTGAGATATGCTGTTTTATAAATTATATTGTAATAGTCACTATACAAGTTATTCTAAATAATCAGTTTCTTAAAAAACCCTAAAATTTTTAAAGTTAAACCATTTAATACTTTAAATTATGAAATGTGTACGTCATCGAAAATAGACCAATGAGCTTGTGTAGAAGTTTTCTTTGTTACACAGAACCAAGCCAACGAACGAACCAACACATAGAATGTCGAAGTGAACGGACATCTTAGTAGCACTTAAAAATTGGCACCACCTAACCTAAAATTTGTTGTTTGGTTTGCTTACTTTTCCTCGATTTATTTCTTTTGCCTTTGTTAACTGGTTTAATTTTATTAATAATATGAGTTTGTCAGCTGGATTTATAAAAGCTGATTTAAGGGCTTTACCCACTGTAAATCAAGTTATGATTACTGTATTTTTTCATCAACACTTAGATCATAAGTGCCAAAGTTAAGAATGTTAAGATATAAAGGTATGTAATGTTTTATTTATCATTTGTTTTAATAGTATGTACAGTTTATATGTGAGGCAATACACCTTATAGTAAAAACATATTTATCTAAGGTCAATTGGGTTATTCAACATTATTTTTCTTTTTCAAAAATAAACATTTTACCTTCACCCAAAGATATCGGATAATAGATACGCCTTGTATACATTACACTTGTCCGCATCCTCTTTTTGACGGTACGATCTTCCTATTATGTCACATCTCTTTCATCAAATATCAAGCATTAAATTTTTATTAAAAAAAAATACTATTTCCTTAAATATAATCTAATAACAAAAAAGAAATAAAGAGTTAAAAGCATCAATATGAGTTTTTTATTAATTACAATTACTTTAGACTTTTATTTAGCTATTTTTACATGTGTATCATACGGGAATATTGAAGATTCTGGTATATATCCTT
Source organism: Psylliodes chrysocephalus (assembly GCA_927349885.1). Lineage (NCBI taxonomy): Eukaryota > Metazoa > Arthropoda > Insecta > Coleoptera > Chrysomelidae > Psylliodes > Psylliodes chrysocephalus. Next base: position 48,821,316 of record OV651821.1, read on the forward strand.
TAAGTTTGGCAACCTAAGACATTTTTGCTGATGTTATCAAACTGACAGATCAAGTTTTAATGTGATTTTTTGTGGTTTTTTTGTAGTTTTCAAGAATAATTTAAACCCCAAAATTTTTAATAAGGACTTCTACGATGGTGAAGAATAGTGTAGCGAGCTGAATTACGCAGAATAATAATTTATTTAACATTGTAAAGGCATTTAGCACTAGCATTGTTTATTTAAATAAAAATGTTCTATATTTTTTGATCAGATTTCCTAGAGGAATTATTCAATGTAGAATTTGGCTGCAAAATCTATGCTTGTTGGAGGAAGACATTATAAAAAATGTAAGAAGCTTTAGTATGTTCTGTCCATTTTTGTATGGCAGATATTTATGAAAATTTAAATGGTAGACACATCTTTAAACATAATGCTATACCTATCAAGTAAGTACAATATTTATTGTGGGTGTTTCTGTAATATGTAAGCTCTAAAATTATACAGAAATCATCAAATTTTACAGAATTTTGGGAAAGGTAGTTGAAGAGGCGAAAAATGAAGAAGAAAAAATGCCTGCATCACCAGAAAGGTAACTTAATCATTAATATTGAGAGAAGCATAAAATTATATATACATATTGTAATGTAAAGAAAATGTGAGCATGATACAATGAAACCATTACACACAATTATCTCTCGAAAACTTTAAAATATTTATTAAGGCTATAGCAAAGCCAATATAATAAATAAATCTATTGTTATATATGTAAAGAAAAATGAAACTATTATATTTTAAAGTAAATGCAACAAAAGGGCGCTATAATTTCACTTCAGGCAACAAAATATTAACAGCAGACAATATTCCAGTAATCCTTGGCATATGAACATCATCATAATCTAAAAATGTAATTAATTATAATAAATAAATACAGATTCAACACAAAATTAAAAAAAAAATTGGATGATAAATTTTTAACACCCTGTATATCAAAAAGGTTGTTAAATCTTTAAAAAAATAAACTAACAAGGTACCAACCTAAAATTATGTGACATAAAAATTCAAATTACTTAAAATTGACAACACAGATATGAAAATAACTTTTGTCAAAATTTAAAAGAAATTGTTCAAAAAATTATTTAATGATTATTTAAAATAAACTCACTTACCATTAAAAGAGAATTAATTAAATATAAAAGAACCAGAATACTTTTGTTCTGACTGGTTAAACATAATTTCAAGCCGTTGGATTCAATTTTTCTTTTGTTTCTGTTGATAAAACAGAAGCTAGTATAGAGGAGTTTGGCAAGAATTTTTGTTGAAGATGCCACGCAAATTTCGTTTCTCTAAAAAGAAAGAAATATTAATGTAAAACTTATTACAGAAAGGTAGTACAATTTAAAATTGTTATAGTTATAGAAAATATTAATATAGAACCTAGAATAAAGTTTCAAAAATGAAAAATTTACATAATAAAAGAGAAAATTATAACATACCTGTGACGTCATGAAGACAAGCCGGAGAATTGTACGATTGGAGGTGTCTTTTGAAACAGTTTGAGATATTTTTGAAGTTCCTTAAGTTAATCTTAAGAATAATTCCAGTATCATGGTTTTTTAACCTACAAAATGAAAAGAACAAAGTGATTCATAAATGTGAATTTGAACTTCTACTTAAAAGGTACCAAATTAATTAATTAATTAAATTACTTACCAGTTTAAATTATTGGCATTATTATTCTTTACTTTTAATAAGTTGTATTCCATTTGTACAATCATAAAAAGCCAAAATATTTGGAGCTTAATAAATGTCAATGATCTGTGGTTCCAAATAGACATTTTTGTCATTTACATATTGCCAACTTAATTTTTTTTTATTATTTTGTCATTAATTTTAAGTTTTATAGTCATCCTAGGCAAGTATGAGTGTTGAGTATGAATGAATTAGACATATATTTAACCTATTTTCCCATAGGAATCGTAGATATTGTTAATACTGTTGATATTTTTTCCGTTTACAATAAAGTATTGTGTGTTGTCTACCTTTCTCTATCTGTAATAATCGATATACTAAATCACTTTCTATGTTAGCAATTTCAATGTTCTGTTACGAGGGTTACTGAAAAAGTAAATGAACTTGCTGCTAATCCTGAGGTAAGAGTTGAAATAAAATGTAAACATATATAACAGTAAATTATTTATTATCAAGTATATAATATTAAAGATATACAATAAATTTAGCTAGCCGGATATAAAGTAAAAATTAAAATAAATTCATTATATGCAACGTAGGGTTTAAACTAAATTTACATTACCATTGATAAAGACAACGTGTAGCTCATGTCAAAATGACAGTTATGTAATAAAATAAACATATTTGAAATTAACATTACAATATATATATTTTTTTTAGTTTTTTTGAAGAACAATGAAAATCCGTGCTCATCTAGTACTCTTACAGGTCCTAGTGTATCTGGATCACTATTTCCTAAAAGGTAACATTATAAGTGTATATATTATATAAATTATTGGATTCTTTTTATGTAAATAACTTATTTAAGAAAATTATCACTGTTTAAGTTAATGTTGAATTAAATACAAAATATTTTAGATATTCAAATATTCTGTATACCTAAAAAGCATTTTATTTCAGAATCAGTAATTTTTAGTTATTTTAATTATTATTTTTTATAATTTTTTGTCTATTATTAAGTAACTGGTTCTATAAAATCCAGCTATTCTCAGTCTCTATGTAAAATATTTTAATACATGTCCATCTACTAACAGTATACTGTGTCTAGACTATACTAATTAATCCATAAAAAAAATTTCTACGATCACTATCCAAAGTAGGTTGCACATTTAAATCTAATTATAAAGTTAACGTTTTTCGCGAATTGTCATAATTTGACATTATTGGCGAAACCCTGCGCCAAAGCAACTTTATCACACGCTTATCTGTTTTTATTTGAATGAAATAAATGGAAGCTAATCGGTATTTTAAAACAAAATGTAAGCTAATCGAAAATATTAAACTGACATCCTAATATTTTAAATCATTTATCAGTATTTTCTGTAAATAATTAAATAAAAAAATAATAAATAATTACCGATACATAAGTACTACGAGTAAAAACTTTTCTCTTCGACAGATTGTTGTGCTCAGCTAACGCGTCGCCCGGTAACTTTTTGTCTCAACTGCCAAAGGTGCTACTTTCTGTTCTTAATACACAAAAAGCTATTTTGTCTTTTATTCTAAAATATGCTTTACAGAATATCAGTTATCTTATAACCAGTGGTGGCTCGTTGTAATTTAAAATGGGTGTTCACTTTTTCCAATAATTTTATCATATGTAAGTTCGGATCAAAACTTTGTACAAGAGTCAATATCGCTGTTTTTTCTATTGAGTTTGTATTAAGTGTAGTTATTATTAACAACATCATACTGTTTTCAAGAACTACAACTATTAATAAATTAATGTTTTAATTAGTGTCATATTTGTTTTGTTTTTAATATGTTGAAAACCATCTATAAACATTATTAGTTAGTAAACTGACTTTTCTTCATAATTTGAGATTATTTTTAAATATATGTATCAGGTTATGTAGAAAGCTTAACATTGGCTTTTGTGTAAAAAAATTTATATGAAACTTTACCTACCATTTTTTGGTTCTTATTGTAAGTTTAATCATTTTCACAATTTGTCACAGATGTCAAATAAAAATTATGTTTTTTAAATACCTTTTATTGGCAAATAAAATAAGAACTAAAATGTTTTAAATGTTTATTTTATAAGATCAGTCCCATCACAATACATAATATTACACAGACACAAACTAGAATAATAATATATAATGCCTGGCATTCGCAGTTTAACAGACCCCATTTTTAAGCAGATTGTTTTTACAATCAATAGACCTAATCTCCTTATGGGTCATTCTCAGTTGAGACGTAAATCGCTTATTGATAAAACGCGGCACGACAAAAATTTCGAAATTGAAATCAAATTTTACAATGGTTCGATCAAAACATCCATTTCAAACGTGCCTGCAAGACGGTCAGTCAATTTATTGATTTTATCTCGTTTTATAAGATACCAGGGGAGATACTTATCCAGGGGAGAGACTTAATGCACAGAGTAGAATACTTTGTGATTAGAGAAAGGATTTTAACATTATTTTATGAAAGAAAACAACATTTTATTGAAGTATTAACTATATTCAGTCATTTTATAATTTTATTTATCAATAATTAATTGATAATAATTAGTCTTTAAAGTTTTCATATCTCCCCTGGATATCGTGTCTTTCCCCTGGCCCTTACAAGACAGGGGAGATATAAACAGGGGAGATACTTTTTAGTAACAAAAATAGAAATAATGACAAATGTATTTATTGTATGAAATTAACCAAGAAAAGTTAGAATCTATACACAACGAGAAGTAAATATACGAATGAATTAAAATTTTTAGATGAATATTTTAAATATAAAACTTACCAGGGGAGAGACTCCGTTCACTCGTTGTCAACTGTATGCACAGAGTGCCAGTAACGAAATAAATGACTAAATGACTGCGCACCTAGTTCGAGTGGCTCTGATTACAAACTATACACTCAACAACGTTCGCTCAAGGTCTTCAATTCCCGCAAGTCAGTAAACAAATGCCGATTTTACACAAAAATAAGCGTGCCAGGGGACGAGACGCAAAATACGGGGGACAAACGTAAACGTAATTTTTTTTAAGAAAAAAAAAATCACGCAATTTTACTTGCTTGATTACGATAATTTATTTAAATTATTTTGTTGAAATGTATAATTTAAATAAGTTATTTGATTTTCAAGTACTTACAATTACAAATAAATAAACAGAATCGGCCCGGGGACAAGCCAAGGGAGAGATGTTTTCCGACTTTGAGGTGAAATTGTGACTAAATAAAATAAAATTAAGAAATTAATTTGAGTGACCAATTATATGAGCACGAGTTTTAAGAGAAAATAACATTCTTTTTAATAAAATTTTTTAAAAAAGGTGATTTTTTGTTATGGACGTCGAATTTACGGCTTGACTGAGAATGACCCTTATAGACCTTGATTTTTACTAAAAAATTTCATGTTGGTATCGCTTTTCATTTTTGATTTTTTTTTTTAATTTCAACTCCTCTTAAATCCCCCATTTTTTATTCAAATTTTTTTTTATTATGAAAGGGCTTCTTCTCCTTTTAAAAATTGACGTTCGCTAAAAATTTTTCAGTTAGGATTTCTTTTTATATTTTAACCCCCCTTAACTCCCCAATATATTCATATTTTTTTTAGTATCAATAGGCTTTATCTTCTTATAAAGCTAAAAATTTCATATTGATATTGCTTTTCGTTTTTAATTTAGAATTTTTTTTTTAATTTCAACCCATCTGAACCCCCTATTTTTAATCAGATTTGGTAAAAATCAATAGGCTTTGTCCCCTTATAGAGCTTGATCTTTACTTAAAATTTTTAAGTTTAACAATAACAATAATATTCAACTTTGTAACCTATTTTTTTTCTTTTGACAAAGAGTTTAGGTTATATACAGCACAGCAGCTATACCGTCGGAAGGATTTGTTGTCTTGAAATTTAATTATTTTAAATTGACTTTAGGTACACTTAAATAAAATACAAAAAAAAAGTATTTAAACCATAGATGGACGCCATTAAATTTTTTATAAATTAAAGAATTTGATATTATTTGATAAAGAAGTTTTTAAAATCTAAAGGTAAATTTAAAAAGCACAGTAAATAAAATTTAAATAATTAAACTATAAATACATGAATCTGCAAATAGATACTTGTAGAGATGATCATGATATTCTGTGAAATAAAAGTCATACATAATTTAAATTGAATTTAATAGAAAAATAAATGAAAGTGATATATTAACAATATTTTCTCAATTTGTTCGATGAGCATTAAATTATACAAACGTTCTTTGCTCAAAAGAGAAATTATGATATATTAACAATATTTACCTAATTTATTTGATGAATCAAACTCTTAAAGTAATAAAATTGGAAGTATTTTCTCAATCCACTTATCAACATTGAAATTTATAAACGGTAGAAACAATATAATTGAAAATACTCAATTTATTTTTAAACAGTTAAATTTATAGTTAATAGAAATGGTGTAATTGAGAATATTCTCTTAATTCATTCGCCAATAGTTGGAGAAATATATGAGTAATAAAATAAGAAGGTTTATTTATACCTATCCGAGACGTCTTGTTAAAATTAAGGTATATTGTTTTGAGTACTTAAAATAATATTTACAAACTGGTTGTAAATTAAAAAAAAAACAAAAAGTGTTCTTAAAACTAAATCATACAGAAAATACAGAAACACCCGTTTCAAAATATAAGTAAAGTGTCTAAATAGACATTGCGAACATATTGGTAAAATTAAAGAAAAAATAATAAATATCAAAATATAATCCTAGGTCTGACAGCGGCACTAGAAAGAGCCCTCTGTTAGGCTACACACTGCACACCAAAGCTCGTCATGTTACAGGAATGCTTGGTGCACGAAACCATCGTAAGAACGTTTGAAATAAAACGGAAATATCTGCTTCGCAGGGTAAATAAAACGGAAGACCAGCATATTGGCAAGACAGAATTCCATTCTGTAGCTTTCTGAGAATAACCACCCACGGTTGATGTATCTCTCTTGTTCATATACGGAAAGAACCCTATAAAATATGAGTGTTTTGCCAGATAAAGAAAATGCAGGAGCAGCAAAGGAAATGACTTGCCTCTTTTGAGGGTTTTCTCTGCTACCGGGATCCAGCAACACGTGGAAGAAAGTATCTTCTGGCATCTCACTTGCCTCAGATTGTGGTCAAAAACCAAGTTCATTTAAAATAAAAGTAACATAAACATTGGCACGGGGACCCTTGGACAAATTAAAAAGCTCGGAAACTAATTATTACTTAACACTATTTAACACAATGCGGAGCTAAATCTCAACGGCCATCTTCTTCCAAAAATCAAATCGGAAAAGGCTGAAAAAAAAGTTATTTTACAAAAAAAGGTAACAGTTCGATCATAGAACTGACAAATTTTTAACGAAAAATGTTGCCAACCTATTAAGATCAAAAAGAACTAGTGTTTAGCCAGTTTCTCGTGTCTCATATTTATGGTCAAATATAATTAAAGAAAAATAATTATTATGCAAAATAAAAGAAATGGAATGATAAAATATTAAAATATAACCCTTACTCTATTCCTATGGTTATTTACAAAATGATGCTGTGCCTGTATAAGATTAAACGAACGTATGAATTGTATTAGACTGGCAACACTAGTTTGGCAAACTTGTTTATGAGCGGCGAGCCAATTAATGTGTTCTTTGACAGTTTGAAAGATCTGTTGGCGTGTTGTCTTCTCTTTTTAGCCACAGTTAGTGCAAAAATCTCCCTACACTACCTGCTTTACATCGAACTTTTTTGTTGTATTCAATTAATTAATCAAAACTTTATGAGAACATATTTTTATTGATAATTGAAACATACTTTTAACGATAATTAGTAATAATTGCAAAAACGAATCCTTATTTAAAAATTACATCAATAATATAAACATATATACAAAAATAATGCCAAAAAAGTCTCCGTACACTTAACAGTTTCTAATAATAATTTAACAGATAGGAAACAAATGTAAAAACTAATAATTAGTTGGACCGCCCTTAGCCTTGATAATCGCTTGTAACCTTCTTGTCATACTTGAAACCAACTTTCTAGTAAGTTCTGCTGGAATGTTCTCCCATTCGTTCAATACTCCGTTTTTTAACTCTTCCATACTTGAAACGTTATGTTTGCGAACGCGCCGTTTAAGTTCCTCCCATAAATGTTCAATGGGGTTAACATCAGGTGATTGCGGGGGTGTGTGAAGTTGCTATCGCACGTTATGGATTTTCCATTCTCGCACCAAGTTTGCAGTATGCTTTGGATCATTGTCCTGTTGGAAAATGTATCTTCCTTCGAGCGCTAATTTCTGCACACTTTCTGCTAAACGGTTTTGCAAAATGTTTACATAGACATGCTGATCCATGATCCCATTAATAAAATGTAAATTTTCAACATCTCCAGCGGATATGCATCCCCATAGCAGAACACTGCCACCCCCGTGTCTTACCGTGGAACAGAGGTTTTTGATATCAAAAGCGGTATTCTTCTTTCACCAAACTTTAACTCTACCATCAGATCCAAAAAGGTTAATTTTAGTTTTGTCACTAAATATTACAGATTCCCAAAATTCAGGAGGCTTATTAATGTATTCTGTAGCAAAAGCTAAACGTTTTTTTCGATTAACTTCCGAAATTAATGGCTATTTTCTGGCAGTACACCCCTTATAGCCTCCTCTGTGTATACAATTTCTCACCGTTTGTGAGCAAATATTTTTTGAAAATAGCTCTCGTATTTCTTCTTTCAGTTTTGGTGCACTTTTCTTGGGATTTATAATTACCTGCCTAACAATTCTAGCTTCTTCACGCGAAGTCAGTTTCTTGGGACGACCAGAACGTGGTCGAATCTTGTAGGAACCCGTTAATTTATACTGGTTTATAATGTACTGAACGGTAGTATACGGCTTCTTAACAATTTTTCCAATATTTTTAAGGGATTTTTCTTCTTTCCATAAATTAACTATCAACTTTCTAAGTGGAATTGCAATTTCACGATTTCTTTCGCTCATTTTTAATGCTAATTTTAAACTTCACTGCAAATCTACCAACAACAAATGACAGATAATAAATTATAGCCTATAATTATTCATTTGTTTTTAGGCTGGCGTGCCATAGGTGCCTTGATAAAATGCAGCTAATTATAATGTGCTTTTTTTAATGAAAATTATGAGTGTATGGAGACTTTTTTGACATAAATTTTGCATAGATTTTTATAATGCCGATGTTTCTTTTAAATAAAAATATCTATTTATTGTAATTATAAACTATAATCGTTACTTATGCTTCAGTTATTGAAAAGAGCGTATTCTCTCGTAGTTTCAATTGATAAATTAAATGCAACAAAAAAAATCTATATAAAGCAGGTAGTGTACGGAGACTTTTTGGACTATCTGTATATGCATTCGCCATATCGTCTCACAAGTGATAGACTCACTCATCATAATGCGCCACAGATACAGTATACTTAGGTGTACTGTGCCACAGAGACGCGATCAGCCAGAGGACAATGATGTACAAAAAAATATAGATTAACACGTATGAAAATAAAAATATTAAAATTTAATTTATATTTTTATGTTATTTATGTAATATTAAAATAATGTGTTTTTATGAAATTTAACTGGGTGTTCACTGCACAAATGAACCAATGGAGAAACCGCCCCTGCTTATGTTACCTAAATAGAACCATTGTATAAAGAACTAATAGTAGTCTCACCTTATGGAAGTTTCATTGTAGCGAAATGGATACTACCAATAGATGGCGCTAGTGAATATGGATAAGTCGATATTCGTTTTCAGTGGGCGGAGTTAAGGGTCCACCTGAAATTTTGGTAAATGACGCGGACCGATCGATGGATTTCTATTTTTAGCTCTTGGATGAAATTTCATTCACTCCTGAGATTCATTATTTGGACTATTTTCTATCTAATGTTTGTTATTGTGCGTTGTTAGTGCGTTTACGGGTAGTAGGTATTGTGAATGAGTTGTGTTTATGTTTTATTACTGAATTATTTTACTGTTAATAAAGGACGAGTTCCCAACAAGAGTACCTACATGATTTATATAAAAAAAAATTAAATTATAGTTTAAATTAGTTTTTGAAAAGTGTTAAAAATGTTTTCCAAATTCAGTAAAATGATACTGAAAAATAAAAATATTATAGCCATTAATAATTTTTGAATTTTCAACACCCTACATTTCGAAAACGGGTATTTTTTTTTTTAAGCATATTTCGTTTAATAGTTTTATTTTCAATCAGATAATCTTTAGTTGTACCATGTACTATGTACTATGTAGTATGTACTATGATATATATTATGATATAAATTAGTTAACTATTAATTAATGTTTTAAAATTAGAATTAAAAATTTGTGTATTTATAACTGTTTTGAAATTAATAAAATAGAAAATATGCTTTTGTTTTTCTTTTCCTTCACAGGATTTATTCGAATTAGTTTAAAATAAATTATATAATATTAATAATTGCAATAATAATACATTTCTTAAGTGTTGAGAAAAATTGTATTTTAAATTCAAATACATATACCTATAGATAGGTAGGTAAGGTACCTTCCTAAGTACTTAGCATAAGTAATTATAAACAACATGGTATTTCTTTAATCTGGTGCGTAACAATGTAATTAAAAAATTTTTTTTTTGACTTTAACCGTCATAATTCGGATGTGGGGGCTAGCATTTGTTTTTGGACTTTCTGACAAATTTGATAAAAAAATTGAAATTTTGGGTTTGTATGTATAAAAAATCGTAGATTTTACCTGTTTTGTTAAAAAGTTCTAACTTGATTTTTTGGGGATGCCACCCCCACCATATCGGATAGGGGTGGAGTGGGGTGAATTATTTTAATGCAATTTTTATTTTAATGGGATAATATATCCAGATACAAAATTTGGTCTTAATATCTCGACCCTAAATGCCCTAGCCCCCAGAGCCGAACCCCTACCGGATTATTTTTGTTGGTATTTCCAATAATCTTGTTGGTTAGGTTGGTAAATATAAGTAATTTTTATGAATAATTCTTGTTATAGGTAGATTAAAGTGATTATGCTCAGGTGGTTCTTTACTGTTTTATTTAAGTCCAAGCTGAAAATTTTTTTCTTTAAATAATATAACTTAAACTAATTTTAAATTATTTTTTAATTTCTTTATTATATTTAATATTATTTCTACTTTTTCTAACAATAATCAATTTAAGATATTTACTTTGATCCAAAATATTTAGTAGGGGAAGTTTTTAATATTACATAAACATAATGTGTGTGAATTTGGCTAAGCAGTAATCTTTATTTCTAAAACAGGAGGACAATGTTACTTGAAAAATGTATATTTAGAATTAATATTTACCACCATCAAATCCCAGACCTGGAACACAATTTTTTTTATTGACATTTTTACAAATGAAATTAATTTCAACAAATTTTTTTTGAGATCATGTATAAAATTATTCATTATTAAAGACACCTTTTATAACCACTTTGCATATTCAAAAAAAGCTTTAAATAAAAGTTTGTGGATATGACCGACTTTTTTTAAATATACCATAAAAACACATATTCAGATTTCACGGAATACAACACAAATAAACTTTTTTAAATGGGATACCTTCTATGTTAATAAATTTCTGGGATATATTTATTTTTTCTAATTTCACAAATGTACATTATTCTTATACCGTCTGTTCTCGAGTAATTTAACGTTGATAATGTAAATATGAAAAAGTTAACATTATTAAAGTAAAAGTTATAAAAATCACAACTATTATGTTTGATAATAAAATATTCCAAATATAGGTAGTTTACAGTGAGGAAGAAAAAGTGTAAATATTTATAATGTATTTGACGTTTAATTAATCAGGAAGGAATAAAAATTATTCCGAAAATTGAATAAAATATATATGTATGCTATCCCTATTAAAAAAAATACATGTTAAATCCTCATTTAATGACATTTTTACAAAATTCGGTCAATGTAAACATTATACAATAATAATTATGGCATAAAGGGAGGGTAATTTATAATGAATAACCCTGTTAGGTACCTAATAATTTTCAGTAAAAAAATTTTAATTCGCACTTTTTTACGCAGAATAAAGAAAAATGTAATTTCGTGTTTTCTTGGTGCAGACATTTTGCGAGACACTGTATATTCAAATCCAAAATGATGTATTTTCTTTTAACGCATACCTAATACAAATTTATTAGCAAAATTTAAAGACTTGTTATTTTCGGTATATTTCTCCTATAGACACACACATTTTTAGTTTCATTGTCAAAAGATTTAAATAAAGTTACCGGACCTTATAATATTCTATTATAATTTGATGATTCCGAGTGGCCATAGCAAAAAGGCGAAATTTGAGCATGAAGATTTAGATGCCATTAACGTAAAATTAATGTTTTAAAATTAATTTAAGTTTTACCAATTTAGAAAATAAAATTAATTAATAAAAAAAAAAGTGTCTACTCGTGGGTTTGAACTCAGAACCTTTCGATTCATAGACGAGTACTCTAACAACCGTATGCACAGTCGATCGCCAGCGACTCGCCAGAGATTCATTTCGGCGCATCGCCAGCGATCCGCCGGCGAAAGCCCAAAAAAGTGGCGACTCGCTGGAGATTGTCACCGGCATGTCATTTCACGCAATTTGATATTCGTTCATTGTTTTTTGAGTTTTAAGAAATGAATCAATAATAAAATGCGAGAGATGCCTGTGATAATCCCTATAAAAGAACATGAAAACTTGCGAGAAATGACATACCGGTGACAATCGCCAGCGGGTCGCCACCCTTTTGGGCTTTCGCCAGCGAATCGCTGGCGATACGCCGGAATGAATCTCCGGCGAATCGCTGGCGATCGACTATGCATACGGGTGTGAATATTCATTATGGAGGCTTACGAGAAAGTTTTACTTTTTAACGCTGATAAAATATAGACGAATATCTTGTGGAATGCTATTATTTATTGATTCTTCACAAGAATCACTAATTTTTAATTATATTTAATCTTAATAACTAAAAAAATATATATTGACAATTAATTTGACGGAATTGTCACTTATAAAGTTCTAACATCTGATGTAGAGGGCGTATCTAACCAGTAAATAAATTCGTTAGTTCAATGATTGTACCAATAGATGTCGGGCGCGATTGCCTCCAATAACTTTTACATGGCGATTATCCTACTATAGTTCTTTATACAATGGTAGAACTATGACACACCTCTAAGAATAAAAACCGATTAGTTTAGCTAGTAGTGCATAGATGACTGCATAAGTGTTTTACTTTCGTTTAAGTGCATACAGAAGTATATTCAATAGGACTACTGAGCTAAAATTAATTATTAAATTTTTAGGAAAACTAAGAATATTTTTACAGATAGACAACCCATGGCAAAAATATTAGCTAGGGGCATACTATTTGTGCCTCTCTCTGCTGTCTTGTTATCACTCCAAAAAGTTATACAATTTCTATAGGACAGTTGTTAAACGGAAAAACAAAAATAAACCATTCATATAATAATTTGAGAAAAAATTGGTGGGCATAAGTCAAAAACTATGCTGAATTTCAGCTATTCTTTATTAAATTTGTACCAAAAATAAGCTACATAATATGTCTACAAGACAGGCGATCTATGCCAAAAATAATAGCTAGAAGCATAATATTTGTAAATGCGATAAATAAAATGGACTACCAAGGTCGCCTCTCAAATAAAATATTATTTTTCTCTTTGCTTCTTTTATTACTTCTAAAAACTATAAATTTTAATGGTACCTACATTATTTCCATAAGACAGTCATTATTTTGTTGTTAAACAAAAAAACAAAAATAAAACTTTCAATTAATAATTTGAGATACACTTGGTGGACATAAGTTAAAAACTATGCTGGGTTTTAGCTTTTCGTTATTTAATTATTTGGAGTATATTATAAATAACGAAAATCTACAAATTTAAAAAATTAATTTAGTCCATTAAAATAAAATAACAAATTTTAAAAATGTATTACTTGTACTAATTTATAAAATAAAATTACCTTAAAAAATAGTGGATTGTTCAACAAGGGTGGAATGATGGTCATATTACAAGAAGACGAAGTTTGAACGCGATGTCGTAAGCGGAGTACTAAATCGTCTGAGTGTGATACGCACAATCCACTCGAGTTGTATAGTATATTTTTTCTAAGACCCACTAATAAAAATCTACAATTTAAAAAAAAATAATAATTCAGTCAGGTAAGATAAAATAAATATTTTAAATTAATAATCCATTTTGCTTCCCAGGTTGTTAATCTCAAACACCACCTCATACAGTATTTAAAATAGTTATTTATATGAATACTACTACTCCAATACTAATACCAAGTGCAACAATTCTTCCAAATTATCCTGAGTTCGAGTAGACACAATATTTGTCCAACGCCTGCCGATTGCTAGTTATAAAAGCAATGGTTTCTATATTTTGAGGTGGGGGCATTAAAGGAGATACCTGCTGTGAATTTCCCCTAAAACTAAAATGTAGCACCGAGAGCAATAACTCTTAAGACATAGTCATTTTATCTATGGCCAATTCGCAGCACTACTATACTCGCTGGGCTGAAACAGACTCCTTTAGTCTAGTTTACTTAAATGAAAGTTACATAACCGAGCCTGACGTCTGATTTACAACACAAGAAAAAAGTTATGCAAGGTGCACCGAAACAAGTTTTCACATTAAAATTTTCAACTTTTAAAAAACCCTGTAAAATGGCTTTATAGGTAATTTTGTTCAGATAGTTGTTACCTAAACTTGTTCGGGATATTTTTTGCATTTGTTTTATTATCACCATCGATGAACTACATAGTATAAAATTCAATCAACTTTGGTAATTAAATGATTTAAAAAACGGATGTAATTTAAAATATGAATACCTGGTATATAATGCGAATACTTTAACGTATCCTATGAAATTATACGCCAAAATCAATAAAAGCGAAAGACTAACGTCCGCTGATGACACAATGTTCTCTTAATGACCACAATTTCAGCCGGGATGAGTGTAAACTTAGTACCTATATATGCAGAAGACTCTCGTCGAGGTTATATGTTTATGCCTTGCAATTTAACTGCAATGTGGCTTTGTGGAGACGGAGACCAGTATGTTAATGGTCGTAATTTGCATACGAAGACAGCAATCATAGAGGTGTTGCGCTGTAAGAGACAACGCGCTTGTCATATTCATTATTGTTAGATATAATATATGGCTCGGCGTGGTGGTAAATGGAAATTTTTCTTACCTTTTTAGTTTTAACAAATTGTGTCTCTACCCCGTTGTAGTCGCGGACAAATAATACTTTTAAATCAGTTATCGTTTATCAAATACAGAGGTGCATAATAAATACGTAGGTCACTCTAAATTTTGAGATACAGCAACACTAAAGATTGGCTGCACTGCGTAAATGGAAACGTGAGTCTTAAGCAACCGTGCTTTGTATTCAGATCATGTATTTACTTCATGCATGCAAAATATTAAATAATTGTTTAAATAAAAACTAAGGATTGCCCGCTGTGATTTACTATGATTTACTATGATTTACTATGATTTACTATGATTTACTATGATTTACTATGATTTACTATGATTTACTATGATTTACTATGATTTACTATGATTTACTATGATTTACTATGATTTACTATGATTTACTATGATTTACTATGATTTACTATGATTTACTATGATTTACTATGATTTACTATGATTTACTATGATTTACTATGATTTACTATGATTTACTATGATTTACTATGATTTACTATGATTTACTATGATTTACTATGATTTACTATGATTTACTATGATTTACTATGATTTACTATGATTTACTATGATTTACTATGATTTACTATGATTTACTATGATTTACTATGATTTACTATGATTTACTATGATTTACTATGATTTACTATGATTTACTATGATTTACTATGATTTACTATGATTTACTATGATTTACTATGATTTACTATGATTTACTATGATTTACTATGATTTACTATGATTTACTATGATTTACTATGATTTACTATGATTTACTATGATTTACTATGATTTACTATGATTTACTATGATTTACTATGATTTACTATGATTTACTATGATTTACTATGATTTACTATGATTTACTATGATTTACTATGATTTACTATGATTTACTATGATTTACTATGATTTACTATGATTTACTATGATTTACTATGATTTACTATGATTTACTATGATTTACTATGATTTACTATGATTTACTATGATTTACTATGAGTTACTGTGATTTCAAAGTCGTAAGAGTCCATTCAGGGCAAATACGTTTAGACGGTATACCGAATTCAAAAGAGGAAGTTTTTTAATAAGTGATGAGGTACGTCAGAATCTTAGAACATATAGGCTGAGTTCGGATTGGCGTTCGCTGTACTCAGAGTGCACTCGGTACGCCTCAATTGTGGTCGTCTTGCCACTCAGAGCGTACTCTTTTGTATTTGGCTTGCCACAGATCACGTACTCCAAGCACCCTCACTCTTCCCCGACTTGGCCGGTGGAAATCAGCGGATATTTGTAGGAATGTGTCAAAAATGTCAAATGTCAATATTCTAATTTTATGATTAATTAGTTTAACACGTATCATTTCTTGTTTGTTTTTGTTATAACTATTTCCTATTTGATTAAAATTATTTTTTACAGTCCATACACAAACACAAAAGTGTATTCAAGTGCAAACTATCACTAATGTCATTTGTCATTGCCCTTGTGTTTGTCTTGAAATTATAAAAAGAGCGAACTCTGTCTATGGCGTCACGCCAATCAAAGTATGTGCGTCACGCACTCCGTGCGCGCTCTGTCCGATCCGTCGAGTTCCAAACCGAACTTACCCATATAGTCAGGAAGGAGCATGTCATGTCCTCGTTAATCTAACCGATCTGACGGAAGTGGTAGCCTTGTTGTACTATAGATGACTCATTATCATATGATAAATAGTTTTTAAAATTGGTTTATAATTTTAGTGATTAAAATTTGGTAATAATTTGTATGTTTTATGTGTTAATTTAAACTTTTATCAAGCGTATGTTTTGTAGGCATTTTTATAAAGTGTTTAGTGTTTTAGTTTTTATTTAGTATTACTGTTAATTTTAAATTTTCTAATATGGTCAGTTGTTCATCTTGTGGATATAGCAGCACAGCTAAAAGTAGAAAGAAATAATCTACATTTCATAAGCAAGTATTTTGTTTTCTCAATTTTCAACCACACTAAAGATTTTTAAAATTTTTAATGTTTTAAATTTAAACATGATAAGTGCATCTGCGATCAACTGTGCTCATAAGCGTAGTCTCATGGTTTATAGGGTATATATATATATATATATATATATATATATATATATATATATATATATATATATATATATATATATATATATATATATATATATATACTTTTATTTAAACAATTTTTTTATGCAATTTTAAGAAATTTATGTGGTTGTTAAAATTAATAAATTATTGTTCAATTTAGATTTATAAATTGATTGCAAGTAAACAATTTTCAGATTTCTTGAAGATTCTAGATTTACAAATTATATAAATTAATCCCAGGTAGACAATTTTCAGATTTTCTAAAGATTCTTAAAAAACAAAGTTATGGCTTGAGTTCATGCAAAAAATAAATTGTGAGCCAAAATATCTTAATTTTTTGTGTTCACGCCATTTAAAAGCAGATTGTTTTGATCAAACCTCAAAACCAAGAATAAGACTTCTACCAACAGCTGTTCCAACAATAAAAGTGGTCCGGCTGGACTATATAAGTAAATAAATTCTTTGCTTACTATGTCATGTGCACGTGTTTTCGTACAATAGAAGTTAATTGTATGAATGTGATGCACCCTGTATAATTTATTACCAAGTTATTTACAAAAACGAACACAAATAAAATTAATAAAATCTCAAGTAAGGAAATAAGTAGCATATCGCATGCCTCAAGATACTGTCTTAGGTCCTGTGTTGTTTAATTTTATTTTAAATAATTTGTCGTTTAAATACAGATGGAAATATTGTAAGATTTTCGAATGGTTTAATTATAAAAACTTACAAACCTTTGATAAAATTTATGTTGTTCCATTATACAGTTACATAAATATGGCCTCTTCCTATAGAAATAATAAAAGGTAACGTTCAGTAGTTTTATATAAGTATTACAAATGATATCAAATGCCTTAGAGTACAAATTGACTCTCATTACAACTGGACTAAGCATACAAATAATGCGTTAAATGTACATTTAAAAATAATCTATTTTGCACTCATAGAATTAATATTACGTTAAAGGATCCTTTCTTGGGAAGGTGTTTTACCTGCTTATGCAAAATTGTCCTGCAAAAAATATTACTAATAATATTATGTAATAAAATGATCAGAAATTATATTCGATGTTAGGAAGTTTTATATGTTCTCCAACAAAAACATATAAGAAAGAAATATCACAGCGGTGTTTGACCTAAATATAAGTATAGGATAATTACTTTTTTTTAACGCATATCTACAAAAAATATTTATTTTTTAAACCTTAATTTGTAAAATGTAGATTATTAAAGACATTGTCATAATAAAGACGTAAAAAAAATATGTTTTTTAATACATCATTGATTTGATTTTTCAAATAAAATCCCTATAAATTATCCCAAAAATATTTTCCTATATTTTCAAGAAAAATTTATTCAAATAATAAAGGTTAATAAAAAAAAATGCAAACTTCTCGCAAGAAAATAGAAATTCGTGAAAATGAGAGAAATCGGTAAATTTAAATAATATGCAAATGAGAATTTAATATTTTCTTTTCTACGCCCCTTTATGACAGTACGCCCCTAGTAGACCGGAAACACTTGTCGCCATATTCGTCTAGTTCACTGTCAAAATAGATACCATCGCGATTCCAAGGTCGTTTAAGATTCCTCCTTCCTGACTATATACAGTGAGCACCATAAGTCTTACCCCCCCTATCTAACTCGTTACTGTAGTCTTATTAGGAAAATCGCCTTGACAGGTCGATTTTTGATTTCTACAATGTACATTTTTGTATGAATAGTTTACCCTTAATTTCATCCCTTACTGGAGGGGAGCAACCCTTTCGAAAAATTTAAATGGCATGGGGTGGTGATTGATAGCTCATTTGAAAGAGGGTTTTATTCTCTATTCAATTGTGTAAAAAAATTTGAAATTTGCTTCATTAATTCTCGACTAATTGTTGTTTCAGAATAACGGAAATTAACGTAGCGCACTCATCCTTAGAATTAAAATTCGGCCCTGCATGACTTCGGTTTTGGTTCAGACGTGAAGTAAGACTTTTTGCCATTAGAAGGTCACTGTTAGTCTAGTTGCTTTCCTATTTTGTGAGGTTTTGTTATTTTTAAACATTAATAAATCAACATGCAATGATGCAAATTTCAAAATTTGCACGGTTGAATAGAGAATAAAACCCCATTTCAAATGAGCTATCACTTACCACCCCATGCCATTTAAATTTTTCGAAAGGGTTTTTACCCTCCAGTAAGGGATGAAATTAAAGGTTAACTAATCATGCAAAAATGTACATTGTAGAAATTAAAAATCGACCTGTCTCGGCGATTTTCCTAACAAGACCCCAGTAACAAGTTAGTTAGGGGGGTAAGACTTAAGATGCTCACTGTATATTCTAAGGATATAGGCTCATCTCCGCCCGGCTCATCTCCGCCGGCAACCCTTTTCGGCTCATCTCCGCCCACGTTTATGGTCAACCAAAATACCCGGCTCATTTCTGCTCAGTTCTGCATCCCCTTACTAATTACGGCATTTTAGATTAACAGGTACATATTTACATGCATACACATTCGATTACTATATAGGTAGTGATTGGTTTTCGAGATATTCACATTTAAAAGTGGATATTTCAATTTATTTTATTTTTAATTTTGAAATTTTCATAAATTCTCAACAAGATTACACGATGATTAATTTAGAAAACATAAAAAAAATTAAAATAATAGTCCCTATAAGTTTTTGGAGATTAGAGTAAAATTTAGAAGAGATGAATTTGTTACTTACTCGTTCCGTACGTCTCTGGAAAAGTTTATTTAACAAATTTTTTGCATATTGGAGTACCTATCTCATGACAAAAAACTTTTGCTTAGTATAATTTTATAAAACAATCCAAAATTACAAATTAAAAAAAATAAAATGAAGAGTATCCACCTTTAATTGTGTTTTTAATGATTTTAATAATATTAGTTGTAAGGGTCATTCTGTGTCTTTAAAAGAGCAACTACTTTATAATATAATATTGATAGAAAATTTTGAAAAATCTTGTGTATTAATTATTTCAGCACAATACAAACACACTTTGTAAAATTTTGCTTGATTTAATTATTGAATAGAACTCAAGTAACCTTAGTCATCAAAATCTTTTAAAGCGCCATTTATCAATAATTAAACTAATAATGCTCAAATTTCCAGATCAATAAAAAAAAAATCTGAGGAGATCTTGGAAAATAATAATTAGTAGATGGAGGTGTAATACGCCTAATGGGACTTTTTTGTCATCTAACTTTAATTTGATTACTTCGAATGAAAATTCATCATTTAGCAAGTTTAAAGTAAAATCAATTATAAATGATTTATGTGCGAGGTGAAATTGTGATAATTAATTTTAAATTTTGTACTTCAATTTATAATTGTATTGTGCCATTTTATAGATTAATTGCAAATTTTTAGGAAAGTTAGAAATCAACATAAGCAAAATTGTTTTTAGGTACAATTTTTAAATATAAACCTTTAGAATATATTGATATGAATATAAGAATTTAGATGTTTAATTTAACCCAGTATAGCTAGCTCAGTAATTATCTAAATTTTTTATTAGATTA
Source organism: Psylliodes chrysocephalus (assembly GCA_927349885.1). Lineage (NCBI taxonomy): Eukaryota > Metazoa > Arthropoda > Insecta > Coleoptera > Chrysomelidae > Psylliodes > Psylliodes chrysocephalus. The sequence continues at coordinate 48,841,947 of OV651821.1, forward strand.
TGATGAATATTTGTATCAGAATTTTGGGTTGGGTTCATTCACTTGTATTAGACACTATCAATAATTTCGACAATCAAAAGAAAAGAAAAATAAAAAAAAAATAAACTCACCTACGAAATTTCTATAACTTTTCACTTCCAAATATCAATTGAACTATTCCCTCTATGTTTGATTTGATAACACTGTATCGTAATTTAGACTAAAAATTTAAATAAAAAATATTAATTTAGAAATTATATTATTTTATTGTCGTCTTCTTCTTCTCAGCCCTGTCTGCACTTCCCTCTCCTTACACTGCACTTGTTCTACCGCCTGCCTTATTACTTCTTGTGTGCTATCCTCTAGCGTCTCAGCTTGTCTCTGCTTGTCTCTGCTTGTATCTGCTTGTATCTGCTTGTCTCTGCTTATCTCTACTTACTTCTGCTTGTCTCTCCTTTTTTCTATTTTCAATTTACTTTCCTCTGATTTATAATTTTATAAATAAAACTTTCTTTACTTTTTTTTTATGTTTTCTTTATTTCAACTTTTCAATATAACATTCAGCTTCTGTAACAATCTAACTTCTATTTTTTAATACAATTCCATATTTTTATTAAATTCCCCTTTGACATTTCTCATCCCCGCTGACAATCAATAATTATCCATTTTCTAAAACTTAAAAATTGACTTTTTTTTCCAGAAACATTGATTTTAATTTATATTTTCAAAAACAAACATAGAGTGTTTTTTTTTGTACACCAAATTCCGTCATAATATATTCACAAATAAAACTGTATCACCAGACGCTCAGTATCGATTCACCTCCAGTACAGTTTCTGCTGGAAATACATCAGAGAGAGGTAATGCAGCAGAGATTAGAATGCTATCTAGTATGTCTTATCTTATTAACGGCTGGCTCAAACTTCATCCCCTTGAAGTTTACGAATAATGCCTTCATCCGTAATGCACCTGTAAGGGTACATAAAGGGTTGCTTTATCCTTATATTGAATTAAATACCCTGATACAAAGGTGAAGTTAAACCAAATTTGCAGAGCATTTTGATAATCGTAGAAATGGTTTGAAGTAATTATTAAATCGTCTTCTTAATAGATTCGCAACTCAAAAATGATTATACAGTATTTCTCAAACTTCTGCATTAGGAAAATTGCGTGTTTATGAAAATAGGCGTAATATTCAAATAATGAGTCAGATTTGTAAGAGTTGCTTGGCGCATACATATAACAAAATAAACAAAATATTATATTTTTTAGAATAGGTTTCCTTATGTTTTATTCGCTATTTAGAAAGAGATATAGCCTTTTTTAAAACAGTTTTGTTACTACTTAGATCACATGTGATAAACTAACTCCTTGTTTATCGAAGAAAATTAATTAAAACTCATTTTATATAAAATCCCAATTTATTCGCATACTTTATGCATGCCAACTCAATACATCAATACATTCTGGTTTTTACATTCTACCTATCCTTTTTGATATATCAGCACACAACGTACATCATGTAACAAGCGGGTTATTGCTGAGTAGACAGTCCTTAAAGTCAATAACACTAGAGTTGAATTATTTAATTGTCGATGCACTAATACAGGAAATTATGAAATATACTTATAACTATTCAACTATAAAATATGTAAAACAATAAATATCATTACACACATTTGAGAAGATGGATAAACTTTTGTATTTTAGTGTACTTTAACCTAAACCGAAAAAATGTTTTTAAAACAATTTTCGCGCCTATTGAGGAAACAAAAATTTATTAAAAACAGAAAACCGGGCTTCGAAAATCTCTGCAAAAAGAGATATGTAATCATGTTAAATAACCCATATCAGCTGTTAGAGTTACAGACGTAAGATTTTTCCTTTGATCTGACATCGTAGATGTCTCAACAAAATTGTGTCAGATCATCTTTATCATCGTTATAAGCTTTATATGTATTAACTTATCTTTCACATTTGAAAAAATCTTAATTTATTGCACGAGGTGCTGGTATACTCATAAAAAAAATTTTAAATTTATTTTTTTAATTCCTATACTTTCTTTTTGAATACCAATGAAAGGTTAGAAAAGGCAAAGAAAAGGAAAATTTGGCACTTACGGCTCTTTGAAGTCCTTTTCTTCGATTCTTCGTCCTGGAATTCGATCTCGACCTTACCACAGAAGGGTCTCACCAAGAAAATGTCTATATTTAAAAAGACTGGTTTATTATTACGTACGCAGTTAAGGTTGTGAAAAACCAAAGTCACTAAATTTTCGACTGAAGCGATTTATTTTTTTTTTAATTTGGTGTCATCGGCGTTGACTACTACGGCTATTAGCCTCGTGTTATGTGTAGGCTTTGTTACTGTTTCCCAGCGCCACTTTAGGAACAGCACTGTTAATTAGAACTCAACAGTGAATGGTCGAGTGGAGAATCCTAACAAGGCATCAGAATTATTTTTAAATAATTAAATTAAATGAAAAAATCCCGGCCAACGGTGGGATTCGAACCTGAGACCTTTCGATCTCAAAGTCATGACTCTAACCACTGAGCCAACCCACTGTAGCGATTATTTTATTTTTTCGCAAATTGCGCGTATCTTTCTGACTGAGCCAATTTTGTATTTTGAAACGAAGTTTTTATTTTTAACTTTTATTTTATTTTTACCAATTACAAATATTAACAAATATAAATTAAGTTGAACAAAGTTAGGATAAAGAATATCGATTTATTGATTTTACTGTTATTTATGACCTAGGTTAATAAGGTTCTTTACTTTAAATGTTTATTAGTTGGCACTCTATATGTTTATTATTAAGCATTATATATTGTTTATTTTATTTACAAATGGATTTTCGGTGATATAACTCGAGTCACCAAATCACAAAAGTGGTATAGAGTTGACGAGAATCCTATTTTACCAGCAACCTTGAATACAGCTGAAATTATTTTAGGTCAACATGAGGCAAACAATTTAAAAAGCATACCACTTTCTGATAACACTATTGAACGCAGAATAAACAATCTTGCTGGCGACATTCAAAAACAGTTAAAAAAATTAAAGAACGGCTCACATTTTGATTTCCAGTTTGATAAATCTACTAATGTTTAAAGCGGCGTCCACACTATGCCGCGGTTGGCAAAGCCAATACAATGTAGACGTGGCCGTTGGCATGTGCCGCTGAGCCAATGATTTGCCAACGAAAATCGCTCTAGTGTCGGTCTCCATCAAAGGAAGCTGATGAAAGCCGGTAGTGGGGACGAGCCAACCGTTGTCTTCACGTGGCATGCACGTGGTTCAGTTGTGGCTGAGACAGCGCAGTATTTAGTCATGGAGTAGACCAACGCGAAAGTGTGTGAACTTATTGAGCTTTATCGTGATCGTCCTGTTCTGTGGGACTGTCGTTTGAAAGAGTACAAAGACAGAAATAAGAAACAAGATGCTCTACAAGAAATCGCAAATACTTTTGGTGTTGATAAACAAGTTGTAGAAAAGAAAATTAAGAACCTAGTGTGCCATTTTTTACGTGAAATAAAGAGGGAGAGAGAGACTCAAGCAAGTCTGGTGCGGGAAATTCTGATGTGTACAAGAGTAAATGGTTCTGCTTCAACAACATGCTGTTTCTCAAGGATAGAAATACACCTAAAGAAACGACGGACACAATCAAGCAGGTAAATATATATTAACACAGTAAATTCATAGAATAATTAGTAATTATATTTTACATTAATATAAAACACACATGACATAGTTTAGGGCTTATTATTTGTCGTGTTGAAAGGATAGTATTCCAGCCGGGGAAGTAAAGAAGTCTGCAAATTCATTTCTAACGGCTTGTGCCTCATCAGTGCTTCTTCTTAAAGTTTGAGGAATGTTGATCAAAGCTTGATTTGAAGAGTCTAATGTTCCGGGGGGATTGTACACTGATTTGAAGTTACTTTTCCTCAAGTTGTTGTGCAGATAAAGTACTGCCAACACCACCATCTTAGCCCGCTCTGGTTGTAATAGCATAGGTCTTCGTAGTATGCGGTACACAGAGGATATTATGCCAAACGCATTTTCAGACACTCTACGTGCTCTACTTAACCGATAGTTAAACACTCTTTCCTTGGAATTCTTTTTTTGAGCACCTGGAAATGGTTTCATAATGTTTTTTGACAAAGGAAAAGCATCATCGGCCACAAAACATACGGTGTTTCATCTATTCTTCCAGGAAGAGCAGTAGGAGGAGGAAGATGCATTGTGTTGTTCTTAAGGCAATCTTTGAATGTTGTGTGACTAAACACACCTCCGTCTGATATTCTTCCTTGACAGCCAACATTTGCGTAGATAAAGTTGTAGTGCGCATCTACCACCGAAAATAGAACTATACTGAAAAACCCCTTTTAGTTGAAATATTCTGTGCCACTATGGATAGGTGCTTGCAACATAATATGCTTCCCATCAAAGGCCCCCACACAATTTGGGAAATTCCACTTATCATTGAACTCTTTTGAAATAACTTTCCACTCTGCTTCATTTTGTGGCATCTGAAACAAAATTATATATTCAATCAATAATGCAATATTCAATCATTAATTTTTTAAATTTAATTTTTTTTTTAATCAAATGATAAAGCAATATTCAATCATTAATTGTTTCTTTTGTTTTAGGAAGAGCTTACAAATGATGATGAAGATTCTGCAAACGAAACCCAGTTTGTCGACCAGGACCAAGTTGCTGGAACAAGTAAAGACACACCTAAAAGAGGTGACAATGAAAATAAAAGTTTGCCAAAGAAACTGCCAGGCGGAGGCCCACAAAAGAAACAAAAGACATTAGCTACAGAAAAAGCTCTGTCAATTATGAGAGGTATCCAAGGACGGCATACATCAGTTCAAGACTTTTGGAGAGCTAGTAGGACTGCGTATTAAAGACCTCCCATCGTCAAATGCTCAGAAAATTGTAAAACACCTTATTGGCAATATTCTGTTTGAAGCTGAAATGAGCAAGTACGACTATGGCAACCCATTGAGCGGAAATTACTCACAGCTTTTCTACCCAATACCGAACTACGTACAACAACCGATTCCTGCCCCGATGCCACCAAACCCAAACCCATATTTTGAGCAGCCGTCTTTTCATGGACAAACACAAGCAACCTCTCCACAATCAGCCATGAGTCCCACGTCTTCAATCCTTACGGTAACGGACAATGACTCTCTTGACAATATATTGATGAAGCTGTAGTTCCCACCTCATCTCTTCAAAATTTAAATTTGAGTTAGACTTTTGTTCATTTTTTGTTGTAATAAACTTAAGACACATTTTAACCGAGTAAATGTTTCATTTGTAATAGAGAATGTTTTGTTCTAATAAACTGAGACACCTGTCGACCAATAAATGTTTTATTTGTAATTTTTTTTTTACCTTGATGTAATCCTGTAAAACGCTGACAATTGCTCCACAAACAATCGGGATGATGACTGATATTATTTGCTTTGAAATCTTGAATGTGTAACTTAATGAGTGATAAGAGTCTCCCGTTGCTAAAAACCGCAGAGTAACTGCAAGGCGTTCATGTGGAGGAATAGCACTTCTGAAGGGTGTGTTTTGTTTCTGGATGATATGAGCTATCTTATTTAGAAGACCTTCAAAGTCACTACTTTTCATTCGAAAAAAGTTTTTGAAACCACATCCAGATCTGTACTCGAGATTTAATTCGTCTGCATCATCCAATAACAAATCCTTCATTAACTCACTAGTTCCGTATTTTCTTCCACTTTGAAGGCTTGGACGCACCCAAAACCGTCGTTTGCGCCGTTTACGCACTTTTTCGCTGTTTTCAACGATAATTATAAACGCACCTAAAGCAACTAGTACATCCTCCTCAGCAGACATTTTGCGACTGAATGCAAACGAATGCCTAGGTGTAGACGGCAAGCCAAAATCGGCTTTGCCGCGTTGGCTTTGCCAACCCGGCATTGCCAACAGCCAACCGCGGCATAGTGTGGACGCCGCTTAGATTAAGCGCAATTTATGGTATTTGTGTGTTTTAAAAAATATGACAGTATTACAAAAGACATTTTATTTTGAATTACATTTCCTGCGAATATTACTAGCCAGTGTTTGTACGACATAAAGCACTCGTGGCTATGACAATGATTAGTATTAGCTAAGGGGTAATAGAAATTCACTTTACAAAAATAAACTTTATTAATCAATAATGGTTGAACAGCTAATAATATGAATACGAATCCATGCCGGTCTATATTTACCTTTCTTCATTGTTAAAACTGCGTCTGTCCACTCATCCAAATATTAACAGAATATCTTGTGTCAGCGAAAGACGCACCGCACTCAAAAATACTACAGGGAGTGTCTATAAATGTGTAATTAATAATTACTGGAAGCTAACATAAAGCGCGCACTACATCTGATAATTTCTTCATGAATTTATTCACGAAAAAACTGACGAATATATTCATGATTTTCTTCACGATAAATAGTTTTACATTTGTGAATAAATTCATGAAGTTTTGTGTCATATATGTCAGTTTTAACAGGTGTACCTACATACACCCTACAATACAGAAAAGAAGTAACTAAGTGAGGTTAAGTGTTGAAAACATAAAAAGTTAAAAATAAACGTTTATTCTTTAGTTTTGGCCCTTGTTAGTTAAAAGATATTGTTTTGTTACGTGTTAAAAGAGTTTTTTTGTTAAAATGTTAAGCATTTAAAGTTATAATATTAGAAAAAAAAAGAGCTGCTGCGGCAGCTATGGTACTTGTAGCAGGCTCTTTAATGTTAAGAAAAAAGATTATAAAACGGAGATGGTGGATAAGACCTTGGTTAATTAATAAAAATGAAGGAGGTTTAAAACTTGCGAAGATTGACTTAAGAAAGATATTGAGCAGTTCAAACGGTTTCTGAGAATGTCAGAGACAACATTTAATAAGCTGCTCCAATTAGTGGAACCTTATTTAAAAAAGGAAAGTTCATGCTTTAGGCACGCTATATTGGCAAAAGATAAGCTAATAATAGCATTAAGATTTCTTGCAACAGGGGAATCATATAGAAGCCTAATGTATACATTTAGGGTATCTGAGTCCACCATATCTCTGTTTGTTCCTTTAGTTTGCAGAGTTATTTATGATGTTTTAAAGGATCAATATTTAAAGGTAAGAAAAACAAGTTCTCTTTGAAATTAAAGTTTACATACTTTTGTTTGTATACATTTGTAGTTCTTTACTATTTTTTAGAATCCAAATACTGCTGTCGAGTGGATAAATGTTTCAAAAGGTTTTGAAGAATTATGGAATATTCCAAATGTATTAGGTGCCTTAGATGGATAACATATTTCATTTAGACCTTCAAGAAGTGAGGGATCCGTCTATTTCAATTATAAGGGTCATCAGAGTATTGTTCTTTTGGCACTTGTCGACGCCAAGTACAATTTTATTTATGTTGATGTAGGTGCAAATGGTCGAGTATCAGATGGAGTTGTTTATAAACAGTCTTCATTGGCCAGAGCTGTACAGAATAATTCACTTAACTTACCTGAAGATAAACCTTTACCAGGTCGAGAAAAAGCTATTCCTCACCTATTTTTAAGTGATTCTGCCTTTCCTTTATCAGAACATATTTTAAAGCCATACCCTTTTGGAAATATGACTAAAGAACAACGGATATTTAATAACAGGTTCCTAGGCAGAAGAGTTGTGGAATTTTAGCAAATCGCTTCAGGATATTTTTGAGCACAATAAATTTAAAAGATCCAGAGAAAATAAAAAAATATAACTCTTGCATGTTGTGCATTGCATAATTTTTTAAAAAGTGAAAATCCAAATTTTCTCTTAAACAATGATAAAGAGAATAAATATATATTTCAACATGCCCTGTCTCCACAAAAGGGTAATACATTAACAAATGCATTTTTGAAGGTGAGAGACGAATATAAAGCATATTTTATGAAGGAGGGAGCTGTTCCATGGCAATACGATGCATATTAACAACTATAACAATTTTGTAAAATTTTAATAAAAAATAAAAAATAACTATTGTTTAATTATTCAGCTTCCACTGTTTGGACTTTTTCAATTAATCAGACGTAAAGCAGAGGTGATTGCCCTATGACTTTATTTTATTGTGATATTAAAAAAATCCCATAGGGATCCAACTTTATGGCACACACTTATTTAAATGAACCTTTGATAAGGTATTGAAATTGATTAAAACTAGAATATACAGAAGTAGTAATAAGAGGTGCCATTAATGCAAGAGAAGTCTATTAATTTAGAATATCTGAATCCAAAATTTAATTTGATTATGAATGAAGATGCTGTACCTTATAAAAATTACAATTTTCTTTTAAAAAGTATTCTTTGATTCATAATTTTGAATACTTTAATTTATAGTACAATACTCTACAGGTCATAAACCTAACCACAGAGCAAGAATTGATAGAATATAATGAATACATCACATATTTTTTATATGAATATTAAGCACAAATAAACTTGTATTTCGTACAGAGCAAGAATTGACAGAATATAATGAATACATCACATATTTTTTTATACACATAAATGAACTTGTAATAGGTAACAAAGTAATTAAGATAGAAAGTGGGAAAAAAGTATACAAATATTAGTCCATAAAACAATAGAAATTTATTACAATTAAAATACTTAAGTAAAAAAATATGCATTTTATTAAAACAAAACTGGGTACATTAAATTGAAGAGCTTCATCCCATACATTTTGTTATTTCTTCCTCCTCCTCTTCTTCTAGGGCTCGATCTATCAAATTCTGAATGTTTCGTCTTAAAGTTTGAAATATTTGTTTATTTTTAATTAACTTCATTTCATTTGATATAATTCTAAAAAAAAAAATGTTTTTTGAAGCAGGCATAACAATAAAAATAGTTTTTGTGCTATAAATGTCTTGAATTATCCAGTATAAGCAAAAATAAACACTACGGAAATACTATAGATTTTTATAACACTAGGTACTTACACTGCAAAAGCATCAACAGTATCCAATGCTTGTAGCTGTGATGAATCTGTTAATATTGTTGCAGCTTTCTCCATCACTGCTACAATTGAGTCATTTGCCTTCTGTTTTTTATTTTTGGGTTCATCTGTCGATGCTCTACTGGTTGGTGTTCGACTGGTTGATGTGCGATTGGTTCTTGGTCGGCTAGTTGATCCTCGACTAACTGATGGTGTTTCTTGACTGATATAATTATCATGACCAGTCTCGTGTATGCTTTCAATATTCCCACAATCATACTCATCTTCTTCTTCCTCCTCCTCCTGAGTTTCAATAAAAACTTCCAGGTTTGACTCTCCTTTTCGGACAGGAGCAGATTGATCCAGAAATCTGAGATGCTCATAGCTCCACAATGATGGTATGTAAACATCATCTGCTCCTGTCCCACTGACCATACTCTTAGAAACCTTATTTTTTTCATAGTAATACTGAGTACGCAGTGAATTATTTTTTTTTATTTCTTCCAAATCTATATTTATGTTAAATAGTATCAGTAATTCGGTTTACATTTCTTTAAAAGCCATATTCCTTCTAGTCTTATTTTTATAATGGGGACTAACAACACCATACAAAATAGTTTTTGTCTCATACAAATTAATTAAATTTAATGTATGTTCCCTCGTGAAGGAAAAACTCTCCTAAAATGGTTAAATAATTAATACATTAAACTTATTTATTTTTAACCGACTTCAAAAAAGGAGGAGGTTATCAATTCGTCGCGATATTTTTTTTTATGTATGTTCAGCCATTATTATTTAACACAGTGTCCGATTTCACTGATTCTTTTTTTTTTGTTCAGGTGTGGTCTCATATAAATTTGGTTAAAATCTAATAATTGGATCAATGGGAAAACCCTCAAACTCTTCATTTTTTATGTATCTTTAGCGATAATGCTTTACCATCTTGTCCGATTTCTATGATTCTTTTTTTGTTAGTAAGGGGGTACCTCAAGGGTGGTCCCATGTAAAATTGGTTAAGATGTGGTGACGGCATCTGCACGTTTTTAAAGTCGGTTTTTTTAAATTTTTAATTTCTAATACTGTCTTACCTTTCCACAACTCCTTCTGCTCATCTTCCTCAACAAAATAAATTATAAAATAAAGTTTTAATTGTCAGTCACGCTAATTAATCTAATAACTCAATAATAAACAACAATACAATTAATAGAAGACCACACCCAAAAAATAAACGACTCGAATAAAATAAAAATGGTTCAAAATTTCATTTTCCAATAAACGCTACAAACAATTTATATAAAATTATTCAACATTTGACATAACCTTGATTTAGAATTTTATTTGGCAGGTTGGTATTTCTGAACTTCAAGGTAAAATTGAAGGAAACATAGAACATGTTCCATTTATTGTGAAGAAGACCTTGAAGAAATTCATGAATTTATTCACGTGAACTTTGGCTTTACATCTATCAATTTATTCATGAAGTGACTTCATGAATTAATTCATAAAGAAATTGTTAGATGTAAAGCGCGCTTTAGATAAAATGTATCGCCATTTGTAGCGATGGCGCTAAAGCTATATTTAGCAATAAAAGTGAGCTCGTTGTAAAATTAAAATCAATATTGCCAAATGAAAATACTGATTTCTTTAACTATAAGTTCTAGAAGCCAAGGCTTTACATTGTGATTTAAATGATTTGTTAAAAGAAGGTAATAAAATTTATGAACCCCGTTAAGGGCAAAATCTTTTAAACTTGACTGTTTAGAATTATTTATACATTATTTCGCTTTACTAAAATCTCCTTTTTTACGTAGAGTTCAGGATGCTATCGAAAGGAAAAGCATTGATAGGAGTTCTGGAACTAAAAGCTGAATTATTAATATTCCAACAAGATAGTAAATCTTAATATTCAAATTATTTTTGTGACCCTGTCTGGCTAGTAAAATAAGCATTTATCGCTTATCGTTTTAACCCCCTAAATATTTTCATTTTAATTTGTTTTTCACGTCTTTAGAAAAATTATGTATGAGTTTTTCCCTTGCATTCAGATAATGGTCGAAGACACTGCAAGGAAATTTAATAGTAACGCAGTTCGAAATACTTGGCTTCTTATGGAAATTTTACATAATTTTGTCAAAATGTTTTGACTAGTTAACAATAAATATTATATTTAGGCACAAATACATTATCTAACTTACATTAGAAGCTTTAAAAAGACATTTAATTGACTTCTCATTGTGTCCTTTTTACTTTTACATCCGATTTGTATCCCGTTTTACAATCTGGAACAAAGTAACTCTTGCTTTGATGTTTTTTGTCACTTAGGTGCTTTTTTTACATTATTTTGATTAATTTCACCAATTTTTTAGAAAATCACTTCATTTTACATTAAATTCTATAGAAAATGACGTTCGACCTGCCAGCTACAGTCAATTTAGCGAACTAGTATTCATAGATCGGATATAAAATAGAGGTGTAAAATTTTGAATAAAAAAATAAATTACATTTTATGTTATATCAGTGGTTTCGATAATTTAAATGCCAATTAAGTTTATTGTTTACCAGCCACCATAGTCATCTGAACTTCATTACATTGACCTACAGTCAGACAACGAAGCACTATACCTCATTAATAAACAAAGTAAGTTGACATTTTAAGCCGACATCTGAGAATCGCTCCCTCAGGATGCCTGGCAGTCCTCCTTGTGGCTGACTTGATTCTTTCGAATCCGCCGAGCAGGCATTATTCACATCGAAGCAAGCCCTGTGAATGAGTTCTCTGGGTTGAGCAAGGGACGCGGTGACATGACCATGTCACGCTCAGTAAATCAGCCTCGATTCCTCGACTACTGCTAGTTTGGTCTTGGAGGCGGAAGCGGGAGTTCTGCTCGCCGCGGCGCTCTCGTTCACGCTAAACAACACATCCGCCGGAGGTGGCAGGAAATGCAGGATGAATTTTGATAGTGACTTCCAACTGAATCTATACATTATTTTAAAATTAAACTCTATATTTTCAAAACTCTTGCAAAACTTTTATTGTACTAACCCTGTCATTAAATAAATTATCAGACATCTTAGAATACAAAAGGTCCATTCAAAAAAAACTCTTCTTCTTGTGTAGCCTGTCGTTTAACTTTCACTTCAGCCTGGGTTTCTACGTCCAAATTAAACCTTATTGACTGGTGAAATGTAAATTGTAATGAATACAGTATTTTAATTAAAATGAAGCTTATTGAAATACAAAGATATGAAATTTTGATAATGATTGGTTGTGAAGTAAAAATAAGGACACCAGTAGCATATTCGGGAACCGCCGACATGTTAGACACTCGGAACAGTTCGATGCCGCGAATTAAAAACTCGTAAAATCCCGACGTGTTAGAACTAATACATCGGCGATTTATAAAATAAGAAATGTTTGTTTACTTGTCATCAATCATTACTTATCATGAGACAATTTTAGTTTTAGTTTCCCTATTCTATTGCCTAGGTATATGTAAGTCTTATTCAGATTATTTTTTAAGATATTGTTCGTGTCATATTGAGTGACTATAAATTAATAAAATTGGTAATAAATTACTGAGGCCCTTTCTATGTATGCCGGCACGATAACTCTAGAACGAAAGTTCTGATTGACTTACGGTTTTGATTTTCTTGAATAATTACTTCTAACTTAGAACCCTATTGATTTTCAGAATTTTCGGTTCATCCTAACAACTTTAATATCAATTTTCTTAAAATCCGCCTATTCAATTCTTATGTGACAATTTTAGGAATTCCAATTATTTCTAACGTCAACATTCCTAACATTCTCAACATTTTATAAATTGCAAACATTCTCTAACGACCTGTCAAACAACAGCTGCTGATAGCAAAGGTGAAATTTCTAAGGCGGGTTGCGACCTTTATACTTGCAACCATAGCCATTTTAAAGGCTATTTTTATTCGAAATTAGTCGCCAAGCCGGCCAATTTATGAAAAATATATAAGCAGTTTCTTAAAAATTACTTTTTTATGGTGGTGCTAACTTAAGCCTACTACTATTTCGCACCTTGCCACAAAAACACCTTCATCAAATTTACTGGCTCTCTGTCGGAACCCCATAGAATAATTAACCGGCTATTTTATTTGGCAAAAAACAGAATGATGCTTGGCTCTGCCTATCAAGTATTAAGATGTTAACTGTGATGTGTGAATGGCTCTTAAATGTTAAATTATTTAAAAACGTATGCTTATTTTGATATTTATTGCAAATAATTTGTAGTGTATCTCAATTCAGGCTTACCATAAATAAAGGTACAACAAAACAAATAACATAATGTTCCCATACAAAGCACTTTTTTATTATATAAAAGAGAGTTAGAATATAATGACAGTTTTTTGTAAATAATTTTAATTATACAGTTTTGGATTACATATTCAACCAGCTAATTGTAAATAATAATTAGTAAACTCCTAGTCATAAATTAAAATTTAAAAATGAATCCTCATACCTTGGGATTTTAATGACGTACTGTAATCAACCCATTTCAAATTTTGATCAATTATGAAACCGAGGTATTTTGTTGTGTTTTTCATTTTAATTATATAGTTGACATTTATTTGTATGTTGAAAGAAGGCCTTTTTAAATTACATTGCTCTCTATGGATCTACTTTAACACAAAAATAGTTTTGTGGCTATAAGTTGCTATAACCTATCGTCGCAACCATTAATAATTTAAACATAGTAATTAGTAAAACGAGGGGTAAAATAACAATAAATTAAGGAAAATACTTAAAAAAGGCAGGTTTAAAGAGTATTATCACAAGTATTGTTTGAGGTTACTTCTGAATACATTTTTAGTTTTTTTTTTAATTTCTGTAGGCAGTCTATTACATTTTTTAAACCTTTAATAATAATTGTATTTTGGGAATTTTTAGTGATGGCTTGCCGTACATGAAAGTCAGATTGGCTTCTTGTATTATAGTTGTGATATTGTAAATTATATTGAATTTTTTCTAATAGATCTGATGCGATAGATTTATGTCATATTTATTTTATAAATAAATATCAGTCATGTACTGAACATAATTCTGAACTGAAAGTCAATTTATTTTTTTTACCACAGTTGCAGTACTTATCCTTCTGTCCTTTATTAATAGAATATAAATAGGCGAAGTAAGAAGCCCAAATATTTTACATGAGCAGGCTTAAGAGGTAAAGGGGCCAATTATTATTGGATAGATTGCTCAAACGAGTTTTTAAACCCTAATCAAAAGGTGATATAGAATGGTTTTAAAAATCAAGGCTTGTGAAAATCATCACATGGTTTAACCTAAGTAATGCCAATGCTTCACAAACCAAAAAATTCAACGTGCTAATACTACTGTCAGCTTTCGGTCTTTCCTTCCAAGTTAAATAATTTTTCGTTTTTGTTACGCTACGAGTTTACCCTTGTGGGCATCAGTCTCGATAAGGTGGGAACCACCATTTTAGCGTATCTCGACTTTAAAATAAATTTAAGGACATTAACTAATAATACCTCATAATATAAAGGATTACTGTGTAAAAGGAAGAGTACTCTAGGTACACCAAAAAGAGGAAAGCATATATTCATTCGTTGGCGATAAGTGTTAAAAATAATGTATGATTAGGAGCTAATAAATAAGTCGTCCAAAAAAATGAAACCTAATCAAAGGAGTTGTTTAAATCAGTACTTAGAAGAAGTTAGCGAAATATGGAATAATGTTTTGTACATATTAAATTCAGAATATCTTCTGAACATCCCCTTATTTTTTTGTATAGATTCTTTACATCTTTGAAAATCATAATTTATTATTCGTAATATTAAATCTATTATACAGGAGTCACAGAAAAATATTCTATTTTAAATTGTATTTTTGTATCTAATATGGAATATGTCCCTAATATGGAACATATATTTTAAGGAAAAATAAAATAATAATAATAATAATAATAATAATAATAATAATAATAATAATAATAATAATAATAATAATAATAATAATAATAATAATAATAATAATAATAATAATAATAATAATAATAATAATAATAATAATAATAATAATAATACTCTCCCTAATTCACCCCCTTACGAGTGAATTTTAACCCCAAAAGCTGAGCTTGTCCGGGGAAAGGGACGAATATCTGTACACAATACATTTTATTACTTTATACTACATGAAAAAAAAAAACAAATCAGTTAACATAAGATAATTGCATCGGATATATCAGGGGAACGTATTTTAACTCCTTTATAAAGTTTTTACACAATTATATTGTTCTCTGCCCCTAAACTACTGTCGACATGGCACCAACCTAAACATTTCTTGTAGGGTATCGACTGTTTATTGGTGGAATTTATTTACTTGTGAATTTCAAATCGCGGTCACCACACTATTTAAGAGCAAACATGATGGGCGCTTCTTCGCCAAAAATTAATTTTACGTTTGAGGCAGTTAAAAAAAAATTGTAAAAAAATGGTTCAGGCCAATCGTTCTAAAAATAAACCAAGAATGACGCTAAATCGCAAAAAACTTATATTTTTAAAGAAAAACAACAAAAATTGCAACTTTTTAACAAATTTAATTTTTTGGCTCTTTAGCGTCATTCTATAATAAATAACTATTTTCTAAATAACTTTTTTTTTTAAAGATTACCAATTTTAAACAGGACAAAAGATTAACATAGTTTTCATTCCGATACTAATTCTATTAAAACAATGATACCAGTGAATATGGCAAAGCTGCTAGTCTATGAAACCCGTTGTTAAAAGGGTAGCTGCTGTTTAGTTAAATTTGTTAATTCCTGTGTCGAAAAATAGGTAGTTGTTTTTGAAGAGGTGTGAAATTATTGTGATCGTCTTAGTTTGTTGTTGAGGCGTTGTTAGGTTTTTGTTTAATTTAGTTTTTAGTTAATTTAGGAAATGAAAAATTCTGGAAGGCAAAAATGCTACTACAGCTGACAAATTTCTATTATAATTGTTTGCTGCCAGAGTTAGTAAATCCTAGAGAAATACGACATGTGCCAATTAGGGAAAAGAGATTGTCAAGAATTTTGCCCGCTTAAAAAAATGTGTAATATCCAGGGTGTTTCTAAATACATGCGACAAAATTCAGGAGGTGATTGCTCGTATGAAATTAAGATGGGTCTTTCCTATAACAAAATTTCCTTAGCCCACCCCTTTTCGAGATATCAACCTTAAAATGTAAAATAAAAACTCTTTTTATTTTTTTTTCTAAAATTTCAGTAGGTAAAGCTAGAAACTTGAAATTCTGTAATCGCAAAGGACTAACCACGGGTATATTTTCAATATTCCTGTTACATTATAGGGGGGTGAAATTAGCAACACTTACTTTATTTCATATCAAAACTTTTTTTCGAGATGAAGTTTTATGAAATAATTTTGTAACTTTAAATCCTTGTTTTATTTAAAAAAAAATGTTTATTTTTAAATTTTTTCCCAAAACCAATAGCTTCATAGAAAAAATACTATTTTCCACTCAATTTATTAAAAAAATGATAAATTAGAGTGTTTATTTTTTTTCTCTGAAGCTTTTGGTATTGAGAAAAAATTCAAGAATAAAAAAAAATTAAATAACACAAGGATTGCAGGTTATAATTTTATTTCATAAAAGTTCATCTCGAAAAAAAGTTTTGATATGAAATAAAGTAAGGATTGTCAATTTCACCCCTTTATAATGTAACAGAAATATTGAAAAAATAACCGTGGTTAGTCCCTTGCTAGTGCACGAAAATTACAGAATTTCAAGTTTCTAGCAAAAAAAAAAAAAATAGAAACTCAATTTTAGTCACCACCTCTTAAGGGTGATATCTCGGAAAGGGGTGGGCTGAGAAAATTTTGTTATAGAAAAGAACCATCTCAATTTCATACGAGCAATCACCTCCTGAAATTTGTTATATGAATTTTTAAACACCCTGTATGTTGGTATATTAAGGTGATCGCAACAGCCTTTATAAATTTTGGACAAGGATATTTCAAAAAGTAATTTTGTTAAAAAATTAAAATTTTGGCAAAATAAATTAGGTAATATTAACTAGATATGCCTATATTTTAAAGTTTTAATTCCTTTCAGTTTCCGAGAAAAAAAAATATGATAATGAAAATAAATGCATTCCTCAACAACACTATTCTTAATATAATCCCGAAATTTAAACTCTTAATGTCTTGGTAATGATTTTTTAAAATTTGACAAAATTAGTGGCTAAAACGCCTCGTTAAGTGCTGCTTCTGATGTAACGCACTTGTAACTATCGTATTGTACACTCTGTTATTAGTCGTTTTTTGCAACAATTTACACCAGTTTATACCAGAAGATAGCACTTAACGAGGCGTTTTAGCCACTAATTTTGGCGAATTTTAAGAAACCAATAACAAGACATTAGGAGCTTAAATTTGGGGATTATATTAAGAATAGTGCTGTCGAGGAATGCATTTATTTTCATTATGAAATTTCAAAATTAAAGCCATTTTAGTTTTTTTTTGGAAACTGAAAGGAATTAAAACAAAATATATGCATATTCTAGATATTATTGCCTAATTTATTTTGCCAAAATTTAAATATTTTGAGATATTCTTGTCCAAAAATTATAGGGGCTGTGATCACCATAAGATTGAAAGATAATTAGCTTTAATTCATGAGATGCAAAGCATCATAATTGTCGCGTCACAAAAACCACCTGCTTCCAAGAGAAAATTTTGATTCAACAGTATTGTATATTTTGTGTTATAAAAGAGAAAAAATTAACATTTCGTGTTATTTTTTTAATTTAATAATCTATCTGAAGAATAAAATGTATACAGACATTAAAAAATTGTGATAATATATACTTATTTAATTATTGTACTTATATTTGTTGTTCCTTTAATACAGTAAATACAATTTACCTATCTCCTATTCATCATTTTGCGTATCCATATACCTAGGGTCCGATAACAATTAGAAGAACACCGCTACGTCATAACTATTATTTTGAATTTCTAATATACAGGGTGTCCCGAAATTAGACGGTCATATTTTAACAGCCTACATCCTACAAGTATTAGAAATTAAAAATTAAAAAAAACAGAATTCAAAAATGTGCAGATGCCGTCACCACAAATTTATATGGGACCACCCCTGAAGTACCCCCTTACTAGCAAAAAAAAATCATATAAATCGGACAAAGTGATAAAGCATTATCGCTAAACATACATAAAACATGAAGAGTTTGAGAATTTTTTCATGGGTTCAATTATTAGATTTTGACCAAATTAATATGGAACCACCCCAGAAGTATCCTCTTTCTAACAAAAAAAGAATTATTGAAATCGGATACCGTGTTAAAGAATTATCGCTGAATATACAAAAAAAAATATTGCGACGAATTGAGAACCTCCTCCTTTTTTGAAGTCTGTTAAAAATAGGAGTAAAAGTTTATATAAACATAGGTCCGAAAACGTTTCATTTTCGAGATACAGGGTGTTACAAGTGAAGTCCAGATTACACATTTTTATAAATATTTTCTAAAATTTCTTTAGTTACCGGTTTTCCAAAGTTAAAAACAAAATAAAATTTCTGATTCTACAGACCTACTAATTATTTTTAACACTTTCGAATAAGGTAACATGATTTTCTCTTGAAAATAGCGCGTCCTAGCGAGATGCAACAAATGCAGCTTTATTATACAGAAAATATTGGTTTTCCAAATTTTATAGTCAAAAATGTTAAAAACTATCAACAAAACAAAACTTAGAGCAATTTTACCCTAAGCTCCCCCGAATTTACCCACCTAAGAAGATGGTCAAAAACTAGGGTTTAGTCCAATAAATAAAGCGTTAAAAGGTAAGTATTTGTACCAAATTTTACCTAATTATCTTTCAACGTTAAGAAAATATTTACAAAAGTGTGGTATCAGGACTTCACCTTTAACACCCTGTATCTCGGAAAAGAAACGTTTTCGGACCTATGTTTATATGAACTGTTACTACTATTTTAGGATGTAAAATATGACCGTCTAATTTCGGGACCCCCTGTATATCATCTATAACTATCAATAAATAAAAAATATTTGAGTTGTTTGGTTTAAAAATAGTATTCCTACAATCCTATAATATTAACAAGCCACTAAACTAGACGGCGATAGCCAACGAATTACTTCGCCAATTGATGATATATATACCTGTGTTCATGTAATTGTAATTGGACCTTACCCAATCCTATAATTACGTCAGCGCACAACAAACGACATTGCCAAATTTATGTAGCGAACAAGGTTCCAAATACTTTAAGGAGAGGTCGTTAGATCCGTGCGGTGTGACGTCAGAAGGGACTGGATTGCTCTTAAGTACATCGTCATTTTATTTTTTGGTAACATATTCAAACGTTTCACCCAACACTAGTTTAATTTGTTGAATAGGAATAAAGAGATTAGGTTCAAACACAGGTTCTGTGTAAAAAGTTTTTAGTTCATACTCTCTTTGTGCACTAATATTATTAATTAACTTGGAAAAATGTAATATTATCCTGAAATGATTGTTAAAATAATTCATATTTGGCTACATTAAATTTTCTTTTCCATAAAAATAAAAGTTAATTTTTAAATTTAAAAATATGTATGCGATAATAATTTTAAAAGTATCTACTTTTGCTAAATATACAATTGACTTTTTAAATTTAAATTAATTTTACTAACTGCGCAATTAAACTCATATAAATATCTAATTGTACATAAATGAATCGATAACTCGTATTCGTAAATCGCCGACATATTAGTCTAACACCTCGAGATTTTATGAGGCTGTTGTTCTCGATGCCGAACTAATACGAGTATCTAACGTGTCGGCGTTTTCCGAATATGCACACCGGTAGGGGTTTGTGCTGTATCCAACAATAAATATTTTACCGGAGAACCAATTTCGCAATCAACCATAAGTAAAATTAGAAATAAATACAGAGAAACGGGCCATGTAATATAGTTGTGAAAGTTATTTATTAAAAGGTATTTAGTTTATTTATGAAAAAAGCTTACAGTAGATGACTGTCAAAAAAAATATATTTGAAATCAAGAACAAGACGGTGTTTTCATTGTGACTTCGAGCGAAACTAAAGCAATTACGCTATGGAGAATGAAAGTTACACAGAAAAATCTCTTCGAATCCGCCAAATTGTAATCAGAGCCAATGACAGTGTCAAAGAGGCACAAATAAAGATAAACAAGATGCTGGACAATGTAACGTTTAGATTTGGCCTTATAGCGGTTTTTCATTAAAATAGGGATGCGCTTGTTTTGTCCGTGTTCAGTATTTATTAAACGGGTCCTTCTATACACACATTTAAACCATTATGCTTTTGGATCGATAGTTGAACGCAAAGACATTACAACATAGAGACAAAATGTTTCATTCACAAATCCCATACAATTGCGGACTGTTATTGTTTTAAAATTGTTAGTGAGCGAAATAGAGAAAGACAGATCTCTTAGGACCGGCTGGCAACGTTGTAAACAGTGTCCATAGTATGCTCGCCAGTGGCGTAGAGTTTTAAACTTACCAGTATTGTCAGAGTAGTATGTTAAAAAATACGTAAATAAGTAGGTATATTTTTTTAGTAATATAATTATGATGATTTTTTCATGTAGGTAAATTCAAGTACAAGTAAATTCAAATACAAGAATATTCAAGTTACCTTCCGATTTTTAATATTTATTGGTTTATAGTTTATTGGCATTTACTATATATTTGCCTGGTTATGTTATGCTGTGAATGGGGTGTTAATACACTGCGACCTAAAAGATCTATTGTGCCCCCTTCTGTCGCCAATGCACCAAGGAAATGTCTCAATGCCTATAACGATCCTTCTAATCCTATTTTCTCAAGGAAGTGTAGGATTTGAAGTTAGGTAAATCTCCCTCTTCTATTTGATATCATCCTAGATATAGTGCCCTTAGATTCTGGAGTGCTACACATTCAGTTAGGATGTGAATGGAGGTTTCGTCCTTCTCCTCCTCACAGAATCTGCACTTACTATCTACTAATTTCAGTTTACTTAGGTGTACTTTTAGTCGGCAGTGCCCGGTAAGGATCCCTGTTACAATACGTGGCCTATTCTTGCTCAGGCTGATGCAGGCTTCCGATCTTTTCTGGTTATATTCACCCAGAAGTATCTTGGCCTGTCTCAGCCCCAAGAGATTGTTCCAATTATCGGATCTGGTATGATGCTTACCAAAATTATTTAAAATTTTAAATTAACATTAGGTAGGTAGGGGTGTCTAAATAAAACAGCCCTAAAAATATACAATTTTTTAATTAATATTTACAAAAAAAAACATGGTATGGCAAAAAACTATAAAAATTTTTAAAATAACGTTTAACATATACTAAATACCTTAATTTTATTAACTAAAATTTAATTTAATTTTTTTAGCTTAGTTATTAGGGTTATTACTTACTGAAATATTTTTTTTTCATCAGGTGGTGTTCCTAAAACAGTTGGATCAGAACTAAAAACCCATACATTAGATATACATACATATAGGTAATAAATAATATTTAGAGGTAAACAAAAAAATTATATTTTATATTTTTACCTGTTGGATAAGTCATCCAAAAATAGAAATCCCTCACCGTCTGGGGTTTGCATCTTTTCTGATATATTTAGCACCATTTGCAGGTACCAAAACATCTTCAGGAAAAAGTGTTCTGAACACTACTCTGAATTTTTACGAAGAGGCTCATTTTTAAGGATACCTACTAGAGAAAACCAAAGTTTTTTTTTCTCAAGATCTTGTGGAAACCTAAATAGAATATTAAAAAATATGTATAGGTGCCTAATAGGTAAACCATTTTTAAGGTATTCTACATTTTACGTTAAATTTTCTTTGCCACTATTTAATAATCATTTATTGGTATAAGAATAATTTACTAATCTATAAAAGGAATATCACTTTAAAAACTGTTTTAAGACTGTTTTAGACTACATAAGTTTTTGATACAATTTCTTGTACAATTTAAATTGTATATTATCAACCAATTTACTATGTGATCCTATACAGTTTAAACTCTATAAGAAATTGTATCAAATCTTGAACAAGAAATTGTATAGTCAAAACAGTCTTAAGACGGGTGCCCTACTCCACTGGTTCAAATTAAAATAACATATCTTAACCTAAAAATAACCGATAAAAGGATAAATTTCAATTTAAATGATCTACCTTATTGAACACTACACATGCATGTACCATAATTCTTTTAATTTCTCACAAAACTACAACAGTGTGTGATATGGTTGTATTTTTGGTGACCACATGTTGTAAGAGCTCTTTTAGGAGGATATATTTAACCACGTTTTGGATCTCAGAGGTAAGTTCCTTCTGCGCAGCATTTAAATTACGTCGTATTTCTTTTTGTAAGGCCTTTTGTCCTTTATTTCATTGCCCACATATATATGTAATTTTTTTTTTTGATAATCTGTTCACTGATTTGCAGTTCGATCTGATTTGGTGTTTTGTCTTCCCCCTATTGCTGTAAAAGGGGTAAATATAGTTTAATTTTAGTCAGCATGCTTACCTAGACGATTATATTAACCCTAATTTATGTTTGTTTTCGTTGTATATTGTTGTACATTAGTGAAAAGTAAAACGAAATTGAAAACTACATCTTCTAGATCTTTAATAAAAATACGACCAAAATTGGCCAAGAAAATGGCTATAATTGAGGAGAAAATGGATTAAAAAAAATTAGCAAGAGAAAAGCGATTCCAAAGAGAAAAAGAAATAAAAGATCTTAAAATTAAAAAAAAATATATCAAGTGGGTAGTTAACTCTGAAGTAAATTTAATAATCAGGATTTTTGCCAGTTGAGGCAACTGATGGTAGAAGTAAAGTGGTCAATTGATTAAATCAAGACATGAAGAAAAAAGAGAGTCCAAAAATAATGTTACTTTAGAACATACACATCTATTTGAATCATATTTTATTAGACAAACTATCAAAGATTTACCCACCTTTTTAGGGGATCCAGAGAGTAGGTACCTTTTGTATCTGAATTTAAGCGATCTAGTTAAAAATGTAATTATGCAGACTACGAAAATTTGGTAAGAATTTAAATGTATCTTAGAGGCAAAGTTAGAGATGCAGTTAAACCGTTGTTAATCTAACCAAATAATTTAGGCGATATAATTGGTACACTAAAAATTTCAATGTTAGTGGAAAAGGCTAGAAAAATGCCACCCATCAGAGAAGGTAAGTCTCATGCTATAAATACCTTTTCACATGGCGTTCAAAATTAAACCACAACGATGAAAATTACTAACGCTATAGGTCATAGTAATAATCCACAGTTACTTGAAGAGTTGTTAGGGAAGTTGTCAATGTATCTGAAAATAGATTAGGAAGAGGTAGCTATGCAGCCACAAAATTATGCCAATTTAAAATATTTCTCAAATTGGCTTAAAATCAAAGCCAAAATTTCTTGTCTTATTAACAGCTCATGGACTAGAACAAAAGAGATAAAAACGTATAATGAAAATAACTCCGAAATTAAGAAAAACGAAACAGTTTTAGTCGTAAATAAGAAAATAGGAGGAACTGGACAAAAATATATGTTTTGTAATCAATATTTTCATAGCTTAAATTCCTGTAAGTAATTTTTGGAAATGTCTAGTGAAAAACAAATGGAAAATAGTGATTGACAATAAACTTTGCATAATATGTTTATGGTCCAATCATTTTAAATCAAATTTTTATAGGAAAAAATCTGATGTGTCCAACACATGACTTTCATATCTAGTTATTATAGGCTGTTTCCGGTTTTTTTTTGTACAACCTATTGCAGCATCTCTATAAATGTTTAGAGGATAAAATAAATATATACATTGTCCACATACATCTACATCGAAACATTTTTCTATAGATATTCATTGAAAACGAAAATACTGAAAAATTTAAATTTCCTGCAATTTTTTCATTACGGTCCATTTTAGAAAAATCCTGTATAAACAAAAATTATAGAGATCGATATCGCAAACAACTTTTAGTACAACAATCTTCATAAAAATCAGAATTTTGCATATTTTGTCAAATTTCTCGAATACGAACTATTTCAGGAAATTTTGACAAAAAAAAATTATAGATAATAATATTAGAAGTAACTTTTATTTAAATAATTTTTTTTATCAAACATAAATAACAGATATATTCCATAAAATATAAAAACGGCCTCCCATAAAGTACCCCCCCAGATGTTCCGACTTTGTCCAAAATCTAATCATTTCACGTCAGGCCGAAATAAAACTTTAGTTTGAAATTTAATGTTTTTTTTATCTGTTTTTGAGTTTTCTTCAAATTTCAAAATTTACAATTTTCTTAAATTTCTCGAATAGGGTCCATTTTAGAGAAATTATGTAAAAAAATTAAAATTATAGAGAATTAAATTACAAACAACTTTTATTTGATTAATTTTTATAAAAAAATATTTTTTACATTTTGTCAAATTTCTCGAATACGGGCCATTTTTGGAAAATTTGGTATAGAACAAAAATTATAGATAATAATATAAGATTTGTAGAATTTTCTTCCCCAAACGTAATTAACAGATATATTCCATAAAATATAAAAATGACCCACTTATAAAGTACCCCCCCTAGATGTTCCGACTCTGCTCAAAATCTAATCTATTCATTAGACGCTGGAACACAGACACGCACGCACGCACGCACGCAAGAACGCACGCACGCACGCACGCACGCACGCACACACACACGCACGCACGCACGCACGCACGCACGCACGCACGCACGCACGCACGCACGCACGCACGCACGCACGCACGCACGCACGCACGCACGCACGCACGCACGCACGCACGCACGCACGCACGCACGCACGCACGCACGCACGCACGCACGCACGCACGCACGCACGCACGCACGCACGCACGCACGCACGCACGCACGCACGCACGCACGCACGCACGCACGCACGCACGCACGCACGCACGCACGCACGCACGCACGCACGCACGCACGCACGCACGCACGCACGCACGCACGCACGCACGCACGCACGCACGCACGCACGCACGCACGCACGCACGCACGCACGCACGCACGCACGCACGCACGCACGCACGCACGCACGCACGCACGCACGCACGCACGCACGCACGCACGCACGCACGCACGCACGCACGCACGCACGCACGCACGCACGCACGCACGCACGCACGCACGCACGCACGCACGCACGCACGCACGCACGCACGCACGCACGCACGCACGCACGCACGCACGCACGCACGCACGCACGCACGCACGCACGCACGCACGCACGCACGCACGCACGCACGCACGCACGCACGCACGCACGCACGCACGCACGCACGCACGCACGCACGCACCCACACACACACACACACACACACACACACACATCATCGCGAAAATAGTCAAAACGGATTCAGGGGACCTCAAAACGTCAAAATCCGTCGAAAACTCGAGGTCCAAAAAAATCATAATTCCTATACTTTCCTTATATCTGTATACAGATATTAAATTAGAAAACCATGTGGAGTTAACAACTATCCTATACGACTTCATCAACTTCTATATAAATCTAGTGAAACTACCAGAAATTTAAATTTGAAACCTCTAGGTGGGGGAAGAGAGTAGTACATAGAACAGACAGCGATATTGAGGAGCAGAAATAAATCATCGAAGGAGGTAAGATAAGTCAATATTAATGATTCGGGCAGACCAGTTGGACTTAAATGTTAATAAAGAGCATATATGCTACCAATGGACGAACGGAATTGTCCATCAGGATAATGACTCAACAATAGTTTAAATATTTCAGATAAAGAAAAAGAAAAACGTACAAACTGACAGATAAGAAAACAATTAGGAACTTATTGTTGCCTAGACAAACAGTTGATATTGACGAAATAATGAAAATATGCCCTAACGTAGAACAGCTAAAAAACATTTCTCCTTGTTTCGACGTGTCCTAAATTGTTAATAGGATAAGCCAACTGCAATTTAATAATAGATAGAAGGAAGATGGAGTTAGAAATTGATGGACCAATTTTCACAAAAACATTACTTGGATGGGTAATAAATGGAAATGTAGGAAATAGTTTTACAAAAAATTATACCAAATTCTTATCATATTTGTGAAAAGGTAGATTTTGATGGATTACACGACATGACAAAAAAATATTTTCTTTAGAATCCTTAGGATTAGAGAAAGAAGTGGTTAAGACAAAAGACGATAAAATGTGTAAAACAATTGTAGAAAAAAAATTAAGTTGGAAAAAGAATTGAAACAGGATACTTTAAAGAACAAATGATCCATGTTTTCCAGATAATAAAATGTCTGCTTCAAGTAGATTGTATTGAGATGAAAAGTTGGCAGATCATTATTGTAAGAAACTGAAAGAACATATACAGAAAGGGTATGTAAGAAAGCTATCTAAAGAGGAATTAAGCGAACTTTTAAATATATTATGGTAACTATCTCATTTCGGCGTTGTCAACCGGATTAAACCTGACAAGTTAAGGTTGGTATTTGACGCTACGACAAAAGTTAACAAAGTTGGCCTGAATACAGAATTATTGTTAGGACCAGACCTACTTAGACCACTAACAGAAGTTTTAATAAAGTTTAGACAGAACAAAATTGTCTTTGCAGAAGATTACAAAGAAATGTTCAAACAAGTAAAAATTAGAAACGAAGATAGAACAGCCCAAAGGTTCCTGTTGAGAGAAAAATATATAGATAGGAATCCCGATATCATGGAAATGATAGCTATGAAATTTGAAGCTACTTGTTCGCCTTGTCTTGCACAGTATGTGAGGAACAAGCACGCCCGAAAAAAATAAAAGAGAATTTACAGAAGCAAGCAGAAGAAGAAGAAGAAGAAGAAGAAGAAGAAGAAGAAGAAGAAGAAGAAGAAGAAGAAGAAGAAGAAGAAGAAGAAGAAGAAGAAGAAGAAGAAGAAGAAGAAGAAGAAGAAGAAGAAGAAGAAGAAGAAGAAGAAGAAGAAGAAGAAGAAGAAGAAGAAGAAGAAGAAGAAGAAGAAGAAGAAGAAGAAGAAGAAGAAGAAGAAGAAGAAGAAGAAGAAGAAGAAGAACAAGAAGAAGAAGAAGAAGAAGAAGAAGAAGAAGAAGAAGAAGAAGAAGAAGAAAAAGAAGAAGAAGAAGAAGAAGAAGAAGAAGAAAAAGAAGAAGAAGAAGAAGAAGAAGAAGAAGAAGAAGAAGAAGAAGAAGAAGAAGAATAAGAAGAAGAAGAAGAAGAAGAAAAAGAAGAAGAAGAAGAAGAAGAAGAAAAAGAAGAAGAAAAAGAGGAAGAAAAAGAAGAAGAAGAAGAAAAAGAAGAAGAAGAAGAAGAAGAAGAAGAAGAAGAAGAAGAAGAAGAAGAAAAAGAAAAAGAAGAAGAAGAAAAAGAAGAAGAAGAAAAAGAAGAAGAAGAATAAGATGAAAAAGAAGAGAAAGCTGTAAAACTAATGCATGAATGAGAAGGATTCGAAATCTGTAATTTTTTTTAGCAATTCTTCAAATTTTTAAATTAGATTCAGGTGTATTTAAAAGCGCAGTTAATGAAAAATATAGAAGAATTTTCACAAAATAGAGTCAAAAGAGTTTAGGTTTAAAATGAGTCCCAGAATCGGATAATTTTATGTTTACGAAAAATTTGAGGAAAGTTAACAAAGGTGTACTAACAGGCAAGACAATTCTAACAAAAAGAGAGCTGCTTAAATTCTGTATGTTAATTTTTGATCAAAAATAAAATAATTCTAAAGGAAATTTAGAAACAAAAATAGGATGGGATGACGAATTACCCTTAACATTGAATCAATATTGGAAAATATAGATATTTGATGCACAATAATTATTTCCAAGGTTAGAAATACTTACCTAAAATATATGGCCTTTACACAAATTTAAATCAGAATACACAGAATTACACGAATTTTGTGTTTTAGACGAGAAAATGCGAATGAGTCATCAGTGGTATTAGATTAAACTAGGACATGTCGTTTGAAGCTAACTTCTGTTCCTAGACTTGAACTTCAATTACCAGTAATGGTTTCAAAGATGGTGAAAGTTATAACTTTTGAAATCGAGTAAAACATTGATAACATCCTTTTGTCGACTGATTTAAGAACAGTTTTATACTTATTGCACACCGTAATGGAGAAATTTTTAAAAATACAGCGAAAAATAATTAGCACTGGATTGCTGAATAATAGAGGGCGGAATATATGCATCAAAATATTACCAAAATATGCGCATATATATGCATCTTTTTTACCAAAAATATGCAGCTATTTTGTCCAATTCTGCCTAAATATGCAAATGCATATTTGTTAAAAATACTTAAATTATTTAGCTATGGGAAAAATGAAAGCTGTTCAAAGTATAGTTTGTTTGGTTAAACATTACGGGTGGCTATAATAAATATTGTCTTATTGATACAGACAATGTAAATATTATAGAAAGAAATTAAAGAACAATGAAGACTACTTATTACAAGTGGGAATAATCTTTCAGAAAAAGTAGTTTATAAAAGTTTTTTTGGAAAGATCAGAATATGTTGGTGCAGAGAATTTATCAGAGTTTTGACAGTTAAATATTGCATTTAGATTGTATGGTTTACAAAGCATTTATTACTGATTCATCGTTTTGCCATCCATAACCAATATAAAAAAAAAATAAATTTTAGTCATATTCTAATATTTTTTATTTAACATTGGTGGCGAAAGGGGTGGCGAAAGGACCTCCTTAATACATTTGGTAGGTATATAATTAAAAGACATTTCAAATGATTTACCACATGAACCAAATTTCCATTTAAAAAATCATCGATGACGTGATTACGTGAACAAATATGACGTCATGAGTAAAAGTAATATCTGACAAAAAAGGGGGGTTTGGAAATTAAAATAAATGTATTTAAGGATTTTTCCAAAAGTCAACGTGTAACGTAATAATATTTTTTTTCTTTCACATCATACTGTATGGAGGTATGGAGGGATATTAAAGAAAACTGCTTTATGTTGATTCTGTGTGTTAAAAATTTCAATGTCCATTTAAAAATACAAACAGTTTTTCCTACATTTACTACGTTCATCGTATCGCTAAACCATTAATATTTTACAGATCCTGCAGCTGCACTATAATCTTTTATCGCAAATACCAGAATTAGCGAAAGCCACGTGGATTCCAGAAAGACAATAACCAATAATTTACTTTATTGATCATGTCTTTGTCTACAAACTTTTCAAATGTTTCTATACGACTATCATGTAAATGATATATTGCCACTAGATAGGACAATTTCAATAGATATATAATTTGTACAGTTGTGTTTTAGATTTCTTGTAAATCATTCATGATAACTAATGATAGTTGGAAAATAATTAATAAAACGTTTATGTATTTCATTGTATTGAACAGCAAAACGGCAAATTAAAAAATAGTTTGAAACGTACACGTACTAGATTTTCCTGTGAGTAACAATATAAAGAAATTGCTATTATAGGTCGTAATATCTAAAAATGATTTGCCGATTCTTTTCCCAAAATGAACAAAATTATCTAAATGTTTTGTTTAGAATTCTTACGGTATTTGAAGCCTAGAGTCGTTGTTAGGGAGTATACATAGCAACAAGAAAATAAATAAAACCAAAAATGTAGGGTAGACAGATTAAGAGCCGGTTGCAAAAACGATTGTTCAAATCTCTCGTTAGCTAATGAACGCATAACTAACTGAGATTAAAACTGGCAAAGGCGCTATTCCAAATGACAGTCTGTCGCTTCGCAGCTGATCACGGGTGTGTTAATAAAATTTATTTATTATTATTTGGTTGTATTGTTTCAAAAATTAATTACAAATAAAGTAAAAATAAATTTGAGGCTCGAGCTTTACCGTTACGGTTAAAAAATAGTTTAATTATCTTCACTCAATGTAATCCCAGGTATTTCAATGGATCTTGTGCTCAACGGAAAGAATTACTCCTAAAAATTAATAAGTATACCTACCCAGTAAACAGGTTTAATGTTCAATATTTATACCTATATTTCCTTTAAACAATAATTTTAACACCATCCCTATCTTTTCTCGACATCATATTTTTTAACAGGCAGAAGCAAGGACAGTCGATTTAGAGAAAACATTTTTTGCACATGAATATAATTTAAAATAAATATAATGGCTTAAATGAAGAAGTGTTTCCAATAAGGTACTAGAAAAAGACGAAAATACTCGATTAAACTGCCATTTTATTGCTCGATTAAAAATCTGTGATTTGTGTTACAATTGGTTTAAGGCAACAGTATTTAAATACAGGGGGTCCCAAATAAGAGTGATCGATTTTAAATGTAAATGCACAGCTTATTAATTGCTCTAATGAGATGGGTTTTCACTAGTTGATTTCTTTTATCCAAAAGTTTTTTTTTTTCAAGTTTGTTCACATTTTATCACATCAATACAGGGTGATACATTAATGTTGGTCAACTTGAATGGAAAAAAATATGTAATATTTTAAATGGAACACCCTGCATATTTTGATGGCATTTAAAAGAGAGATTCATCTACTTTTTAAAAATGTATAGTTTGATATCTTTTGTTTTCTTAACAACACAGATTTTTGAGTTTTTAAGTAACACTGCTGTTTTCTTTATTTAAAAACTGACATTAGATAAAATTAACAAAAAGAATTTATTCAGTAACAAAACATAACAAAAATTTATTAAAAATTATAAAACAAACATTTATAATGAGGATGTAAAAGTTACAATAAATTTTGTATAACAAGAGGGTAGACTCTTGTTCAATGCACATACGCAAGCGATATTTTAAATTTTCAAACAATTTTTGTAACATATCCGGCGAAATATTTTCGATAATGTCCCTAATGTTATCTTTTAGTTTTTCTACGTTGTTAGGCTTAAAACTGTAGCATTTATTCTTCACATATCCCAGAAAAAAAATCTGGGACAGTTAGATCAGGAGATCGCGGTGACAACTCAATCAGTCCAGCTCAGCTCGACCTATCCACTTTTGATTAAAAAAATTATTTAACGAATCTCGTGCTATCATTAAAAAATGAGGTGGTGCGCCATTCTTATTTCACCTAAAAATATACTATATGCTTCACGTATGGCCAATGACTGAATTTGTATATATTTATCATCGAAACAGATTATAGACAAATTTTTAACTAAACATGGAGGGGAAATAACTATTAACGGCCAACAGATCAAAGCTAGTAGGATGATAACTTTAGCAAAAAGACTTGTAATTTCAAACGTTTGTCCTTTAATGTCCAATAAACTTATTCAATCTATTTGTAAAAATATTGGACTAAAAACAATGTCGAATATAACAATTCTAAGAATTGGTGTAACCGATCCTGCATATAGTCATATTCTTAGTTTTCGACGTCAAGTGTATATTGCTCCACCAAATAATCTTATCGTACCAGATAGCCTTCTTATACAATTTGATACAACAAGTTACCGCATCTTCTTCAATATCGATGAGCAAGTTTGCTATAAATGTAAACAAGCTGGCCACACTTCCTATAATTGTACCTCTTCCAAGCAAATAATCCATGCTTCTAACACATCAATACACTCTCAATCGAATATAAGCAGCAGCAACACTATTACTCCCCACACCACAAGAACAAGGCGCCACCAACAACTTAAACCAATATAAAACAGACCAAATGCAGATAATAAATAATGAACCTACAGAAACCAACAAACGTAAAATCAACGAAAAAGTTCTCCAATACTAGACACTCCTACCGAAAATAACACATCTTTTAAAACACCTAAAGAGCTAAATGTAAAAAAAACCCAAAAAAGCTGAAACTGCGGAAATAACGAAAATGATGAAACCCGCCAAAGATTTTATCCAGGAACACTCAGATGAACTCATATTAAATTACGATCAGCTGACCGACTTGATTACCAATATCCAAGGTTTAAGTGATCCAATCAGTACAATAAGAAATTAGGTATACTTTAGATTTTGAGTCTCTCGTTAATATGCTGGAAAAAGTGCATACTCAAATCACAAGTAAATCTCTAAAAAATCCGCATGACCAAAATAAAAAACGATTAAAAACTTACATATCAGAAGGCCCTATTGACTCTGGTAGTGAGTCGGCTTAATCGTCAATTACGAAAAACATTCTAGTAATTGCGTATTCGAAGAAAATTTTCTAAAAAATAATAACAACAATCTGCGAAACTTTCAGAGTAACAATATAGAGACGGATATCAACAAACCGCTCTCAGATAATGAATTTAACGAAGCCCTTACTTCTATTGTTGATTCCAGTCCAGGGCCAGATAATGTGCCTATTTGTTTTTTACAGCATTTTCCAGAAACAGCTAAAGGTACACTGTTAAAAATATTTAACCAAATATGGACGAAACGCACGTTTCCAAAAAAGTGGTCGCTAGGAATTATTATACCCATACAAGAGACAGGAAAAAATAAAGTATTAGTAGATTCATACTAACCTATATCTTTAACCTGCACCATATATAAATTACTTGAAAAAATTATAAATAACAGACCTGTATGGGAACTAGAATGAAGAAAATTGATAATTCCGGAACAGAGTGGATATAGAAAACACAAAAGTACAATCGACAACATAATCGACCTATAAAGTGACATACATGAGGCCTTAGAAAACCAGCAGAGATGTAAAGCAATATTTTTTGCAAGAATGGAACATAGATGTAAACATGCTAGCCTTTATTCACAATTTTCTAAATAATAGAACTTTCCAAGTTAGAGTAAATGGCGCTATTTCTGACCTCTAAACACAACAACATGACACACCGCAGGGATCAGTATTTTTGATAGCGATCAACAACATTACCAAGAACATACAAAAGCCAATAAAAGTCAGACTGTATGCAGATGATCTGGTCATGTATATAAAAAGTAAAAATCTAACAACAATGCAATCAATATTACAAGCAAACATAAATATACTAGAAAAATGATCCAGTGGCTCTGGTTTCCATTTCTCTGCAGACAAAATGAAATGTGTAATGTTCTCTAAAAGAAAAATAGATCAGAAACCAATTCTTGAACTTAATGGTAGCCCTCTCGAATATGCATCCAAAATCAAATTCCTGGGGATGATTTTCGACACGCAATTAAATTGGCAAGAACACATTAAAGAGCTCATTGGTAGATGTCACAATGGAATAAATCTATTAAAAGTCCTTGCAAACAGAGAATGGGGTTCTGATCAAGAGACTTTACTCCAATGCTACAGACAGATCGAAGATCGATTATGGATCCATCTCCTACGCCTCCACTAAAAAACATATATTGAAGTATTTAGATACCATAGCCAATCAAGCATTACGAATAATTTGTGGAGCTTATAGAACATCCCCCATCGAAAGCTTACAAGTTGAACTAGGAGAGGCATCACTTGCTAAAAGAAGACAATACCTAACATTATCGTATGAGAGTACTATAATTAACAATCAACAATATCCAAACTGTAATAATACAGTCGCAAATAGATATCAAAAAACCTACGAATCGAGGAAAAGAGTTGACGATCCTTTCTATTACCAAGTTTCTCAATATCTCATACAACTAGATATGCAGCTACCTGCCATTTTTTCAATCAAATATTGATATACCACCAACATGGCTGATCAAAGCTCCGATCATTGATAGAAGTTTAACAATTTTTAATAAATAAGAAACACCCCTAATTTACCAAAACTTTTACTTAAAACTCTCTATCTATCCTAACTTTCACAAAATATACACTGATGCTTTTAAAACCCCAAATGGAGTTGGAGCTGCTGTTATCGCTTCTCATAAACCACCTTTAAAATACAGATTACCTGTCTTAAGCTCTGTATACACAGGAGAAATATTTGCCATATTACAAGCCTTAAATGAAATACAATCATAAAATCTACAAAAAACTGTAATAATATCAGACTCCTTAAGTGCCCTAAATACATTAAAAAACATCTATATCAACAACCCTATTACACTACAAATTAAGATCCAACTACAAAACAATAACTTCGATGTCAGATTCCTATGGGTACCCTCTCATCAAGGAATAGAAGAGAACGAAGAAGCTGACAAACATGCAAAAGACGCGACAGTTTGCAATAGTGCACATATAGTTAACGGTGCGGTTTACAGTGACGTGAAAGCCTATATAAAAACGAAAATCGATTCCCAGTGGCAATCTGAGTGGCAAAAATCAGTTATCAAGTTAAGACAAATAAAAGAAAGTGTCAAACAGTGGCCGCGAATATGCAATAACCGATCAAAACAGGTGGCAATAACTAGACTAAGAATAGGACATACTAAAATGTCTCATGAATACTTAATAAAGAAAAGAGACAAACTTATATGTATAACTTGTAACTGTGAACTTACTGTAAAACATATATTACTAGAATGTACATTATACACATTGCAAAGACAACAATATAATTTACCAATCAACATTAAAAGCCTGCTGGGAAAAGACTGCAATGTGGATAAGAGTTATAATTATCTCTTAAATACCTCACTTCTTAAAAAACTGTAAATCACTTATTACTTATCAAAGCCATCGCTAATAACCAATATGGTTGATGCGAGAAATAAAAAAAAAAGAAAATACCGGTTAATTTAAAACTACTAACTGCTCATTTAAAAGTTGATATTATACCTCTATAGACAAATAAGTTTAAAATAAAAATAATAATATATTTAACCTACTTGAAATGTTTAGCAATGTAATGTACCTAGTATATTTATTATAAAATAAACATCTCTTTTATATTTGAAACCCTTCCTTTCCAATGTGGTTCCGTATTTCCACCACAGGTTAAATAAAGCTTTATTTAAATTATATAGGTATACTCGTATATTAGGTAAATTTTGCTTTAAAAAATATATATAGTTAGTTCAGTTATCCTTGGTAAAACTGGAAATTTGACATTTAATACATGCAAAACATTCTTTTTTTTTTACTTTAACTGAACTTTATTTGCTTATAGAAAAAAAGCCCTAGGAGCCGAAGAAACCAGCAAAATTTGCTTGTAAACATCAATAAAAACTTTCTAAAGCTAAAAATTAACTGTATAATCATTAAAATCTACATTTTAAAGATAAAACGTTACTTTTAAACCACTACACACTACTTTTTAACCACCACTAAAAACTATTTTTAACGGTAAAAATTAATACTTTATCAATTAAAACTATCTTTTAAGGAGAAAAGAAATATTTTTTAATTGCAAAAAAGTACTATCTTAATCTGTACCTAATTTTTAACCTATAAAAACTACTTTTAACCACTAAAAACTATTTTTTAACCACTAAAAACCCACTTTTTATCCATAAAGAACTATTTTTTAGTGAGTAGAATTTTACTTTCTAAACACCAAAATTAATAAAAACTAAAAAACACGTTTTTAGAGACTAAAAAGTTATTCCAAAAAAAGTAAATTTTTTATCCTCAGCAAAGTACTTTGGCTGTCGCCTATTTCAATAGAGTTTTTTTTAATGGTTAATACATTTTTTGCTACCACAACAAAAAATTTTCCTCAGTGTAGCTAGGTACATGTTTTAGTGCAAATGCAGCTTAATTATATTAGTGAGTTAAAATACAGCTTTTCTTGTCAATTATTTTAATATTTTTGCTTTGATCAGTTCATACCCGGGTGCTTTCTTAGAATAATTAATATTTCCTTTGATTTCCTCAACTACGTCTTTAAGTATCTCCTTCGGGATTTTTACTACTTTTCTATTATCTTCTCTTAAATATTATTTAAATACGTAAGAATGCGACATTATACTTCACTAACAGTCGCAGTATAAATTCTATAAAATTATTGCGCTACTGTTCCCAATGCACCGGTTCACCGTAATTATAACAACCGCCAGAGTCATGCATTTTAAGTTCGTTTAGGTGTCATAAAGATTTAATGAACCTGCGTATTACAAGCAATAACCAAGGGGTTATTAAATTTTACAGAATTAACTTAGTGAGGGTAATTAGGCGCCTTTTTGTGTTACGTGCCTTCCCGGCATTGCATCATAATCACGGAAGTTCTGTTGAGAAATCCGTAAGAAAATTAAGAAAATTCGTATAGCAATACACTTCGATTATTTTTATATTTTTTTCAAACCTAGATTTTATTGCAATAAAATTGTCTCAAAATGAGGGGAACAATAGGAAGAGGCTAAATTTTTAATGTGTTGTTGCTAGCAGTGGCGGCCAGTCGAAATTTAAAATGGGTGTTCACTTTTTCCAATAATTTTATCATATGTAAGTTCGGATCAAAACTTTTTACAAGAGTCAATATCGTTGTTTTTTTTTATTATTTGAGTTTGTATTAAGTGTAGTTATTATTATCAATATCATAATGTTTTCAAACACTACAACTATTAATAAATGCATATTTTAGTTAATGTGATATTTGTTTGGTTTTTAATACGTTGAAAACCATCTATAAACATTATTAGTTAGTAAACTGACTTTTCTTCATAATTTGAGATTATTTTTAAATATATATCAGGTTATGTAGAATCCTTGATATTGATTTTTGTGTAAAAAATTTTATATGAAACTTTACCTGCCATTTTTTAGTTTTTATTGTAAGTTTAATCATTTTCACAATTTGTCACAGATTGGCAAATAAAATAAGAACTAAAATGTTTTAAATGTTTATTTTATAAGATCAGTCCCATCACAATACATAATATTACACAGACACAAACCAGAATAAAGATATATAATGCCTGGCATTTTAAATGATACTCTTCGCAGTTTAACATACCCCCTTACCCCCATTTTTAAGCAGATTGTTTTCACTAACAATATGCCTCATCTCCTTATAGACTTTGATTTTTACTAAAAATGTCATGTTGATATCGTTGTTCATTTTGGTTTTTAATTTCAACCCCCATTAAATCCCCCATATTTATTCAGATTTTTTTATAATGAAAGGGCTTCTTCGCCTTTAAGAGATTGATGTTTGCTAAAAATTTCAAGTTTTTCAGTTAGGATTTTTTTTTATATTTTAACCTTCCTTCACTCCCCAATATATTCATATTTTTTTCAGTATCAATAGGCTTTATCTTCTTATAAAGCTTCATTTTTACTAAAAATTTCATATTGATATTGCTTTTCGTTTTTAATTTGGGATTTTTTTTCAACCCATCTTAACCCCCCATTTTTAATCAGATTTGTTAAAAATCAATAAGCCTTGTCCCCTTATAGAGCTTGATTTTCGCCTAAAATTTTCAAGATCATATCATTTCTCGTTTTTGACTTATCGTGCAGACAAAAAACGTGACATCGGACGGACAGACAGACAAAGTAAACCTATATAATACTCTTCACATAATACTATATGAAGAGTAGAAAAAAAATGTATAAGGTAAAATAAATAATTTTAAAAGTTCAGCTATAATATTCAACTTTGTAACCTATTTTTTCTTTTGACAAAGAGTTTAGGTTATATACAGCACAGCAGCTCTACCGTCGGTGGCATAAAGGTGTGAGTAAGCATTTGTTGTCTTGAAATTTAATTATTTTAAATTAACTTTAGATATACTTAAATAAAATACAAAAAAGAGTATTTAAACCATAGATGGATGCCACTAAATTTTTTGTAGATTAAACAATTTGGTATTATTTGATAAAGAATTTTTTAAAATCTAAAGGTTAATTGAGAAACCATAGTAAATAAAATTTAAATAATTAAACCATAAATATATGAATCTCAAATAGACACTTGTAGAGATGTTCATGATATTCTGTGAAATATCATACATAATTTAAATTGAATTTATTAGAAAAATAAATGAAAGTGATATATTAACAATATTTTCTCAATTTTTTCGATGAGCATTAAATTATCTAAATGTTCTTTGCTCAACAGAGAAATAATGATATATTAACAATATTTACCCAATTCGTTTGATGAATCAAACTCTAAAAGTAATAAAATTGGAAGTAGAAACAATATAATTGAAAATAATCAATTAATTTTTAAACAGTTAAGTTTATAGTCAATAAAAATGGTGTAATTGAGAATATCCTCTTAATTAATTCGCCAATAGTTGCAGAAATATATGAATATTGAAATAAGAAGGTTTATTTATACCTATCCGAGACGTCTTGTTAAAATTAAGGTATATTGTTTTGAGTACTCAAAATATTATTTACAAACTGGTTGTAAATAAAAGAAACAAAAAGTATTCTTAAAACTCAATCATACAGAAAATAAAGAAACACCCTTTTCAAAATATAAGTATAAGTGTCTAAATAGATATTGCGAACATATGGTTAAATTTAAAGAAAAAATAATAAATACCAAAATATAATACTAGGTCTGACAGCGGCACTAGAAAGAGCCCTCTGTTAGGCTACACACTGCACACCGAAGCTCATCGTGTTACAGGACTGCTTGGGACCATCGTAAGAACGTTTGAAATAAAAAGGAAATCTCTGCTTCGCAGGGTTAATTAAACAAACCGGCATATTGGCAGGACATAATTCCATTCTGTAGCTTTCTGAGAATAACCACCCACGGTTGATGTGGCTCTCGGCTCTCTTGTTCATCCACGGGAAGAACTTTCTATATAAATCAAAATATGAGGGTTTTGCCAGACAAAGAAAGTGCAGGAGCAGCAAAGAAAATGACATCTCTTTTGAGGATTTTCTCTGCTACCGGGATCCAGCAACACGTGGAAGAAAGTATCTCTCGGCGTCTTACTTGCCTCAGATTTTG
This sequence comes from Psylliodes chrysocephalus, assembly GCA_927349885.1. NCBI lineage: Eukaryota > Metazoa > Arthropoda > Insecta > Coleoptera > Chrysomelidae > Psylliodes > Psylliodes chrysocephalus. Next base: position 48,880,726 of record OV651821.1, read on the forward strand.
GTCAAAAACCAGGTTCATCCAAAATAAAAGTAACATAAACATTGGCACGGGGGCTCTTGGACAAAACAAAAAGCTCGGAAACTAATTATTACTCAACACTATTATTTAACACAATGCGGAGCTAAATCCCAACGGCCATCTTCTTCTAAAAATCAAATCGGAAAGGGCCGAAAAAAACAAGTTATTTTTTTTAAGTGACAGTTCGATCATAGAACTGACAAATTTCTAACGAAAAATGTTGCCGACCTATTGAGACCAAAAAGAACTAGTGTTCAGTCAGTTTCTCGTGTCTCATATTTATGGTCAAATATAATTAAAGAAAAATAATAATTATGCAAAATAAAAGAAATGGAATAATAAAATATTAAAATATAACCCTTACTCTATTCCCATGGTTATTTACAAAATAATACTGTCCCGTAGACAGATCAAACGAACGTAGCTCTTTGTGAATTGTGAATTGTACTAGACTGGCAATACTGGTTTGGCAACCTTGTTTGGGACCGGCGCGCTAATTAATAGAGAGTTATTGCAAGTTCAGTTAAGATCTGTCACTATTAGTGCCGCTCTTATTTTGACATCTGAGCATGCGCAGATCACTAACTTTAATAAAGATTGTGCCTGTCCTTAATAAGAGAGTTATTGCAAGTTCACTTAGGGTCAGTCACTATTAGTGCTGCTCTTATTTTGACATCTAAGCATGCGCAGATGTGTATGTTCTAAAACTGACTTTACTAAGGATTGTGCCTGTCCTTTATTGTGAATGTTTAAGGGCAGCAGGTAGTGGCGACTTTATAGCTTTCGGATGCGCTCGGCGACATTCGTATCCGTTAGAAGTTTTTTAATATTAAATAATTAATATAATCGTCATTTAAACCTTATAAGGTTAGAAATAAGTATAAGGACGAGGATTCTAATGTTAAAATTTCAGGTTTGCAATAAGTGTGATTTTAGCATGGAATTTATTTGACTCTAATTACGATGTCACTATTAGTGGCTGGCTTTATAGAAATTTGCAATATCTCTCTATTAAGAACAGGCACAATCTTTATTAAAGTTAGTGATCTGCGCATGCTCAAATGTCAAAATAAGAGCGGCACTAATAGTGACTGACTTAAAGTGAACTTGCAATAACTCTCTATTGTGTTCTTTGACAGTTTGAAGGATCTGTTGGCGTGTTGTCTTCTCTTTGTTAGGCTCACTTATCATAATGCGCCACAGACACAGTATACTTAGGTATACTGTGACACAGAGACGCGATCAGCCAGAGGACAATGATGTAAAAAAAACACATGAAAAAAAAATATTAAAATTAAATTTATATTTTTATGTTATTTAGGTAATATTAAAATGAGGTGTTTTTAATAAATTTAACTGGGTGTTCACTGCACAAATAAACCAATGGAGAAACCGCCTCTGGTTTCTAGTGTTCTAAAAGATAAAATGCCAAATTGATCCACCTGCAACAGAAATTCCGGTATCTTGATTTTTTTTTAAATTTTGTTGATTTCGACACCTATGGCTCGAATGAAAAACGTGTGACAACATAAAATGTAGGGCTCAAAATTTGCAGAGGATCTTGTTCCAGTCCAAATTGGCTTCGTAATCAAAAAAATAGGGCATATAGAACTGTTTTTTCTTGAATATTTTTTCGAAAACTGTTCGCGTAACGTTTTTATATCTTTATTTCTCGCTTCCTATGCTTCTTCAGATAGCTGACCTATGGGTACCAAGAAATGTTGAATGATTTAAGTACCATGAATCAATAACTTATGTAACGTGGTGGGCATTGGATACCATGGGTATAATTAAACAAACAACTGAGCTGTATCTAAGCAAAAAGTTTTAAATTTTGTAGCATTAATGTCATAACTTGACGATAAAGTCTGTAAAATTATATGAAATATTTAATTAAACACAGATCAACTTCTGTAATTTTTGAAACAATTTCTGCGTTTTCGAACAACCTTCTTGCAGTATTTCCATCATTGGAACTTTCAAATCCTTGCTTAGGTTTATCGACAATCAGGCCTAAGCTTAAAAGCAACAATGCCTAAATTCGTTTTTTTGTCTCGGCCACAGATTGCTTGTCTTCAGGGCTTCTAGCCTGCCATTTTTGAATGTCCATTTTATAATCCACGTGCAATATGTTTTTAAATAAATTAATCCAGGCGTGTAACGTGGATAGTCCATATGCTAAATAATTAGAAAGAATAGATCTAGTAACAACTTGGCTTATGTCATTAAAATCTTTGGAAGATGCCCCGCAAAGATAACATATTTGGGAGGACTTATTGGCAGTTTAAGCGTTTGCTACCTTTAGGTCGATCATTGTAAAGTGCATTTCAAAATTTACTTTGTATACTTTATTGTTTAAATAATGCAGAAAAGGTGAAAGTTTTGTTGGACGACATAATCTAGGGGAGGATATTCTTAAATTTTGCCAAATTATGATTTCTCTTTCATTATTTTTTATGTAAAGCCTTATGGAAACCAAAGATATTAAGAAAAACTATTATTTGAACAGTTTGCAGATTAAAATTTTTGTTTGTATTCCGATTGTCCTGGCGAACCATCACACCCCCACTTACATACCAAAATTAATTCTATTTCCACAGTTTTAATATAAAACCTATGTAGAACTTCTTGTTGAAGAATCAGCAACATTTTACTGGTGTGATTCAACAGTGACTGCAATGAGACTTCCACTTCAATATCAAAATTGTAACATGTACTTAGTCCATATTGTTAATTTCAAATTAAAATTCAAATATTGTACAAGTAGTTCCATCTAACGGGAAATAGCAAAGTCTAATTAATGAATTCAAGTTTTCTTGTCGTGTTTTTGGCATATCGATTTGTATTCATAGTATCGTTATGCGCAAGACACCAAAGGCGAGACGAACCGGTTGAAAGCGTTCTGTCTTTGCTCTCTGAATTTTGCCGTCAGAAAGACGCATGTCATTATTATCTTTTTGCTAACTAGAATTAAGCTGGGGTAAGTCTATTCATAGATTACTAGGTTTTTAGAGTCATTTTCTTATTCTAGCTACTGTTTAATAATCATATCTACTGTTTAATAATTTTCTTTGTCAAATTGGATGTATTTAAAGGTAAAATCATGTCGGCAGCCATATTTAAAATGGTCAGAAATCTGTTCAGTAATTTTGATTTTAAAAACATATTTAAATATCTGTCCAAAAAAAATGGAAGTTGTTTCCTCACAAGAAACATCCCTTCCTGTAAAGACATCCTTTGTTTGATGAATAAATCATTTTCATTTCTTTCTTTTCCTAATTCAGAATAATTCCTGGCCCGTACGCCGTACCGTCTTAGGCCATACCGAAAGTCGTATCTTTCAGGAGCCTTACGAAAGCCCTACAGAAACCGTATGAAGTTTTTTTAAGAAGATCCTAACTTGCTAGCTGTATAGAATGTCAAGACGATAAATGATTCCTTGCTAGAATCTACCAGTTCAAAGGATTCCGGATTTCCGCATGTGGCATTAGTATAGAGAAACACAAGGTTCTGGAATAGAAATCTCTGCTAATAACGAAGTACACCCATCAGAAAAGCAACGCAGCAGTACCCAACAACACCAAAACCAAATCAGATAAGCTTTTATTTTTTTTATGACAGATTCACTGTAAATTCAATTGATTTATTTTGTTGTTCACAATTTTCTGATTATTTCTCATAAGTACTCATATCTAGTAAAGTATTAGACTATTTCATTATTTATTTAACAAATCATTTTATATAAGTATCCTTATTTGGCAAATTATCAATTATTAAACAACCTATTTCTCATAAGTACTCATATCCAATAAATTATTAGACTATTTCAATATTTAACAAATCATTTTATATAAGTGTCCTTATTTGGCAAATTATCAATTATTAAACAACCTATTATTTATTTAACGAGATCTTATTATTTAGAATTTATTTGCGGGAGTTAGGGGTTGTGATTTACTCTAGCTCCAAAGTCACTTTTATTGAATATTTGCTAAAACAAATCACTGGCGCCGCAGGTAACTTCTAGGCACCCTCAACCCTTCCTAGTGACTCCATTTAAAGAAACGAGTACGACCCAGTCCTGAGATTCTCAACAGCCGAGTGCATAACATCATAACCTCTGTTTATGTTCTAAATAGGGGTTATAGCGCGAACAATGTAGCACAATTTACAACAACTTCTGCTGGGTAGTATTCTTTTTTGCTTGAAGAACTTTTTAATACGAGGGATATATATATATATATAACAGCTTTTTTCTTTAGTTCGTTGTCTAATTAAATTATATTGATTTTTGCTTAAGAGATACAACTTCAACGCTACTTAATTTGGATGCTGCATTTTTCTTTATATCAATATTTGTGATATCTCTAATTATTTTGTGAGCATGTATATTTCCCTCCGCTCTAAACTTCATTTAAGTAGCGTATGCCAGTTCTTGCACGCTACTACTACACCGCAAATCCGAAGTTTTTAGCTTTTTTTGTCTTTTACTACAGCTATTAAAATCGGATTTTGGTCGCCCAGTAGATCGATTTAATGTCAATTTTTTTTTTTAATTTTATGCTTTGGTTGAGCCAATTTGAATATTTTTTAAGGAGGTCCTTTCGCCACACCTCTCGCCTCAAATGTTAAAAAAAAGTTATTAGATTATGACTAAAATTAATTTTTTTCTAATAGTTGAAGTCCTTATTTATCTAATACTGAACTTTTAACTATACCTTACCTTGCAAAATTTTGAGATTTTTTTTTTTAAATGTATTTGTATAGTGCCTCACGAGAAAGTAAGTCCTCAACAACAATTCTCGAATTATACTATTATTTATTGATTAGATGGAGTAAAAAAAAACTAAAAATAAGGTTTTTGAAATATTTAGATTTTGTTTTATACAATAAAATATATATAGTAAACCGTATTGAGAAATTAATATTAAAAAATCACTAAAAAATTTCAAGTAACCTAGTTGAAAATTTTTTGTTATTTTTTAATAATAATTTCTTAATAAATTCCACGGTAACCTATATATTTTATTGTAAAAAACAAAACCTAAATATTTCAAAAACCTTATTTTTAATTTTTTTCTACTCCATCTAATCAATAAATAATAGTAAAATTAATTATAATTCGAAAATTGTTGTTGAAGTCTTACTTTCTCATAAGACACTGTACAAACAGACACATTTTAAAAAAAAAAAATTCTCAAAAATTTGCACGGTAAGGTATAGTTAAAAGTTCACTATTAGATAAATAAGGACATCTACTAGTAGAAAAAATTTTAGTCATAATCTAATATTTTTTATTTAACATTGGTGGCGAAAGGACCTCCTTAAGAAATAATACTTTGTTTCAAATAACTTCAAGTCATCTGGATTTTAGACAAGAAATATACCTAGACAAGTTTTGAATTTCATCATCAAAAAAGGTATCACGACCTGTTTACTCTTAGATGCCTAACTTTAGCCTTTTCAGTTTTGTGTCCAAACTTTTTTCGGGAAAGCTTTGAAGTGTTTAAAATAATTCGCAGTAGGTCAAATGAATACAGTTGTCTTCCAAATCTAAAAACAAACAAATTTGCTAAATTTATTGATTTCCAAACTTTACCCTCTTTTAAACTGAACTACAGTGGTGGCCAAAAGTACAGAAACTACCTAAAATTTTATAAAACTTTGATCCTGCACCAAATTAATAAATATCTAATGGTGCATTCAACAACCTCAATCCTTTTCTCAGTTGACGTGTTTCGGCTTTTTTTATAAATAAATGCCTTTCTGTCACGTTTGAAAAAAAAATAGAAAAAAACTTTTTTCCGTGTAGTTCTAAGTATAAATGACTGGTACCATTCGAACGAGCCGTAAAAATTACACAATATTTTAACAGAGGGTATTCTAGATATAAAATTTTGAATATGGCAAAAATTACCTTTTTTATAGAAATCGTGCAATATAAAATTTAAAAAAATCGCCAAATCACGTCAACCAAGAAAAGAAATGAAGTGTTTAAAGGCACCACTAGATCTCTCTAAAAATTGGCGCAGGAACAAAGTGTTATAGAATTTTAGGTGGTCTCATACTTTTGTCCAACACTGTAGAAAGCAATAAGGAGTGGATAATTATGAAAATTCATGGAAGGCTGACATCTGACAGAAAATTAAATAATAGAAAATGTACAGTTGAACAAAACAGTTACAGGCAAATAAGAGAAGGACAAACCAGAAAAATTCTTACACTACCAAGTACATGAACATCCAGGTAGAAAAAAATTAATTGTAAAAAATGTTGCAAAAAATTGTAAAATTTAATTACATGCACATTTAGGTATTACACTAGTTTCTTAAATAATATATTTAAAAGGTGGAACACAGACAGAACATAAAAACAATTTTAAATCTTGGTAAAAAGAAAATGTTTTCAAAAAAAATTCACTGAATTTCAAAACGTAAAAAAATAAGAAGGAAACCACGGTACATTCTTATTATGCTAATTGAAAATACATACCTTCAATAATAATATCCATATTCAAAAACTGTTAGTTCTTGCACACCTTCACCAAAAAAATTAATAAGAATCCTTCAGAATTTTAACTGAATTAAAATGTCCAGTTAAATACAACCAAAAAACTGTTTGTTTGACGTTTCACTGTGTCAAAACAACAAGCACCAATTTTTTTATTTCCATGCCTAGCTCATCAACTATTGTGTTTACTTTGAAATAATCCATGTTTTTATGCAAATTGGTGAAGTTGCATTCTTGATTTTTCCATTTTTTTTTTTCATGAAAATCCACTGCATCTGACTTAACCAGAAACGACATTATTTTTGGTAACAGGGTAACTGATATTTCGATTTATTTTTCTCAGTTTAATAGTGTTTTCCCATAAGTGCTATACTTTCATAATTGTTACAAAGGGTGATGGTTTCATAAGCTCTTAAAAATAAATACTTCATGTTATTCTCATTGTTTAATAAAGTGGTATTTTATTCTTTGTTGGATCGAGTTTCATATGTACATCTTGAATAATAGCAACTGAAGTAACACGTACATGACAGTATTTATTTTAAAAGCGAATAGGATCATAACTGCAAAGAAATGGCACCGGTAGAAAGAGGAAATATTGGACTTTTAAATTTAGAAAAATATACTTCGTTTGAAACAACATAGAATGGCATATTCGGTTAGATAGAAAATAAGTAAAAAAAAAGATGAATACTTGGAAAATAAATATAAAAACTAAAATATGAGTGATTAAAACGGCATTTCATTATCTCAACTAGTTCAAAAGTTACATGGGTTTAAAAGTTTAAAAAGTATTAGAATGTAACAAGACACTAGATATTTCAGGATTTTATACATTTTTAATCATAAAAAAAAACTACAAAAATATTCTAATATTATAACTAAAGAGTCTATAGCATGTTTTATTTAATTTATGTACAAATCAAATAACTTGTATAACAGAACAAACAACATAATATAAACTAGTCACAACGAAATAGGTATCATTGAATTAATTATCTAAATCTTTTTAAATGTCCCCAGTATTTTCCATTAAAATTTATACAAATAACAAGCACACCTAAATGCATGTTTTCAATATAAAAAAACAAAACTTATTTATGAGGAGGTGAGAAAAAAATATATACGCAAAAAATTAAAAGTATCTGATACATTTAGTTTTACTTTGTACAACAATTAAATTGTTTGTAACATTAACAATTGACTTGAAATTATAAATAACGATGTTCTTGGAAGGCCTATTGTACAAAGAAGGCATCTAAGTAAAATTGAAGTAGTAAGAGCCGTTACACTATTACAAGAAGTACGTTCGCAGAGATATGTAGCCCGCTTGCTTCAAACAAGTCAACCAACGATTCACTGAATGTGGAATATATTTTAAGACATAGGTATTATCCGTAGAAGACCATATACACCACGAGAAAGAATAACTACGCCCCGACAGGACCGCCAAATTGTACGATTATCCCTACAAAATAGGACAAGAACAGCTACACAGATAAGAAACTTACATTTTCAGGCCACTGGTAGACCCATATCTCTACAGACTACACGTAACAGACTTCATGAAGTCCAACTACACTCAAGAAGTCAAGCTATTGTTCCTCATTTAACACCAGCTCATCGTAGAGCAAGAAGAAGTTTTGCAGCAGAACATTTAAATTGGAAACATGTTCTTTTCAAGGATGAATCAACATTTTGCCTTTACTCCAACGATGGACGTGTGAGAGTCTATAGACGCCGTGGAGAACGATTTTGGATTGAAATATAAGAGAAGTAAGAGCTTTTGGCGGTGGTTCTGTAATGGTTTGGGGAGGTATTCAATTGAACGGGCGTATACGCTTACATGTTTTTGAAAATGGTACTCTAACAGCTAGGCGTTATATCGATGAGATATTAGCACCCATTGTCATTCCACAGGCTCATCTAGAAGGCCCTAATTTTGTTTTACAACAAGATAATGCAAGGCCCACACTGAAAACATTGTTCAAAACTTTATTGAAGAGGAAAATCTTACTGTAATGGAGTGGCCAGCCAACAGCCCTGACTTAAACCCCATTGAACATCTCTAAAGCATCATGGGAAAAAGATTGCGGGATCGAGATCAATTTGCTTTATTTTTAACTTTATTAAATGTACGATAATGTTTAAAAATTAAAACTTGCACACTTTTAAAGACACATACCTAAACTATAAGAACACAAAATTTAAGGTAAGTATCTCCTCTCTTTTTGAAGTTATAACAATTTAAATAAGTGACATCTATTTCGTTGTGACTAGTTTATTATGAGTCAATGTTATAATACTTAGCAATTTGATAAAAAAAACAATGAAAAACCCTAAGTTAATATTCTTTTTAAAAATGCAGAAATCAGGCACTAAAAATATTCATCTCTAATATGAGAAAAAAAAATAAACAAAGTTGAAAACTTTCTATAACTTCAATCAAAAAGTGAATTAATATATATTTTGTTTTAGTCATTTGTCCCTTTTTGAAAGCAAATCTTAACCTGATGGAACCAAACCATAGTAGAAACTATAAACAAACCATAACTGATTTTGAAACAAAGAAAAATAACAAAACCCTAGTCATTCCAGAATTTAAATCGGGAAAAAGGTCTCTATTGGCTTTTAAATATATTGCGGCATCTATCAGATGTCATCTATCAAGGTCACTACACTATTCCGATTCATGTGCAAATAAAATAAGAAATATTTATTTGCTCATGTACAACCCTTTATGGGTTACTTATGTTTATTTAAATTATTTATGTACAACTTACTTAATTTATGCCATTGTAATTAAGTTGCAACCAAGTAATTTTACAATAAAAAAATAATGATATACAGTAATTTTTGAAAGAAAATAATATAAAAATAAAATAAAGTTAGTATTTAAATAAGACAAAGGCTAAAGAAAATAAAAAGCAAAATAATAAAATTAAATGATATTTAACTCAATCAAAAAAGTTTAATATTTTGTGTTACGTCTATTTTAACGGTGTCCTCTTCGGATAAATTGGGTCTTTTCTCCGGAGGGTCGTTTTGTCGTGTTGGTGTTGTTGATTTTCGATGTTTCCAAAACTGGTAAAGCAGGTATAAGACTGCCAGTCCTATGATGAAAAAAATAGTACAATACGTAAACCAAAAAATATTTTTCTCTACAAAGGGTTTGTTGATGAGGTCGTCAGTTTCTTTTCAGTACTAGTCAAATTAGTTTTTAGTAAATGATAAATCGTCTGCTTTAATATTTGCCAATTGTAGTGGTTTTAAATTGGGAATTGGCAGATTTGGAATATCATCAACACAGTCGAAGTCTATTAACACGGGTTCGGGATCATATACGATATTAGAAAGTTTTTTTTGAACTGACCTGCACTTTTTTTACCCTGATAAAAGCGAAACAGCCTGATTGCAAGGTGAATATTGAGTTCTTAATAATTGAGATTGTTTTTAGATTTGAATTTTTACAGTTTATTGTTACTTTTACTATTTTGGCAATTAACACTAATCACGTATTTTCCTTAAATTTTTAAACATTCTAGCCTTGTCCGTAAAACACATTACTTTCACAAATGTCCGTAATGATTTATAGGTAGTTCCGAAATAGTCGTGCCTCATATGCGGCGTCGTCATATATTGGGAACGTGTATAGATCACTGCACAGCTCGAGGTTTCATAAACATAAAAACATAACAACTATCAGAAAGCCACAGAATGATCCAAGAACCTATAGAACACACCCTGTTAAGGACTTATTAAAACTTGTACAAGAAACTAAGGTAACAGAGTGGGTACTATAAATTAATATGGTTCAAATACAATAGGCCATTATGCTACAGTGCTGTCGCAGATTAAGCCCAGGAAAAAAATGTTGTTACGCAGCAACTTGCAGTAGCCTGCGGCCATCATAGGAAACGTACAGATAGAAAAAGTGGAATGTTACTCATCGCCCTATAGTGTGCTGCGGTCGTTATAAGTAAAAGTACAAGTAAAAGAAGATAGAATATTTCAGTAATGTCGGGAAGTGTCATTACCCCTTAAGAATATTCTAGATGACAGTTCGAGAAGGTTCGAGAAGGTTCGAGAAGGCAAGCAAGCTATATAAGGATGATCCTGACATCAGTTTTCAGTTTTATGATAGACGTTATAGGTTAATGTTATCAGTTGGAAGTTATTGTTAAAGTTGAATTGAGTTATTATAAAAGTTGAGTTGAAATAAATTGTGTAACGATATATAAACAGGGCTGTCGAAAAAATATAGTCTTTCACTTGTCAAAAATATTTTTTGAAGCTTGTTTTAAAAAATGGTACTTTCGTCACTCGTAGAACAATATACCATTTCACCACTTGTGGCCTAATAATGCCAAAACTATTCGCTTGGTAATAAGTAGGTTGCGTTACTATTTTGAGTTTTATTCTTTCTTCAAGGATACCTACCACATTATTTTTTATTTAGAGTTCTTAGCTGGAATCACTTATTGAAATTCAAAATGCGAGAAAACTGATTTTTGGTAACTTCTATCTTTTTGAATTTGAACTAGGGAGAGATTTGCAAATTTTGATCTCTAATTTTTCACATACAAAAATCTAGAATAATGAGTTTTTTTATCAGGACGGCGGTGTTTCGAGAGTAGTATTTGGGTTTTACCTTTTAGACTCCCAGAAATAAATTACTAATAAAAATTCGGCCTGTCCCAAATTTGACAAATGACAATGTGATTGTACTATTTCTAATATAAATTCGAGAGACGCTAAAATGGTGGTCTCACTTTATCGACACTGAGGCCCACAAGTCTAAACTCGTAGCGTTACAAAAACGAGAAATGATTTAACTTGGAACGAAAGACCGAAAGCCGATAGTAGTATTAGGACGTTGCATTTTTTGGTTTGTGAAGCATTGGCATTATTAGGTTAAACCATGTGATGATTTTCATAAGCCTTGATTTTTAAAACCATTCTATATCGTCTTTTGATAAGGGGTTTAAAAACTTGTTTGAGCAATTTATCCAATAATAATTGGCCACTTTATCTCTTAAGCCTGCTCATTTAATATATTTGGGCCCCTTACTTCGCCTGTTTATATAATATTAATAAAGGACAGAAGGATGAGTATAGCAACTATGTTAAAAGAAATATATTGGCTTTCAGTTCAGAATTATGTTCAGTACATGACTGATATTTATTTATAAAATAAAAATGACAATACCATCGCATCAGATCTATTAGAAAAAATTTAATATTATTCGAAATATCAAAACTAAAATATGTATGGCAAGCCATTACTAAAAGTTCCCAAAATACAATTTTTATTAAAGGTTTAAAAAATTTAATAGAATGCCTACAGAAATTATAAAAAAAAACAATAAATAAACCTGCCCTTTTTAAGTATTTCCCTTAATTTATAATTTTACCCCTCGTTTTACTCACATTAATTATAAGATTTTGAGATCATGTACTTTATTTTAAATAAATTACTTAATGTTATAATAATACTACTTACTATGTTTAAATTATTAATAGTTTTGCGACGATAGGTTATAGCAACTTATAGCCACAAAACTATTTTTGTGTTAAAGTAGATCCATAGAGAGCAATGTAATTTACAAAGGCCTTCTTTCAACATACAAATAAATAATATAAATGAAATAAAAACCACAACAAAATACCTCGGTACCAAGGTAAAAAGATTCATTTTTAAATTTTATTTATTGAGGAAATTTATGACTAGAAGTTTACTAATTATTATTTACAATTCGCTGGTTGAATATGTAATCCAAAATCGTATAATAAAAATGTTCTACAAAAAAACAGTAATATATCCTACCTTTGTATAAGAACATTATATTATCTATCTTGCTGTACCTTTATGGAAAGCCTGAATTGAGATATACTACAAATTATTTGCAATAAATATCAAAAGTATACATTTTTAAATAATTTGACATTTAAGAGCCATTCACACATCACAGTTGACATCTTGATACTTGACAGGCACAGCCAAGCATTATTCTGAATTTTTTCAAAAAAAAAATGGCCGGTTAATGGGGTGGCGACAGAGAGCCAATAAATTTGATAAAGGTGTTTTTGTAGCTAGGGGCGAAATAGTAGCATGCTTAAGTTAGCACCACCATTAAAGTCATTTTTAAGAAATTGCTTGTATATTTTTCATAAATTGGCAGAATTGGATATGCGAATTTTAATAAAATTGATTATAAAGTAGTTAGGATGAACCAAAAATTCTGAAAATCAATAGAGTTCTAAGTTAGAAGTAATTATTCAAGAAAATCAAAACCGCAAGTCAATCAGAACTTTCGTTATAGAGTTATCGTGCCGGCATACATACAGACGATCAGATGAAATTTTGTGTTTTGCATTTTCAAACTCAGAATGATCGGAAACATGAAAAAAAAATTTAAAAAATGGGGGTAAGAAAATTTTTTCGTCTGCACGAATGCAATACTGAGGAACCATAGGAAGGGCCTCAGTAATTGGTAATAGATAAGTAACATAACTAAATGTTTTTTTTATTATTATTCTTAACTTGATAAATTACCATTATTTAATAAATTCTTCTATATTAATAAAGAAACCTAAAAAATATTAATAATTATTATTAACTCAATACCAAAAATACATTTTTACTTAGGAATTTTCAATTTTGAACAAAATCCTTTCGGCTTGCTTTTCCGCTTTTGCCGAGAGATTGTAATTCTCTTAAATTCCAAGAACAAAAAAAATGACAAAATATTTATAAAAATAAAAGGCAAATAAAAATCCGGAAAACGTCCAAAAACAATTTTTCGCTGTCCAATCTAACAGGTATTCGTATTTACATTCTTACCCACTTCAACTTCTGAGTTTGGGGATTTCGTTTGACCGACAGTTTTAATATGTGAAGAGAATAATGGGAGTGTATGCGTAACCAAATAAAACTAGAGACTACTGAATTTTTATGAACATAAATCGAACTAGACTGTACGAAAGCTTCCTGGGGCCACTTTTTTTATAAAAAAAAATATTTTCTCGCAATTGTGACTTATTATCACGCAATTGTGACTTACTATCTTGCAATTGCGATTTATTATCACGCAATTGTGACTTATTATCACGCAATTGTGACTTACTATCTCGCAATTGCGACTTACTATCCCGCAAGAGTGACTTATTATCACGCAATTGTGACATATTATCACGCAAATGTGACTTCTTATCACGTAATTGTGACTTCTTATCACGCAATTGTGACTTATTATCACGCAATTGTGACTTATTATCACGCAATTGTGAGTTATTGTGCCGTCACATATCTGCTTAAAATGGTGAGCTTTGGTCGATGTTTCATGAAATAACAGTGAAGTAATTCTCCATTCTCGAGCTTTTAGTAGCTTCAGGTGAGTTTTAAGTTTAAACATATCGCTGTGCTAGAACAATACTAGGACAACTTAAAAAAAGTCATTTCGAGAAAATCGACTTTCAATGCCGTAATTGTACTTAACTTTTTTATTACTCAAATTAATAATAAGATCTTAACGTAGTTCGTTGTGATTTGTACATAAAAATTTACAATGAATGTTATTATTGTTATTAGGTGTCAACTTTTTTTTTAAATAAATATTTTGTAAGATGTCCTTGTATTGTTCTAGTAAAAAAATAATTTAAACACATTTTCAGAAGTTGTCTGAGTTTTTGTTTTAAGTTATCTTAGTATTGAATTGACTTATTGTTTATTTATTTAAAATTATACCTCTTTTCGTTAAAAGTATCTTTGTATTGTCCTATATTTTTTAGATAATTAGCAAACTTATCTCTATTTTTTAAATTTTTAGTTAACCTAGTATTGCACGGTTTTCACTGTAAATTATGTTTATTGTCTTTTTTTTTTAATTTGTAAGTTGTCTTTCGAATATTGCGTTAAAGAAAAACAGTTATAGTAAAAAATAATATTTATTTCCACAATGTTATTCTTAAATAAAAAAGTGCTTATTACAACAAAATATTAAAAAAAAACAAATCTCCGCTCTAAAAGTTAACGAGGTACTATTTTTTCTATTAAAAAAATATTACTAAAAACACTACAAATAATTGCATAATAAACAACACAAACAAATCGGGTGATACATTAAATAAAAATAATGGAAACATTTAAACAAATTTATTCGCTATCTTCATACTCTTTTTGGCCCTTTTTTAAGGCTTTTAAGTTTTTAAAAAAATCATGGTGATCTATTGGTACATGTTTCAGCAAACTTAACAAGTCCTCTTTTTTTTTATAAGTTATTTTGGGCCTGTCAATATATGCTGAAGTAAGTATATCATCGTCATTTTTTTTACTAATATTAATTTGTTTGAAAGTATCCGTGTCAAAGGTATTTTTATAATAAATTGTATTTGGATCATCTTTAGTTATACGCAACATTTTTATATTGCTCCAATATACTTTCTCACCATCCGTATTTTTGATAAAATTACCGAAATTATTGCTAAAAGTTTTCCAATCTAATATATCAGTATATTTTATATTATTTACCAAGTAAGGCTTCCCTTGTTTTTTTGCTAATTTAATAATCATTTCCACTTGTTGTGGAGTATACAAAGGCCCACTTAACAGAGCTCTCTTTTTCGAAGACTCTATGCAAGAATGCATAGAATCTCCCTCGTTTTGGGAATGGCCAGCTATAAGAAATTTATGAGTTATGGATTTCACATCATAGTTTCTTACAACGTAAATAAACATAATAGCCATAAATTTATTTTTATTTTGACCCCCGCAGTTGTCCGAATAAAATGTAACATTTTTTCCAATGCATTTGTTTATAAGCAAATTATAAACACAAGTTGAAATTTCATTACTACCTCTACGGGCTTCCCCTTCGTGCCACAAATAACATATTCCAGCTTTATTAATGAGATCGAAAGCAGTGAAATTGAGACAATTTAGCTTACTTTTATAGTAAAAACTAGAAATATTTCCGCAAGGTAACGGTATTACTGCTTGCAAATCAAAGACATAAACAGCGTTTGTATCTTTATTTGATGTTGCTAACTCAATATCTGTAGCTTTTTCTTTGCGAGATAGTTCCTTTTCAAGTTGATGCGAATAATATTTTTCTTGCAAAATTGACTTATCACTGGCATGCAAATATTCATCACACAAGGTACATAAATCTTTCTTTGGGCGAAGAAAACCAATGTTAAAACAGGTGTTAAAGATGTGAGAATACATAGAATGTTTTACTGCTGCATTACCTTTAATCTGGCAGTCCTCAAGGTAAATCCTGTACATTTCTGCAATAGTAAGTCCCCCATCAATAAATTCCCTTTGATTATCTTTGCGGCAATAGTGTGATTCGATTCGTGAAAATGTATTTATGTGATCAATTACACCTTGTCGTAAATATTCATCAAGTTTTTTATGATTATCGTGACATCCTCTAGCATCTACTAAAACCAGACCGATATCATTTTTTTTTTTAAATTACGGTACTAATAGCTGTATTACTTAGGTCTAAAGTGGTTTTAAAAAAGAGTTTACAAACTTTTATCTTTTCATTGTCAATTTTAAAATGATAAGAATAATTAAGCGATCGTTTGCTGTCTTGTTTAGCATTCCGATATTTTCTTGCTTTAGTTGGGCTTATACAAGAATTTATGAAGTTCCTCTGATTATTCTTATCACCACATTTTTCATAAAAACTTGTAAAAATGTTTAGTCTCTTTTCATGATTTATTTTCTGGCTGCACTGTAGCCTACAAGTTTCTGTGCAACCCTGCTGTAGTCGTTTACTTCTCTTGATGTTTCCCCCTTCGGACAAATATTCTTTTCCGGTATTAACCTTTTTTTTTTTAATATTTCGGCGCCATGTTGATGGATTTCTGATATTTTTTTTGACTTTTTTTGGTAACACTTTATCATTACTGCGCGAACTCGTATTAGAGTCCTCGTCTTCTGGAGAATAATCCATATCGGCATCACTATCTTCGAATGGACTAGGAACATCTACCTCTTCGGAATCATCATTAAATTTCTGGTTTTCTCCAAAAAATACCTTGAGGTCCCGAAGGTTATTTTTTACATCTTTTTTTTTCTATTCTAAACAAATATGTTTGAGTTTCGTTTTCTCTTTCAAGCCAAACATCACCAGGCTAAAAAACAACCGATTTATGAAAACGATTCTTAGAAGTTATACATATATACCGGCAAACTTACCATCGTGATGTTCTTATTACCGCTTATTTTTGGCTTAATATTTGAGAAGAATTATTCGGATTCTATAAAAGAAATAATCAATATTCTATGTATTTAGAGCACCCTGTATATTTACTTACTATATCTACAACAGGTCCACTTTCTGGTGAAACAATACATCTTGCGGCTTCTTGGAGAATTTTTTTCGTTCTAATTGATTTCATAATTTAAACTTAAACGACCCTACCCGCCGACAGACTAAATTCAGACTGAAGACTGACAAGTTTGAACAAAAATATTTGATTCCATCAAAGAGCGCCCCACCCTATGGTTCAATACAGAGACATCTTTAAGGAGTTTATAATTTTTATTTAAAATTAAATAATATCTTGGCACAATACAAAGATAACTTTTAAAATGCAGTCATGTTAAAATACTATTCTTATTATGTAGTGAAATACTGAGATATATTTGACAGTGTAATACTAGGACAACTTATAAAACCGAGATATCTTAAAATATATAACTTAATACTTGGGAAAAGAGTGAGACTTCTTAAAATATCCTACTATTTCACCAACAAAAATGTAAAATAACGATTCCCAAGTTAAACGAAAGAAAGAGACATTTTAAGATATCTTACTATTAACTTAAAAACTAATTAAAATGTATAAATTGCAACACTAAGATATAAGTTAGACTGTGCCCAAATAAATGAATTTTGTATATCTGACTATAGCACCAGAAAGAGTTTTTTTTTACATTGTAATGATCCGGATAACTCAAAATCGGCATTTTTTAAGTTGTCCTAGTATTGTTCTAGCACAGCGATATGTATAATTCATTAAGTTGTTTTACAATTTTAACCATCTTTTAAGATATTTACAACACTAGGCGATGGATTCAAGATCAAGAAATAATCTTATTATACACTATTTTTTAAATGGATGTAATTATAGTAAAATTCGAAACATACTGAAAGAGAGATTTTCAACAAATATATCATAACAACAAATAAAGAGGATTTTAAACAAAAACAAATTGTTTAGAAAAAAATATTTCATAGGAGCTGATATTTTAGTAAATTTTATAGACCATCAATTACAAAATTCTTCCCAACTCTATGGCTATAGATGGATGCATTTGAAATGCATTCAAAATGGTTTCTCTGTTTCGCAAAATATGGTTCATTTAATATTACAAAACATATTTCTGGAGTAGAACTAAGAACAAGACGAAGACTGCATAAAAGGCAATATAATAATACTGGTCCCAATTTTTTATGGCATCTTGATTTATTTGATAAATTAAAACCATATGGTATATGTATAAATGGCGCTATTGATGGATACTCGAGGTTTATCATTTGGTTGAAAGCATCTCCGAATACGAATATTCCAAAAATTATTGCAGGTGGGTAATAAGAAACACTAGGAAAATGGTATATATTTTTCAGTAATTACTGGATGCAATTTTTGTTTTAGGGTTTTTTCTTAAGAGTATTGAAAAATATAGTGGGTGTCCAAGAAGAATTAGATCCAATATGGGTACTGAAAATGGAACTGTAGAACAAATGCAAACATTTTTGAGAAGAATTGCTGTTAAAAATAAAGGTCAATTTTCATATGACAACAGTTTCATCTATGGAACCAGTAATTGTAATCAACGCATCGAGTCTTGGTGGGGTATACTAAGGAAACATTGTTCGTATTATTGGATGAACCTATTTTCAGAGCTCAAAGAAAGTGGACATTTTTCTGTATCCTTCCTGGATAAGGGGTTAAAGCAGTTTTGTTTCATGGATATAATCCAAGTAAGTACCTATCCATTCTCAAATATTTTGCCAAAATCATATATAATTTTACCTATATTTCAAAATAATAATAAAAATAATAATGATAATAATAGAACCTATTCAAATCTACATAAAATATAAACTTCACAACTACCAGGAATCAGTTCTATGAGCTAATGTGCTCAAAATATTGTGGAGAAAAAAGGGGCAATAAAAATAATTTTTACACCCCTTTTCTGTGTTGTCCCTTTTGTCTCTATATACTCTTTTCAATCCAATAGCTCATAGAACTGATTCCCGGTAGTCACACACCGGGTGTTCAAACTAAAATGTTACAGTTAAATACCGCCTTCTATAAAAAAACGATTCAGACGTATGTTTTATAGTTAGGTGTTACTCAATAAGAAGTCCAATAAAAATGTTTCCTTTAAAACTTTCTTATTTTTTTATGAACTTTAAGAATATGTAAAAAAATGGGGTTTCCATTTGAAAAAAAAGTTTACCTCGATATGGTCATATTATGATCAGCTATAAAAAAATGAATTTAACCAAAACGTTTTCCCAAAAAAACTATAAAACTTTTGTCTGAAACTCTTTTTTATAAAATGCATATTTTCGGCGGTATTTAACTGAACACCCGGTATATACCAGGAATCGGTTCTATTAACTATTTTCTACTTCTCTCACTCTTTCTTCATCGACTCTAGTTAACAATTTTCCTACCTCGCATTCTTTCATAATTTTTCTCTATCCACTTCTCAACCCCCTTTTACCTTAATCGCAAGTTTGCATGACTTGGTTTTTAAACTTTAATCACCACACATTCAGAAAAATTCTAAAATAATAGAATATTGTATTTGAGATAATGAATTTTTGACCTACACTTAATTTGTACAATACATTTTTTTTGTCTGATGATGGCGCTTAGAGACTAAAAATAGTAGCCGCTTGTATAAACAGTTCTTAAAAATTCTGTGGTAAATGACTTTGAGTTTTCTTTCCTAACAATAAAATTGTCACATTAGTGAAAATTAATTATTTTATTCTGATTTCCTAGAAAAAATTATCTTATAAAAATTCATACTTCGCATATAACCCAATAATGGGAAATAATTTCAACTCATTTAATACTTTGTCTTTCCTACTTACGTTCTATTTTTAATTAATTGAGGCAATATGGCGGTTTAAGAGAAGCACCCACTTCTATATAAAAAAATATTTTTCTTAAACATGAATAATAGAAGGCGCAGTTTTTGAGCCTCACTTTTTATGGAAAATAAAGATAAATCCAACTAAATTAATTTTGTACATTTTTGTGACAGAAGGAGTTAAACACCGTTGTGAGGTAGTGGTATTGTCACCGTATAACCAGAAGTAGACAAAGTGTTTGTCAAAATGGAAGGCCAGTTGTTGTGTTCGAAAACCCCCAGACATTTAACACAAAGGACTTCCTGTGTCCAGTTAACATCATCGATTTTGAAGCCTGAAAAAATGAAGCAACGTTTCCGAAACTATCTGCGATAATGATGACTTTGAATTATGCACACTCTTAATGAATGAAAATAATTTTATGTTTAGTGATGATTCATACAGCCTTGTAAATTTTATATGTCAATTTAAGAGATATCATTATTAATATAATGGAGTGAATATAAAGGCATAGTTTATATATTTATTATTTATATAATTGTTATTGAAATATTACAACCTACTTAACGAATTTAACATAATTTAGCCACGACTCGTAAGTGGTGACATAAAACAAAATTTAAAAACAATTTTATTTAACTTGTTTAAATATTAATATGCAATAAAGTAATACATATAATTATTTGTTTTTTTTTAATGATAATTTTTTAACTTACCTAGGTATTTTTAAAATTTATAAAAAACAAACATTATGTAGGTAGATATTCAGAAGAAAACCATCCAAATTTTTTATTACTGTTGTATATTTCCTATTGAAGTTAAATTTCTGAAAATATGTCGTATATAAATAAAGAATATCTTATAATATTTCATTTGTAAGGACTCACTATAGTTGTAAAAAACAAAATTGTTGAAATTATAGCAATTTAATCAAATTGAAACTTGGTTCACTGTAAAGCACTGCTGTTATACAATCAACCATATCTATGTACACAGTGATGTACGATTTAAAATAACAAATTTAAATACACATCAACATTCAATGCAAAGAGTCTATTAAAAAGTAAAACATATAACTTAATAAATTACTATTATTGAAACCGTGACAAGTTATCACTCAAAAAAAAAAAAAGGTAAAACGAAATAAATGTTTGTGAGTAATACATTTTTAGGCCAAATAGGAACTTTAGATACTAACGAGAAATACTGGCAATGACACGTAGGTACGCCTCAAACTGTAGTATTTTTAATTTGGTTGATTAAGGGGATTGGTTACTGTTGAACAATTAATTGATCCTACCGAAGTATAATAGTTTTAATCTTAATATTTTTAATCTCCTGTCATACAAAAATAGATGGTAAAAAATACTGTTTTTGGTAGTACATACACCAAATTATAAAATAAACAAAAATAGAAACAACATTAAAGAGAAAGGGACAAATAAAAAAATATTTCCTTCGCAAAAATAAAACATAATTTTGTATTATTATATTCAGAAACTTCAACATTCCAAAAGTTGGCATTTAAAATAGAATTAAATATCGTCGTTACATTCTGGTAGATACTCCTTCAATATTCAATTGTATTTATCATTTCTTTTGTGAGTGTATTGGGTAGACACAAAATGTCATTTATGTTTCTAAAATTGCGAGATAGTCACAATTATTGTGTGATAATAAGTTACAATTGCGTGATAACGTCGCAATTGCGAGATAGTAAGTCACAATTACGTGATAATAAGTCACAATTGCGTAATAATAAGTCGCAATTACAAGACATTAAGTCACAATTGCGTGATAATAAGTCAGAATTGCGTGATAATAAGTCGCAATTGCGAGATAGTAAGTCACAATTGCGTGATTATAAGTCACAATTGCGTGATAAGTCGCAATTGCGAGATAGTAAGTCACAATTGCATGATAATAATAAACAATTGCGTGATAGTAACTCACAATTGCAAGATAATATGTCGCAATTGTGAGATAATAAGTCACAATTGCGAGATAATATTATTTTTTTTATAAAAAAGTTCGTAAGATTGATGACAATGAAATAGTGATTACTATAGAAGACAAATTGGTTACCTCAGGAATATTTTTGA
This sequence comes from Psylliodes chrysocephalus, assembly GCA_927349885.1. Taxonomy (NCBI): domain Eukaryota; kingdom Metazoa; phylum Arthropoda; class Insecta; order Coleoptera; family Chrysomelidae; genus Psylliodes; species Psylliodes chrysocephalus. The sequence continues at coordinate 48,902,489 of OV651821.1, forward strand.
TTGTCAAAATTTTGTCATCATATAAATTAATATTCTGAATTTAATTTAGTAGATCAATTATTTAAGTTAATGTCTTTCAATACGTAACAAGTTGGCAAATATTAATGTGAATATTTCCAATTCGGAAAATAAATTAAACAGAAAACATTAATTTGTATATTTTAAAATAAGTGTTAGTATTTTTCAGTACTTACAGTGAATGGAATACCATTTAAAAATTTTTTTAAGCAATAGGATAAGTTCCTATAAAATCATTTAAAATGAAATAAATATATTTTAATTGTTTTACTTACAGCAGAGTAATAGTACTATTAAAGCATTTGTATATACAGTATGGTTCAAATGAAAGGAATAAATTCATTATAATGGAAGTAGTTAGTTTTTCAAAAAAATACTCGGACAGGTCAATTTTGTTTACTTAAAGCGCAATTTTTTAATTAAAATTCAATTTTCCCCCACTTCCCATTTTTGGGCAGTGACGTCATTGACAATTTTTTTAAATAGCAACCCCAATTTTTTTTTCTTGATTTTGATAGATCTTGCAATTTCCTACTTGGAAACATAATATTTGAAATATCTGACATAACAATTTTTAAAAAGAAAAAGTCATTTAAAGATCATATACATAAATTTTATGTTATTTTGAAACACAATAAATGAATAAATGATAATTATTTGTAATTAAGTGCTTAATCTAAAATAATAATAATAATAATAAAAATAATTTAATGACAATTTCACAAATTCTTTTTTTTATTATTATTTTTATTATTATTTTGTTAGATTAAGCATTTAATTACAAATAATTATCTTTTATTCATTTATTGTGTTCTGAAAATAAAATAAAATTTATGTGTCTGATCTTTAAATGTCTTCTATTCAAAAAAAATTGTTATGTAAGATATTTCAAATATTATGTTTCCGAGTAGGAAATTGCAAGATCAATCAAAACAAAGAACAAAAAATTGAGGTTACTATTTAAAAAAATTGTTAATGACGTCACTGCCCAAAAATGGGAAGTGGGGGAAAATTGAATTCTATATAAAAAATTGCGCTTTGAGTAAAAAAAATTGACCTGTCCGAGCATTTTTTCGAAAAACCAGCTACTTCCATTATAATGAATTTATTACTTTCATTTGAACCATACTGTATAGAATTGCCTAGTAACATATTCTTTATGTGTGGCATATTCGAATTAGGAGATTTCCCCAGTAGCACCCAGCTAGCACATTTCTTTTTCTTTCATAGCAGAATATCGTGCTAAAAACATTGTTTTTTATAAAAAGCTCTGTATAATTTAGACATCCATTATAAAACATCAAATTTGTAAAAATCTAAATTAATTTCATTATTTATTTAAAACACCAAAGTAAGTAAAAATCAACTAAAAATAGATGCAACGATTTGAATGAGCATATTTGTAATTTTCTTTATACATATTATTTTCTTTAATAATAGTTAAACAAGTAAATGTATTACCTCCAAAGTTATTTTTCACAGAAGAAATTATATAATTAAGTTCACATGTATATTCCATTCTATCCAATATTCTATCTGAATTAGGGCGTAGTTAAAAACCCACTTGTACTGAAGCTCTAGACTTATTGTATCGCTCACAGTTTCTATCTCATCTGATTGATTTTCTTGGCGAATTCAAGAATATGTCTGATGGGCGCTTCCGCGATTTTTTCAGGTTCCGGATATTGTACCCCGAAGAACCCTTCCCGTTCCCACTTAAGGTTCCGATAGTGGCATAGTATGTGAATAGGAGTTTCGTCTTCCTCTTCACATATTCTACATAGGAAGTCATCAGATATCCTTAAGAGATTTAGGTGTCTTCTAAAGCCGTAATGTCCCGTAAGGAGTCCTATTACGGCCTTGAGTTCGCTTCTGCTAAGGTTTAGCAGTTGATGTTGTCTGCTCGTGTATGGCCCCTCTATGAATCTTTTGGACAGCCTAAGTCTAGGAAGTTTCAAAAAGAGCATATGGTGTTATCTATTTATTTGTTTCTTTAACACCCATTTAACATGTTGGTATGAGATACCACATGTGCGTTCTGGTCCAATAAGAGTTTTTTCCGCTCCCTTCCTTGCTAGGAGGTCTGCTTTCTCGTTTCCAAACACTCACTCATGTATATTGCAAATATGTTTTAAAATTAAAATAAAAAAAAAATAGTCACGTCTCAATTATAAAAAAGCTTAAAAGTGGTCTTTAACTTTAAACTTCATTTGCGCTGGTTTATTTTTTTGGCAGATGCCATTTTAAAGCAAAGTATAGCAAAATTCCAGAGGACTCCGTGTCTTGCAATGACTTCCGTCAAAAATACTTCCGCAACTGTCATCTCTTCCTGATTAGAAATATGCGCTACTTCGGGCCACTTCGAAAAATAGTCCATAACAGCCATCAAGTATTTGTTTCCTCTTTCTGCAAAGGAGAGCGGTCCGAGGATATCTACGGCCATTCGTTCGAGAGGTTCCTTGAAAAGGTACTGTGCCATTTTACCACGACTTCTTGTTTTGGGCCCTTTTCTGCAATTACAAAGATCACATTCCTTACACTACTCTTCTACATCCCGTCGGCAATTGACCTAATACATTTTTTCCTGAACCCGTGCAAGTGTCCTTTTAGTACCAAAGTGTCCTCCTGAATGGCTGCTATGAAGCTCCTCCAATACACTTCTGACCTGTGATTTCGGCAATATCACTTGGCGGACTACATGTTTTTCATCGGGGCTCTCCCACTTCCGGCGCATTAGGCCATCGTGAAGATACAGGGAATCCCACTAAGTCCAGTACCCTTTAATGGTTTCACTATATTTCTAGAATATTCCCACGTCTTTTTTTAGTCGTATCTTGACTTATAACGACCGCAGTACGCTGCAGGATGCTGCGTAACAACATGTTTGCGTTATGTTTGTTCCAACAAGCGCAAAGACGATAAGGTTTCGGTACAAATCATGTGCTGTATACAATTTTTCTGTACAGCGCATGATTTGTACCGAAATATTATCGTTTTCGCGCATGTTGGAACAAACTTATCAACAATGTTACTTTATTCTTTGCTTAGTAATTTAAAGTTTGTTAAACGCAACGATGGAACCGGCCCTTAATGACAGTCAAATATACCTGATTGAAAATTACATGAGTTTAAAGTAATTTTTTTGCCAATAAGTGATAGAAATGAACAAGAATAATTATCATGCTGTAATTTTTTACAGTTTCAAGCGTGGCTTAAAACCTAAAGAATCTTTTGAGAAAATCAATTAAGTGCTTCATGACAAGTTGTGTTTCACACTTACCGTAAAGCGGAGGTACACAATGAATGTCCACGTTGTCTATTGTCCTTAAATGATAGTTTTCGAGTTTCTAAGCCAAAAACGGCAGTAACAGAAATAGTATATTACATTACAAGTATTGAAAAAGCACTTTTATATAAGTGATGTATAATATTTTTTTTTGGCCACAAAATAATTTTATCAAAAAAATTTAAAACCAGGAAATCTGGCTATGAAAGATCCATCAAGATGTAGCTGGTTTTAGATTTGTTTTTTATATGTCTTACTGTATAATTTTTAAAGTATTTTACAGATGGTGTTTTGTAAAAATTCAAAATATTGTGATTCCATTTACAAAAATTTTATAGAAAGATATAATAACATTAAATACAAAAAAATATTAGAAAACATTAATGTTTTTCGTTAATTTTTTTTTAACAAATAAATTGAAACAAACGCGAACAAAAACTTTTCATTATTAATGATTAGTAATCATTGATTACCAATCAATCTACTAATTTTTCTACTAATTTTTTTAAACAGCAATTAAAATAGTACAAAATATATAGCGAAAATAAATTAAAGTGGTGATATTATGATGAATAAGATACATTTAAAATGAATCAGCAATAATAGTCGTATTTTTCCAATTTTCATATCAATCAAAAATTAAAAAAATAAGATGTTTTGTAGTGAAATTGAAACATTTAAACACTATACGACCTGCGCCATTATGTTTATGATATTTGATATATTATATCAAATATGTGTATAAACCAGGCAAAAAAATAATAATATAGGTAGTTACTTTAAAATTCTTTTAATAACACTACAAAACAGCATTTTTGATTATTGAATTATATTACATGACACTGGCTTAATTTTTAATGAAGACTTCAAATATGTAATCTAAATTTCTGTATTAGCTCTAGTTTAGAAAATATGACGCATGGCCTTTCATAGTAAAACACAATTTGTTTTAAGTTAATCATATTTTATTTAGTTCTTAAGGTGAAAAAACTTTCTTTTATAAGACTTCCTTGCAGAGGTTTTACCCATAGAACTGTTCTGAATGCTCCAACAATAATCAGCCATCATGCGTGCGTTCCAGTAGCCTTGATACAGTTCCTCCATCGTACGAAGGTCCTGGTGGAATCACTCGCCCTGTTCTTCACTTATATCCCCAAGATTAGCGGAAAAATAATCTAGGTGGTTGTGAAGAAAGTGCAACTTGATGCTCATGTTACATCCAAGGGTTTAAAAGTGACTCATTAGTTGTTCAACGTGTTGAAAATAGTTACAACTTTTCTTATTTCCCAAACAATTTTGAACAAGCCAAACAAACTCATTCCATGTATTTTTCTCAATTTCTGTCATAGTGTCCGTAAATTTTAATAATAATCTTATCTGTGGCCCATCGAAATAGCCCGCTTTTATCTTTTCTACACTCAGTTTCGGAAATTTTTTTGACAGAAATAGAAAACAATTTTCAGTTTTGTTAAGACCTTCCACCTTAATTTTATATGCAACGGAAGCAAAATTATACGATTTCTTGACACTAAAGGTGGGTTTATCATGTTTTGTTGTTCTAGAACTAGATTTTTCCGAAGAGGCCAATCCTTTTTAACCCAATCTTGATTTTTAGCTCTACTATCCCACAAGCAAAAAAGACAAGGATACTTTGTGTAACCACCTTGCTGGCCTAATACAAAGTTGACCATTCTTAAATCAACACACATGATCCAGTTATTTTCCACATATTTAATTTTGTCCAAAACCAGAGCATTAGTTGTATATTCTTCTTTCACTATTGTAGAATGTACAATAGACGGCGACCCTAATTTATTCCCATTGTGTAAAAGAACACATTTTAGACTCCGTTTTGACGAGTCTATGAATAAACGCCACTCACTAAAAACATAATTTTGTAATCCCATTGCAGCCATCAGTCTAGGTACATTTTTACAAAATACGAAATTGTCTTCTTCAGCAAAATATTTGAGGAAATTCTGTTCTCTTTTGCGGTATTAAGACATTTTACTTTCTTTCGTTACCAAATTTTTCTTTCTTTTAGCCTTGAAGCCAAAATTTGACAGTTTCAGGTCTCTAATTAAGTCGTTTAAATAATCTTGATTCAATGGTTTTGGCGTTCCCAGGTCGCATTTAAAGTCACTATCACTACTGTCGTATTCTGTCTCAAAATCTTCTGGCTCTTCCTGTAAAGTACTAGATTGAGGTTAAGGTGAAGACATGCTGCTCAGGACACGTCTATGTGCCAATTGTATGGAAGGATATTTCCAATTAGCTCGATTTTTTTGGTTAATACCAGTTATGTTCACCAAATAAAAATAACAATCGTCATGGTGGTTCATGGGTTCATTCCAAATCATAGCGGTTTTGTACCTTAAGCTATGTATTTTCTTATTTGTCCATAAACGTAGCAACTCAACGCATGTTTTGCATACCTTTTGCGGAATCCAAGGCTTATTCTTCATTTCCAGCGGGTGCCCGAAGTAATTTTTGTAAGCCTCATTTACGAATGTTGTCACATTTAAACGGTATTCTTTAAATACATACTCTCCGCAAATGAAACAAAAATTAATTAAATCATTCACACATACTGTTCTTGACGATGCCATATCAAATTACAAAATAAAACAAAAATTCAAACAAGAAAGATAATTTTACTATTGTCTTACTGAACCTTCCCCTAAAATAACAAAAGATCATTTCTTAAGAATTCTGAAATTGGGTTTTACCGGTCATTAAAGAGAGGTACTTTTATCTTTATAAGTATGTTCTAAGAAACTACAGGGGGTGTCCGCGGTAGTACAACAGAGGTCGTTAAAGAGGATTATAAATTAATGGTATTTCCAACTAAAATTAAATATTTATAATAATTCAATAATCATTATTAAATACACTGCAAATAACCACTATAATACAGCGAATTTTTAGTGAAAACTATAACTTGTAAATAAAAGCTGTCAGAAAAAAAGTTGGCGACTTAAAATTAGTAAACATCATGTGACATAAACACATAAGATGCTCTCTATCTTCCAAAGTATCAGTACCGCTTCTTAAAAAAACGGATAGAAACTTATGTAATAATGATCAAGAAACAGCTGAAGCTCTGGGTAACCATTCTTCACAAGTGTTTTCCTTATAACCCACAGGCGACATACCAGTTAGTCACGATGCCCGAACAGCAACCTCTTCATGTAATGTCGAGTTTTCATCTGCAATTGTTAATGAAACTCTCAAAAAAATTCAATCAAATTCCTCACCTGGAATTGACAATTTATCCGCAATTCTTTTAAAAGAATGCGCATCTTATTTGGCTTTACCTTTATTCATTATTATGACATCTTCCTTTACATCTCACACACTTTCTTCAATGTGGAAAATTGCTTCGGTGACACCTATTTTTAAAAAGGGTGACAAACTTAGTCCATCCAACTATCGTCCAATAAGCCTTGTCCCAATTGCCTCTAAAATAATGGAATCCATCTTAATCAATTATATGTCTGATTTTCTCAAGAGCCATGACGTCTTGCCAAAAGAACAACACGGTTTTATTAAAGGCCGATCCACATTAACAAACCTTATGACCTCTTTAAATGATTGGACTCCCTCTGTGGACAATAAAGAGCCTGTCGATGTCGTATATCTTGATTTCGCTAAAGCCTTTAATCGTGTTCCCAAAAAGAGATTGCTTTATAAGTTGGAAAAAGCTGGCATTCGCGGCTCTTTATTTCTCTGGATAAGTGATTTTTTGTCAAATCGCATCTTCAAGGTAGAAGTTGGACAGATGTTCTCATAAGAGTATCCAGTTCTAAGTGGTGTCCCTCAAGGCTCTGTCATAGGGCCATTCCTATTCTTGATATACGCTGCAGATCGTGTTATGCTGATGACACTAAGCTATACTCGGTTTAGAACTACTTCGGCCGTTCCCATATCGGCCGTTAAATAAAAAAGTTGCATTTCGGCCGGTCGCCCCTTTTGGCATATTTAAATTAAGATTAGAGTTACATTTCGGCCGGTCAACCTTTTTGGGATATTTAGATTAAGATTACTTAAATATTATCGGCCGTTTGTTTATATATTGTAAAGTTGTTAATTTTTTAGCATAATATACAAACAGTTAAAAGAAAAACAAATTTAATAAACTCAAATTCTTTATTACAATATTTTTTAGAAAAAACAATCCAATGATACAATAAAAAATCAATAGATAATACACAGTATGACAACACAATTTTACTCAAATTTAGTAATGTATATGAATTTGTTCAACGCATTTTTTAAGTCAATATTTTTGTCCCTTAAATCATTTAATGTTTTTTAAATTCTAATATCAATATCAACGTATTTTTTTAATCTTTTTGGAGTTGGTATATATAGATTTATTTTTTGTAATTTAATTATATTTAAAGCAGCCTCTCTTTCAATACAGTTATTTACTCGAAAATGTTTGGATGACTTTTCCCAATTTTTTTATTTAATTTACTATACCATCCTTCCACTGCGTTTGTAGTCCGATGTCTGTACCCAATTGGATTATCTAACCATTGTGAAGTAAAATAATCAATAAATTTAATAACTAGATCATTCATAGGTGAAGTTTCCATTATAATCAGCCATCCCTCATCGATATTTTCATCGGGTAAATGAGCCAGAGCAGCACACATTCTAATATGATTTCGTAATTCACTTTGATTACGATATGATAACACTAAACCTAAATCTTGAACTTTGCGCCATATGGCATGATTAAAGTGAACATTGCATCCATGAATGACAGTTTTGGGAAATACATATCTTATTGCATTTATGGTAGCTACTTCAAAATCCAATTTAAATACTTTCGGTGAAAAATTTTTAAACTTTGAAACAAGCAAGGAAAAAAGTCTTATATAGGTTTTTTCTTCCTTATTCGGCAAAAGAGCAAAAATGACCGGAATAATAGAAGGACTATCCTCGGTACTTTTTACAATTTAAAAAATAATAAAGAACAGCTCTTAAATGCTCAGTCTCCAAAAAATACTTCACGTGTTTTAATAAAGATTCATATAAGTTAATAAATATTAACATTTCGTCTTCAACACCGTCTTCTATAACTAAAAAGTTGTCCGCTAATTGTGGTGGCAACACAATTTCAGATCTGTTTCGGTAATGAAACATTTCCAAATATTTTTTGCCTTAAATTGAACGACTTGAATATTTTTTTATAATTAACTCTGCTCCCAAAATTGCCAAACCAAAGCGTAATTGCCACCCTGTACTGTACATTGACCGGCCGAAATGCAGCGTATCCGTTTAACCTGAAACGCATGAAAAGGACAAGCGGCCGAAATGGGACAAAAAGACATAGATTTTTCAAAACGGCCGAAGTGGGATATCACCGCTATACTCTAATCCTGTGACAGATTCTACCCAGCTACAAAAAGACCTTAAAACTATTTCAAACTGGTGTGACACCTGGCTGTTTCCTATAAACGCGGAAAAATGTGTCGTCCTGCATATAGGAAAAAATAACCCGTGTGTGAACTATTATCTAAACGGTAGTGCGTTAGCAACTGTGAACTCCTATAACGACCTGGGACTCATTGTGAACTCTTCATTAACGTGGTTAGAGCACATATTAGCGGTATGTAAAAGTTCGAACTCAATGCTCTACCTATTAAAAAAGTCCTTCACGCATTAGACCGTTGATGGAATATATCAGACCTGCGTGGTGTCCTGATCTGGTTTCTGATCAAAAAAGATTGGAAAATGTTCAACGCTACGCTACTCGAATACCTTTCGGCATAATCAGACGATCCTATGAAGAACGGCTTAACATGGGGACTTTGTGTTCATTTTCCAACAGAAGATTAAGAGGTAATTTAATTGTGACCTACAGAATTCTTCATGGTACTTTTTCATTCAACCTCTATAGTATACTCCCACGGAATACAGATGATCACCTACGTGGACATGAGTATAAGTTGAGCAAAGAAAATTTTAAAACAAGTACCCGACAAAACTTTTTTTGTAATAGAGTTTTCTATACTTGGAATAATTTACCCTCGAGTGTTGTTAGCGCACAGTAAATGTATTCAAAAACCGACTCGATGACTTCTTTAAATAAAACTAAAAGTTTATTTTTAATGCTTTGTTTGCAATATGTTATTTGCTAATTACTTATTTAATAATTGTCTTTGTTATTAAACTTGTAATTTTGGGCTTAATAGGATTCATTCCTCAGCCCTAATTTATTTGTAGTAGTAATAATAATAATAATAATAATAATAATAATAATAATAATAATAATAATAATAATAATAATAATAATAATAATAATAATAATAATAATAATAATAATAATAATAATAATAATAATAATAATAATAATAATAATAATAATAATAATAATAATAATAATAATAATAATAATAATAATAATAATAATAATAATAATAATAATAATAATAATAATATTATTATTAATAATAATAATAATAATAATAATAATAATAATAATAATAATAATAATAATAATAATAATAATAATAATAATAATAATAATAATAATAATAATAATAATAATAATAATAATAATAATAATAATAATAATAATAATAATAATAATAATAATAATAATAATAATAATAATAATAATAATAATAATAATAATAATAATAATAATAATAATAATAATAATAATAATAATAATAATAATAATAATAATAATAATAATAATAATAATAATAATAATAATAATAATAATAATAATAATAATAATAATAATAATAATAATAATAATAATAATAATAATAATAATAATAATAATAATAATAATAATAATAATAATAATAATAATAATAATAATAATAATAATAATAATAATAATAATAATAATAATAATAATAATAATAATAATAATAATAATAATAATAATAATAATAATAATAATAATAATAATAATAATAATAATAATAATAATAATAATAATAATAATAATAATAATAATAATAATAATAATAATAATAATAATAATAATAATAATAATAATAATAATAATAATAATAATAATAATAATAATAATAATAATAATAATAATAATAATAATAATAATAATAATAATAATAATAATAATAATAATAATAATAATAATAATAATAATAATAATAATAATAATAATAATAATAATAATAATAATAATAATAATAATAATAATAATAATAATAATAATAATAATAATAATAATAATAATAATAATAATAATAATAATAATAATAATAATAATAATAATAATAATAATAATAATAATAATAATAATAATAATAATAATAATAATAATAATAATAATAATAATAATAATAATAATAATAATAATAATAATAATAATAATAATAATAATAATAATAATAATAATAATAGATAGATAGATAGATAGATAGATAGATAGATATTTATTGACCAGTAATTCATACAATATTAGTACATAAGGGTCACAACGTTTACGGTTAAAAATTACAATTACACATTAAAGTAGTCAATCAAATATAAAGATAAAATTGTCAATATTTAGAACTTATTAGAAAAACATTTAAATATACATTAAAAACAAATACGGATAAAAATAAAATATAAGAACAGAACAAATTTTAAAAAATAAAACACTTCAAGTGAAACAAAATTTTTACAAATAAATTAAAATGACACAAAAGTGTAATAAAAGTATATATAATAAAAAGAATTACAAAAAGTGGTTTAAGATTTTTTAAAATTTAAAAATTCCTCAACTGAGTAAAAACACTCCTCAAGTAAGAAGTCTCTAGCTAATTTCTGGACTCGTTTTGTATTTAGTGATTTTAGATTTAATTCGTTATGCAGGTCTTGGAAAAAATTAAAGAGTTTAGTGTTTAATTTGTTTTTTTCGGTTACATGTAGCCTAGATTTGAGCGACACTAAATTATTATTGTTCCTTGTGTTGTGATGGTGTACATCTGCATGCCTACAAAACTTATTAAGACAAAACTTATTAAGACTACTATGAATGGTGATTATGTTTTCTAGGATGTATATACATGGTAGCGGCATTATTCGATGTTTTTTGAACAATGGCCTGCAGGGCGTGTCATACTCTACACCATCGACAATCCGCACAGCAGCTTTTTGAAGTATAAAAGCTTTCTGTGCGTGACTGGCATTGCCCCAAAGCACAGCACCGTAAGTGAGTTGACTATGGATAAGTCCATAATACACGGTTTTTAATGCTCTATTATCGAGTACATTTCGCATTTGTCCAAGAGCAAATAACTGCGTTGACAGCTTCGAACAGAGACCATCAATGTGATTTTTCCAGTTAAGTCCAGCGTCAATTGTCACACCGAGAAGTTTTACTGGCTCCGATATGTCTGTCGTTTTACTAGATGTAAAAACAATTGATTGGTTTTTACTCTCATTAAGTTTTAGCTCGTTTGAGTCAAACCACTTTTTGGCCATTGAGACATAGTCTTTGTTTGAGGCTATATTGTCTTTGGTCAAAATAGTCGTGTCATCAGCGAAAAGAATGACAGTGGCACCTTCAATTGATGTCGGTAAATCGTTGATGTAGACTATAAATAATAGTGGACCCAAAACAGAGCCTTGAGGCACTCCTCTCCCCACAGATGACATTGAGGACTCTAAGTTGTTAAAGGAAACATACTGCTTCCGATTATGGAGGTAACTCGAAAGTAAATTTAGTGTTTGGTCTCTAATTCCATAGAATTCTAATTTTTCAATTAAAATCTTAGTACTGACGCAGTCGAAAGCTTTCGATAAATCACACATAGTGGCCGTAGTACTGGTGCCATTATCCATGCCATCAGTTATGTCATCAATGACAGATAATAGAGCTCCAACAGTCGATTTATGCTTCCTGAACCCATATTGATGTGTAGAAAGGATATTTTTGCTTTCAAAATAATTAATTAATTTTTCTTTCAAAATTTTTTCCAGTATCTTGCCTATAATAGGAACGATTGCGATGGGTCTATAGTTATCCAAAGTGTTTGTATCTCCCTTTTTGTGTATGGGTACGACTTTGCTTATTTTTAGTTCATCAGGCCAAAGCCCTTCTTCGCAACATTTGTTAAACAACAAACAAAGTGGTGTAACTATAGACTCAAACGTAATTTTTACCATACTGCTATTTAAACCATAGTGGTCTATACATTTAGAGTTCTTTAGTTGAAGGATGGCTAGCCTAACATCAGACTCGACAATGGGTGGCATAAAAAATGAAAAACTAGGTTTTGGCAACTTATTGATGTAAGTGGAAGGGCTTACATTACCGTTATTTATGGTGGAAATAATCAAGTCGGCTACGGAGACAAAAAAAGAGTTTAAATCCTCAGGAGAGAGCGTTGATAATATACGCTTAGTTTTATTGGCATTTCTCTCAGAGTTAACAATTTTCCACACAGTTTTACTTCTGTTATCCGATTTCTCGATCATATTTCTATAATATTCACGCTTTGTTTGTCTTAGGGCTTGTTTATACTTTTTGCGTGTTTCTCTGTAGAGATTCCAATCAAACATCGAGCTGGATTTATTAAAACGAGCCTTCATTTTGAATACCTCCCTTCTGTGTTCACGAAGCTCTCTATTGTACCACTCTGTCCCTTTATTTCGGTTTTGGTATTTTTTATTGGGAAAGCTGCTATCGCTGATGTCTTTAAGAATGCTCAATATTTTGTTGGACATATCTCTAGCTGGTAAGATCTCTAGTTCCAGATAACTCCATTTTACATCCGAAATTGATTTTGCAAAATTTTCTAGGGTTTTCGGATTTATATTGCGTCTTGTTATACATTTTTTATTATTATTATTATTAGTTTTGATATTATTAATAATCATATAAATACCACAGTGGTCAGCTATATCAATATCTACAGTTCCAGTGGAAATATCGTGAATATGTAGATTACTTAGTACATTGTCAAGCTTTGTTCTGGATGTAGGAGTAATACGTGTGGGAACGTGAATAAAATGACGCAAACCATATATCGCTGCAAAGTTACGAATATCCCTAGCATGTTGCGTGTTTCCATCAAGATCACAATTTAGATCACCCAGAAGACTGATAAATTTATATTTTTTAGACATATCCCATAAAAGTCTATGTAATTTGTCTTTAAAAATATTTATATCGCCATGACTAGATGACCTATAGGTTGTGATCAAAACACTGTTTTCATTGACAATTTCAACTGCACAAAATTCCGCATGGACGGGTACAGAGAACTTTGAGCAATCCACATTTGTTAAATTAATATTTGTGGTCGAGTAAATCGCGACTCCTCCATGTTTCCCTTCTTCGCGACAGAAAGAAGAAACTAGATTATAGTCATTAATTTTTATAAGGGCTAAATGAGGATACGAAAGCCAATGCTCTGAGATGCATAAGATGTCAAATTTTTGTTTATTTAAATATAGCTGTAGTTCATCAATTTTATTAGCTAAGCTTTGAACGTTGATATGAAGTACGGAACAACTATTAACTTTAGACAAATGCGAAATGTTCGAATCATTTAAAGGAACGCTAATCTGTTTGTGGCTTAAATTTCTTAGATGGAAAAAACCGATTAAGAAAAACTTTATATGGCCAGATTTTACTATCCATGATAGCCTCGGATTCAAGAGGTGGCAGAGATATCTTAAATGAGGAGTATTTGTGGGGATTTCGAGAGTTCAGTTTTTGAACCCTTACATTTGGTGCAAATTTCATCAGATGCTTCTGTAAATTTTCGGAAGACACATCAGGAGCAAAATTTGTTGCATGGTAGTGAAACTCAGATGTTTTTACAAAGTCAGAAGCTCTCAGGGTACCATCACTTGTATTTTCTTCTAACGAGCCTACCAGTAAGGCCTTGGGTCTAATGTCGTTTTCAAGATTGACTATTGATGTAAGAGTATTTCTTGATTCCTCATTGTACAGAGCAGTTGCCACTGCAGCTTTAGTGATAGGATTACTAGGTTTAACTCCTATTTTGTCAGTTCTTGGTAATGTAAAAATTTGTTCTTTAAGTTTTTGCGTTCTACTCAGTTCCGATTGAGGAGCTTCAGAAAGGCCTGAATTACTTGATAGCTTACTTATGTCCTGATGTATTTTGGAGTGAATAGCTTCTGTAGATAATTTAAACACTTTCATTAAATCTAACTGTTCTTTTAAAGCTTCTATAGTAAAATGCAAATTTTCTATAATCGATTCTTTGTCTTTGATAATTCTCTCTAAATATGACACTCTCATGGATTCATTACTGTCTATCTGCTGAATTGATGTAGGTATTTCAGCCTTTTTAATATTACTATTCTTAGTCGTTGCATTTTGATTACAACAATTTACAGTGTCTTTACTTAGAAGCGTAATTTTTAGTATTTCCAAACAACTTTTGTGAGATAATCTACCACATTGAATACATTTAATGCCAGTGGTTACCGTATTTTTACACCTTAAGCAAGGTAAAACACATTTAGTCGACTCACTCATGATGTTGCTGTTTAATTTAATAAAATACAATTAACCACTAATGGGATAAGCTCCGTCCAAAGCAGGTTTTTATCAAAATAATGGAAGATTTTAATGAATTAAATCTTACAAAACGCTTAGAAACGATATTAAATACTTGCCAATAATTGAGAGTCACAACAAAACACTTAAAAGATCACTGAAACAAGTTCTTTGCAAAATAAATTACATATTTCGAATAATTTAAATTAATAATAATAATAATAATAATAATAATAATAATAATAATAATAATAATAATAATAATAATAATAATAATAATAATAATAATAATAATAATAATAATAATAATAATAATAATAATAATAATAATAATAATAATAATAATAATAATAATAATAATAATAATAATAATAATAATAATAATAATAATAATAATAATAATAATAATAATAATAATAATAATAATAATAATAATAATAATAATAATAATAATAATAATAATAATAATAATAATAATAATAATAATAATAATAATAATAATAATAATAATAATAATAATAATAATAATAATAATAATAATAATAATAATAATAATAATAATAATAATAATAATAATAATAATAATAATAATAATAATAATAATAATAATAATAATAATAATAATAATAATAATAATAATAATAATAATAATAATAATAATAATAATAATAATAATAATAATAATAATAATAATAATAATAATAATAATAATAATAATAATAATAATAATAATAATAATAATAATAATAATAATAATAATAATAATAATAATAATAATAATAATAATAATAATAATAATAATAATAATAATAATAATAATAATAATAATAATAATAATAATAATAATAATAATAATAATAATAATAATAATAATAATAATAATAATAATAATAATAATAATAATAATAATAATAATAATAATAATAATAATAATAATAATAATAATAATAATAATAATAATAATAATAATAATAATAATAATAATAATAATAATAATAATAATAATAATAATAATAATAATAATAATAATAATAATAATAATAATAATAATAATAATAATAATAATAATAATAATAATAATAATAATAATAATAATAATAATAATAATAATAATAATAATAATAATAATAATAATAATAATAATAATAATAATAATAATAATAATAATAATAATGTCATTCATCAGTCAAAAAGTTTAATTTTTTTGGCCAATGTAATATATGTAAAAGAAATTAATGTTAACAATTTAATTATCAAATCGATTTTACTAATAATATAGACATTACATTAATCAAAATGCATCAGCCGAAAAAGCTGTTCAAAAGACATACGAGTTAATTACCAAGTAGGGGATAATTACTAAAAAAGTAATTTTACTTGGAGGTGAAAAGACATATAGGGCGCATATGTCATGTAATAATACTTGTTATTTGCATAGAGGTGAAAATATCAGCCGTTAGTCTTGATTTACTGCCTCTATATAAACAACTTATAGTTTGTATAATATAACTAAAAGATAAATATGCATAGGTGAACCGTTTACTTCCCATTTCTATAGATCAACAGTAATTATTTCTGACAGTCAAGCACCGTTAAGACGCAGATTAATCCGAAGCTAGGAATGTATGTGTGTGTGCTGAATAATCTGGGTAAATTTACAAAGCATGAGAACCTGGGAAATTTAAAGGACTCTCAGATGTCTTACTAGACACTACATTCTTCCTGCGGCATTAAAAAAAGCATCATAACGAAAGAAATGAGAGAATGTTTAATTTTAGTAAAGATCAGGAAGTCTCTGAGTGAATATAAGTTTTATAATTTTCAGAAAAAATATTTTTTATATAAAAAAGTCGACGTGACGACCCAGTAGTCACTACCGCGAAAAGCGAAAAATACCTTTCTTCAACATGATTGAGTGCGACCACGAAACTGTCAATATTCAATAACGGTTAAAATATCTGCGAGAAACCCGAAATTATGCGGAGACAAAGGAAAACTTCGGAAAGAAAATCGCGAAAAATTGAATTTGAGTGGATACACTTGCGAAAACTGAATCAATTATTTGAATTTGATTTTAATATTAAAGTTTAAATAGGCGAAAATTGCGAACGGTATATTTGGTTTTTGTTTGATTTCTAAAATTGAGTTAAAGGGGAGTTTTTTTAAACAAGAAAATCTACATTTGTTTTGTATGTGCTATTACCAAAAAAGTAGAAAGGGGAAACTTATGATTATTTAAGATAAACATTTTAAAACAATTGTTAATATCCCATTACAAAATTAACCTTAAAATTATTTTTAATGTGAGGTTAGGGCGAGATTACTAGGTAACGATTAACAGTTACTATGAGCCACTTTAGGTCGACCACATACATTAGATTTTTGGTCATCCTGACTGTCGAATAGAAACTGTGACCTGACCAATTTTATTTTTCGAACATAATAATGTTCATATATGTTAAGCTTGTTTTGATTCTTTCACGAACTAATTCAGAATCAGTGAATTACACTCGTTCAGCTCAATAGATTGATTATTATTTGACGGTTCTGTTTAAACCCAAACAAACCTGTTATAGTCTTTCTAGACACAATCCAACACGGCATTTTAAACGATTAGCGCCAACTTCAAAGGAACCGCGCATATGGGCGTATCGTTTTTTATTAATAAAATTAAATAAATTAAATTATTAATTGGGTATAATTCTTCCATTATCAATAATTGGAAGGCATTAAATGCCATTATTTAGACAGATGCACTTAATTATAGTTCTACTTGAAACTTAAAAATAATTATTATTATAGCTCGTTAACTTGCTACAACTGAATATTAAATTATAAAACGTAAATTGACGAGTAAAATGTTCCTGCCTGTAAGGGCGTTCGGTTTAAACAGGGTACCAGACGTGAACTGAGCCCTTTTTGTACCCCATTCGTTTTTTTATGGAAAACGAAATTTCAAACCAAAAACCATAAAGGAAAATAAATTATTTACAAATAAAACAAAACTATAAATGTATTAATGTGATGACTCTCGGATTACCAATAATGAAAAGTAAGAAAATTAATCCGAATCTAAATCAGAACCATCTGTCGAGGAATCGAGGTTTGGATTTATAACTACTGGAGCTATAGAAGGTAAAACATAATATTCTTTTTTTTTTTAATTGACATGATTAACGCTGTTTTTCCAAACGTCCGTCAAAGACGTATCTTTAAAAACGCCATTAATATTTTCTAAAACAACTTTGTTAAGGTAGGTGCAAAATTATTACGTCTTAGTTTTTGTTTAACTAAAGACCAAACTAACTCAATTGGATTAAGTATACAATAATAAGGTGGTAACCTCAATACAGTATGACCACCATCTTTTGCAAAATTATCAATATAATACTGTATTGGAATATTCTTACTTTTAACAATTTCTAACAATTGTGGTTTTGTTTTTACGGAATCAGGAATATCAATGTTATTATCTTTTACATATTGTATTATAATTGACTTCTTAGAGCCACTATTTGGCTTCTTATGATTTGCCGGTAATGATATGACGCATTGTCCATTACAATAACTGAATTTGGTGAAATATTCGGTAAAAGTTGTTCATCAAACCAGTTCTCAAAAACTGCTGCATTCATATCTTTATGATAATCCAGCAGAGCTTTATTGATATTTTTTGCTGAAAGTAACAAAGCGTTTGGTACAAAGCCATTTTCGTTTCCGGCATGTAACATTATGACTCCTTTCCCCGTCGAGCATGGTGCATTTAAAACACAATTTTGTGAACCGTCTGCCCAACCACGTTGAACGACATCATGAGTGTCGAACCATGTTTCATCTAAATAAACTATATTTCTATTGCTATTTCTAAATTTAAAAATTTCCCTTAAATAAATTTGACGTAATTCCACAATTCGACGCGACTCCATAATGCACATTTGGCTATCTAACTTTTTATATCTAAAACCACAAGTTATTAAAATTTGTCGAAGTGGATGATTTATATTTGAAATCTTCAAAATCTTGTAATTTTCTAAAAAGTATTTCTAAGGTTGGGACTTGGTTTTCTTTATACGTGTTGTAAACCGTTCGTCGAATCACATCTTTAGATGCATCATCTATCCGACGGCTGACGATTCGTTTTATTTTTTGACTGTGTTCAATAACGCCTTGTTTAATAACGAAATAAATTGTGGAATAGGGAATTTTTGTTAACTTACATGTTCTTTTAACTGCATCTGTTTGTGAAATATTTGGATTTTCTGATTTAAGACAAACAAACATATTTAAAATGGCCTGTTGAACTTGAATATGTAAGTCTTGGTTTTTGAATTCCCAAGAATGTGTTTCACCTTGATTGTCATTATTTTGAATTGCATTATTAATACGTATTTCATTATTAATTTGTAGTGCATTTAACTGTTATTATTCTGAATTTCATTATTTATTGCAATTTCATTATTAATGTGAACATCATCATTAACCTGCAATTCATTAGCATTTACATTTACCTCAAATGGTCTCCAGAAAGCCATCTCGTACAACACAAATCAAAATTTAACAGAAACACCTTAAAATAAAAACAAGAAAAGTTTATATATATAACAAACGTTTTTATAACAAACGCTAGGTTGGATTGATTTTGGAAAGAGTATATATTCACCATGCGTTTCCGTTTCAATGATGGTCGTGGAGTTTTTAGGTTTTTCCTCTTCTGTGTGTCAAATGGCACTGTCAATCATCTTTAAATCACCTCGAAGCGTCACGGAAAATAATAATATTAATAATAGCGGTCCTTTTCCCGAAAAAGCTCAGGCTTTTGGGGTTAAAATTTACTCTTAAGGAAGTGAATTAAGGAAAGTATTCTTATTAATATTATTCCATGAACAATAGGATGTTTGCAGTATGCCAGAGAAACCAAACCAAAGCGCTAAGCGCTCCTTCAGTCAATCGGAACAGGTTTTTGTCGGAAAAGTTTGATTGAACGCACTAAGATTTTGTCTGACTCGTCCATCTTATGGCCGCTACAGACGACAACGATTTATCGTAGCAATCTATCTGTGCAGTTAATTTGCACTGTTTTATCAAACTTATGTATGAAAAATCGTTGCAGATAATTTCATTTACAAAGTTAATCAGCGACAGTTGCATTTTCTATTCGATAAATCGTTTTTGGAGCGTTTGTACAATTTTATCGTTTCGTGTGGATGGTAATGTACGATCGACTCGATCTACTGCTTAGTTTATGAAAAAACTTCATACACGGCATCACTGGTTTCAGAAATGAAATCACTTAGAGCCTGTGGTGATAGTATCATGCATTCGCAAAAGCAACGTGTTGTAACCTACCAAAAGTTCTAAGCAACTTCCAAAAGGGAATTGCCTAAAATTAAACTTTAAAAATAAAAAAAATGTATATATAACTTTATCAAAAAAATCCTGTCTACTCGGTTACACAAGTTTCGGTTGTTCCGGTGTCAACCGTCAGGCTTTCGACGTCGCTCAGATGACAGCTAGGGGGTGAATAGCCATAAAAAATTCCTCATCGGTTCCGTAAAAATGTGTAGATTGTTCCTACTCCATGTCCTAATCTAAGCAAAGGTGTTTATAAAAGGGTTGGGTATGAACGCTTTCAAATAACAACGAATGGTCCTGGTCATATGAAAGTAGATTTAGTTCCTTTTTAAGCGAACGTGTCAGCTTTTTAATTTTCCTCGACACCTTTGTGTCCCAGAATCCACATTAAAGAAACTGTTCCAGAAACAGAGTGTTTGAACAGTTTTAATCCAGCTTTAAGTGAACTTTGTTAAAGCTCAGTGCAGGGTTTTGAGAGCCGGCTGGCAATGTGAAAAGATTTTTATAGTCATGTTAATGAAGATAAAATCAATCAAGTGTCTCTCTTCTAATTTAATAATTTCTGCTTGGAAGATCGTGGTCACAGTTCCCAGATTTATTGATTTGTCAACTCTTAGTATCTAGCAATGTTTATCTTACATATGTATTATTTTAGATTTAGTTAAAAATATACGTTGTACTTACCTGTTTGCAATTTTTGTTAAATAAAAAATGTAATATTCTGATATCTTTTTTATTAGTTTATGCGACAAAGCCCCCCTTGTTTACAATCAGCATCCCACATCCCCTAAAGATTTTTATACTTATTAAAAGTACATACTTTAGCCATTTTCTCTTAAAATTTTATCTGCAATACGACTTGCTGCATATGTTGGCTCAACAAAAAAATTTTCATTTTTTGTCCTAAAGTTTATTTTATGATTTTCTGGTAAATTAGTCACAAAAACGATAAAAAAATACCTTTTTTCTAGATAAAGTTTGCTTTTGTGATAACTGTCGTAATTATACTCATTTTTGACTTTTTATAGAAATTTTAATTAATTCTAATACACTCAAAAATCCCGCGACATAAAAGTGGGGTTTTTACATTTACACAGTGCCTCTAGATGGCACTTAAGTAATAAATAACAATCAAATGTTTTGTACAAGTTTAGAAAATATTAAAATGTCGTCGAGAAAGTTTAAACATGATGCTGATGCGTTTTGTTATATATGTGGTCAATTTATCAAAGTGCGTGACATAAAATATAAATTGAAGGCATGTAACGTTATCTGTAAAGCCTAAGAAGCATATTTCAACTTACCTGTTAGGAACCAAAACAAGCCATGGGATCCGCATGTGGCATGTAGTACTTGTAAAAGGTTTTTGGAAGGTGAGTAATTTTTAAGCGATGACAAAATACTATAAACACATTAATTTTTATATCCATTTATTTTAGGTTGGTATCGAGGTAAGAGGAGGTCTATGAAATTCGAAGTACCAAGAAATTGGCGAGAACCAAAAGACCACATTAATGACTGCTTTTTTTGCATTGTCAATCCACGTAAAAGACGTAGTGGCAAAAATGCAAAATCTATTGAATATCCTGACCTTGATTCTTCTTCTGCTCCGATTGTACATAGCGCGACACTTCCAGTACCTGAACCTCCGATGAAGTTGTCTCAAAAAAGCTCATCTTACAGCTCCAATAGAAGTGGTTCAGATAAAAAATATTTACCTACGCCTGAACAACCAAAACAACATCTTATTTCTTCAGAAGATTTTAACGATTTAATTGGAGATTTAAATCTGCCAAAAAGTAAAGCAGTGCTTTTGGGTTCTCGTTTAAAACAGTGGAATTTACTGATTGATGTCAATATCACGGACCAGCGAACTAGGTATGAAATATTTTCATCATTTTTGTTATGACATAAAAGGTATATTTGAAGAAATTGGAATTCCCTGTGTTCCTAGTGAATGGCGTTTATTTATCGACAGCACTACAAAAAGCCTGAAAGCTTTTTTGTTACACAACGGGAATGAATTTCCATCTCTTTCAATCGCCCACTCGGTACATTTAAAATAAAATTATGAAAATGTTAAAATCTTACTAAAATCTGTATCACGAATATAACTGGCAACTGATTGGAGACTTTAAAATGGTAGGATTTTTAATGGGACTACAGGGTGGATATACAAAATATCCGTATTATTTGTGTTTATGGAACAGCAGAGCAGATGCTCAACGTTATACTCAACGATCATGGCCTGTAAGAAAACAATTTTGTGTCGGAGAACAGAACGTAAAATTTGAGTCGATTGTTGAAGCAGAAAAAGTGTTAATGCCGCCTTTGCATAATAAGCATAATAAGCTAGGGTTGATGAAACAATTTGTGAAGAAACTGGATGAAAAATCGAAAGCATTTAAATATTTAAAAAAAAATTCCCGAAATTGTCAGAGGCAAAGGTTAAAGTTGGAGTTTTTATTGGTCCACAGATTCGGCAAATTTTTGCTGATAAAAAATTTCCAAGCTTGCTTAATAAAGTTCAAAAAGCAAGTTAGAATAGTTTCAAATAAGTAGTCTCTGAAATTTTTAGGAAATAACAAAGCTGAAACCTATGAAGAATTAGTTGAAAATATGTTGACAAATTTTAAAGCCATGGGTTGCAGGATGTCTTTAAAAGTATGCTGCATGCTCATTTAGATAAATTTTAAAACAAGATGGGAGCGTATTCCGAAGAACAAGGAGAACGTTTTCATGGAGATATCATGAACTTCGAACAACGTTATCAAGGCCAATACAATGAAAATATGATGGGAGACCATATTTGGGGTTTACTGGGAGAAAGTACTCACGAGCATAAAAGAAAAAGTAATACGGTGCATTTTTAAATTATTTTTAACTTTTTTGTAAGCTAATTTGATAGTTAAAATTGATGAAAATAATGTACATTTATATTTGTATCGTTTTTTTTATAAAATAAAAAAAAAATCAGAAGTTTTTAAAAATATAATTTAAACGTTCTCCTGGATACAAAAGCAAACTTTTCCAAGCCATATAATTTTTTTCCGTTTAACTATAATATAATTCATCGAAAGGACCCCGCAATAATCTTATGGAAATTGGGTTTCTGTCAAATTGTCTGAATTTTTAATATGTTGTAGATTTTATCACGGCAAATAATAATAATAGCCGTCCCTTCCCCTACACAAGCCGTTCAGTCGACTTCAGGGGTTGAAATTCACTCGTAAGGGGGTGAATTAGGGAGAGTATTATTATTATTATTATTATTATTATTATTATTATCATCCGGAACAAAAGTCTCCATGGGCACAAAGTGACAAAATAAATATTTTGGCAGCTACGGAGCTGCCGAAGCTCCTCTGACCCGTTGAAAAACTATTCATTTTCAATACTATTTACAGATGTCGAAAGCATATTTTGATTATTCTAATATATAGGGTAATGTTTTTGAGGTCACTCGATTTAACCTTCATGTCAGATTGGACAAATTGGCCGTTGTCAGCTGTCAATTCACTGTCAACGAGGAATATAAAAGTAAATATCTTTTTTTTACATTGAGTGTTGGGTTTTTGTGGTCGCTGAATTCAATTCTTATGTCAGATCGGACAAATTGACAGTTATCATCTGTCAATTTACTGTCAACGAGGAATATAAAAGTAAATATCCTCTTTTCACATTGAGAGTTTGGGTTTTTGAGGTCGCTGAATTTAATTCTCATGTCAGATTGGACAAATTGACCGTTGACAGCTGTCAATTCACGGTCAACGAGATATATAAAAGTAAATATCCTCTTTTTACATTGAGAGTTTATGTTGGCCAACTCACTAAATTTAATTCTTTTTAGAAGTGGAGAAAATGGTAGTTGACAAACTCTCAATAGCAAAAGAGAATATTTTCTTCTTTATTCTACTTTGACAGTAAATTGACAGCTGTCAACTGTCAATTTTTTTTAATCTGGCATGAGAATTGAATTCAGCGACCTCAAGAACTCAAACTCTCAACGTCAACAGAGAATATTTACTTATCTATTCTTCGTTGACAGTAAATTGACAGCTGTCAATTTGTCCAATCTGACATTAGAATTGAATTCAGCGACCTCAAGAACCCAAACTCTCAATATCAAAAGAGAATATTTAATTCTCTTTTCTTTGTTGACAGTGAATTGACAGCTGTCAACTGTAAATTTGTCCAATTTGACGAGAATTGAATTTAGCAACCTCAAAAACCCAAACTCTCAATATGAAAAGAGGATATTTACTTTTATATTCCTCGTTGACAGTGAATTGACAGCTGTCAACGGTCAATTTGTCCAATCTGACATGAGGGTTGAATCCAGTGACCTCAAAAACATTACCCTGTATATAAGAATAATTAAAATATGCTTTTGACATCTGTAAATAGTATTGAAAATAAATAGTTTTTCAACGGGTCAGGGAAATATTCATTTTGACACTTTGTGCCCATAGAGACTTTTGTTCAGGATGACAAAATCTACAACATATCAAAAATTCAGACAATTTGACAGAAACCCAATTTCCATACGATTATTGCGGGGTCCTTTCATAATCTAATACTCTAATACTCTAATGTTCAAATTTTGTGTTGACCCGTTTTCAATCCGTCGCTATTTTTGGTACCTGCAAAATTAAAAAATTGGCTTCACTGTATAAGCAGCGACGGTTTGATAACATGCATTTGAATAGATACGACACTGTTACCGAGGATATTGTCATTGTTAATCAAAAAGTAGTCAGAAACAATCTGTGACTTAAAAAATGTTTTTTACTTTTTTATCAATAGACCCTTCGAGCCACTTCGGTTTAAATAAAGGATCGTTCCATAAAAATAACATTTTCCTACATATCAACCTGCAACAAAAATTTGCATTTCTCGAAACCACCATTCAAACGCACTTGTCCATCCCGAACCAATCTATTTATCCCCTAGGCCTGCATAAAAATAGCCAAATTTGAACATCGAATATACTAGACGCAACTTTTTGTATTCAATATTGTCTCCGAAGCGGGATTTTATTCCGTGCTGGAAAAGATCAAGAGGATCCTGATTCAAATCTGGGAAATAGAAGATTAAGTATTCATTGCGACTGAATCCTCTTTGAATCGATTTGAAGGGTCATAAAAACGGAAAAGCTATTTGTTTCTAAAATTTACTGCAACTTTGTATCTACAAATACGAAATAGGATTCTTTTTTTCCGGGAGGTTGTTTTAGATAAGGTTCGGTACATAAATTCACAACTAGAATGGAAATGCGATAGGCCCTTTTTTCCATTTTCTGGGGTCTAAAGATTTAACATACCAGAAATCTGCTAAACAGAAGAATGGAAAACTGGTGGATATAGTGAGTGATATACGGGAAGCATTAGGAAAATGTATTCTTATTAAATTGAATAACATATGTATGAGTAAATTGTATTATATTTTCAGAAATAAGTATCGACGAAGATTTTTACTCCATTTTTTGTAAATTTAGTTGTTTTTAACTAGTCACAAAAAGTTTAACTTATTGTTACTGGTTTTGTAATTTGTGAACAGTTGGGAAAAGAAAATAAAAAAAAAATCAGTTTTTATTTTAAAATTAATAGTAATGGTGGGGCTTTTAAAGCTTAGATAGAATAAAGGAAAGTTGACTATTGCATATTACAAGATTGAGTCAGTGCATGGAGTTATAAAACATTCAAAATGGTATTACTTGGTGGGGATGTTGTCAACGTAATATGGCCGATCCGCCAGATACGGACTTTTCTGAATGAAACCCAAATCTACATTTTTATTTTTTTTTTAGAAAATGTAAGCAATATTTATTAATTGTTATAAAATGGATAATTAAGATCATAAAAACTAATTTTTAGTAATTCCACCGAGAATTCCACTTACTGATAAAATAGGTTTCAAGAAATAAAAAATGTGCAAGTGGAAGATAGTATTTCATAGAATAATAATGTCTAGAAATTTTATTTAATATGTATATCATGGTTTAACATAACTGTTATGTCAGACCAAAAACGATATAACAGAATAATCAAACAGTTGGTAGGTATTAATTGAAAATATATTATCGCAAAATAACAAATTTTATAAAAATTATGTTTATATTGGCCATTAAAAAATACAATTTTATTGTCATGAAATCATGCTATAACATTTTTTTATTTTATTTTTAATGAGGTAAAACATTTTAATGTTTGTGTATTTGTTGGGTTATAAAAGGGATGCTGATCAAAACTGTACAATTTGCAAATATATTTTAATTTATAAATGACTTGTAGCACTAGACACACTACACATTTTACTAAAATAAGGTGGATAATTTAAAGTAATAGCTCCTTTTTATTATTTGTTCACAATAAAGACAAACATCTAACATCCATAAAGCATACATAGAGGGATATACTATAGGCTTTTTTTTGTCAATAAACGAAAATATTTGTCCCGGTTTGGGCGGGACAGTCCTGATTTTAAACCACTACTCCCGATTCAACATGTGTCTTGCTTTTGTCTAACGAAAAAAAATATAAATATTTCAATTTTTATGGTGACGTGGAATCTCACCCTTTTATTTATATTTTTGCTCTTAAATGGACCAAACCGTCACTACGGCTAAGTGAATTTGTAGAAATATATCCTTGTTTTCGATTTGTCCTGCTTTCTTCTTTTCAAAATATGGTCACTTTAAATATATGTATAACAAAATATTTTGTAAATCCCGATGGCGTGGGATTTAGTAAATAATTTGATTATGCTCAGTAACGTCTAGCTTACTATCGTTACTCTCTGATAAGCCAAGAGCTCTATAGTCTCTTGACGATTCGTTCATTTGACGAAGAGGACATTTTAAAATTGAAGAGAAATACAATTTCCACGAAAACTTCAACATGTACCTACAAATAATTTTTGTAAGTTACGGACTTATTTTCAAACTTAAAAGTACTCATTACTCTCAAGATTTTCATGTGAAATGTCATATGTCAACGTGAAAACAGTATTTTGAAAGCCAATGAGAATTCAAATTCTTGGTAGAATTTTATTCCTACCGAAATTAACCAAAAGAAACAGTCTGCGAGTTTTCACTGGCTTTAAAAATACTGTTTTTACGATGACGTATGACATTTCTTATAAAAGTCTTGAGAGAAATCACTTTCTCTCGAGTTTGAAAATAGCCCCCCAGAAATTGCTGGCCGGTGGAGTTATTGTTCTGGTCTCCATATAAGCGAATATAATGGTTCTGAGATATTTGGCATATTGGTAAAAACTGTAAATTTGAGTCGGTGTTGTAAATTACGTATTTTTAAAACACTAATATACTTATCCATGTCATTTAAAAAAGTTTCTATACCTTCATAATTTTTTGGACCAACTGCAGCAAATTCTCTTATTTTTAATTAATCTTTACAAAACCCTAATATGGTTACAACACTATCACTCAAAGCAGAATTAATATCTCAAATGCACTCCTGCACATTGTTAACTATGTTGTATATTTAGTTGTGGAATGGTATTTCAGATAATTTCTTTATATAAATATCTATTAGGTTACTAAAAATACGTTGAGCATCAGCAACCAGTGTTTAACTTTTAATATGTACAATATATTTAGTTTGCAAATGACATAAAAATAGAAAAAACGTTGACTCCAATCACCTTAGAACATATATAGTCTAGAAGGAGTCACCGGTTCTCCAAAGTTAAAAAAAAATACTTGTGGCACTCAATGACTGCCGCGGTAAAGCTACTGCATAGCATTTTTGATCAACTTATGCAATTATAATTATTTATTTATTTTATTTATGTAGTATTTTTTTCATTGATATTAATTCAAGTTTTTTCTTTGATATTAATTCAAGTTACACTTTTTGAGCGTGGTGACCAATAGGAAACAATTTTTTTTCTTTTATTGAATAAATGAGTTAATATTGTTTAAAATATTTTTATTATCTTACAATACATGTAGGTTATTGAGGAATTTTTATCATTGAAACTATAGGTTTAGGGTAACTGAAATAAGAAACATAAGTTTGAGAATTAATATCCTCTAAATATCTGGAAAATACCGCGTCAATGGTGGTCTCATATTTTGTTGTGGATTCTTGTGGATCATTATTCATTTTTAAATTCAATTTTTCCGAAATTGTGTCTAAAAGAAAAAGAATCAGTTAGCAGCTAGTCTACACGCATACGTCTAGTCGCACGCACACAAACACCGTGCCGAAGTCTGCCAAACTGAAACGACGTTAGACGATGCACGGCTTTCAACGCCGCACCGCTGTGCCGGTCGGAGTGGGGGTGTTAGGTTTATTAACGGAATTTCTGTTTCGATTTTTCGATTTTTCGATTTTTTGATTTTTCGATTTTTCGATTTTTCGATTTTTCGATTTTTCGATTTTTCGATTTTTCGATTTTTCGATTTTTCGATTTTTCGATTTTTCGATTTTTCGATTTTTCGATTTTTCGATTTTTCGATTTTTCGATTTTTCGATTTTTTGATTTTTCGATTTTTTGATTTTTCGTTTTTTTCAATTTTTTGATTTTTCGATTTTTCGATTTTTCGATTTTTCGATTTTTTGATTTTTTGATTTTTCGATTTTTTGATTTTTCGATTTTTCGATTTTTCGATTTTTCGATTTTTTGATTTTTTGATTTTTCGATTTTTCGATTTTTCGATTTTTCGATTTTTCGATTTTTCGATTTTTCGATTTTTCGATTTTTCGATTTTTCGATTTTTCGATTTTTCGATTTTTCGATTTTTCGATTTTTCGATTTTTCGATTTTTCGATTTTTCGATTTTTCGATTTTTCGATTTTTCGATTTTTCGATTTTTCGATTTTTCGATTTTTCGATTTTTCGATTTTTCGATTTTTCGATTTTTCGATTTTTCGATTTTTCGATTTTTCGATTTTTCGATTTTTCGATTTTTCGATTTTTCGATTTTTCGATTTTTCGATTTTTCGATTTTTCGATTTTTCGATTTTTCGATTTTTCGATTTTTCGATTTTTCGATTTTTCGATTTTTCGATTTTTCGATTTTTCGATTTTTCGATTTTTCGATTTTTCGATTTTTCGATTTTTCGATTTTTCGATTTTTCGATTTTTCGATTTTTCGATTTTTCGATTTTTCGATTTTTCGATTTTTCGATTTTTCGATTTTTCGATTTTTCGATTTTTCGATTTTTCGATTTTTCGATTTTTCGATTTTTCGATTTTTCGATTTTTCGATTTTTCGATTTTTCGATTTTTCGATTTTTCGATTTTTCGATTTTTCGATTTTTCGATTTTTCGATTTTTCGATTTTTCGATTTTTCGATTTTTCGATTTTTCGATTTTTCGATTTTTCGATTTTTCGATTTTTCGATTTTTCGATTTTTCGATTTTTCGATTTTTCGATTTTTCGATTTTTCGATTTTTCGATTTTTCGATTTTTCGATTTTTCGATTTTTCGATTTTTCGATTTTTCGATTTTTCGATTTTTCGATTTTTCGATTTTTCGATTTTTCGATTTTTCGATTTTTCGATTTTTCGATTTTTCGATTTTTCGATTTTTCGATTTTTCGATTTTTCGATTTTTCGATTTTTCGATTTTTCGATTTTTCGATTTTTCGATTTTTCGATTTTTCGATTTTTCGATTTTTCGGTTTTTCGATTTTTCGATTTTTCGATTTTTCGATTTTTCGATTTTTCGATTTTTCGATTTTTCGATTTTTCGATTTTTCGATTTTTCGATTTTTCGATTTTTCGATTTTTCGATTTTTCGATTTTCCGATTTTTTGATTTTTCGATTTATTTTTATTGAATAAATGAGAAGTTAATATTGCTTAACGTAAAACCGCTTGTGCCGGTTGGAGTGGGGGGTGTTAGGTTTTTTTTCGTTACGGTCGCTACGGAATTTCTTGATTTGGTCGGCGCACTCAAAGCACACGATAAAAGCTGTGCAATAGATTAAAAATTAATTTTCTGATTCCACAGGCCTACTAATTATTGTTTACACTTTAGAAGAAAATAACGTCAACTCATCATGAAATCAAATGATTTTCTCTTGAAAATGGTGTGTCCTAGCGAGATTCAACAAAAGAAGCTTTATTAGAAATAAAACATTGGTTTTCCAAATGTTATAGTCAAAAATGTTAAAAACTGTCAACAAAAAATAAGGTAATTTTACCATAAGCCCCCTTCTAGTTTATCCACCTGTGAAGATGATCAAAAACTGTAGTATATTTCACTAAATAAAGTGTTAAAAGGTAAGCATTTCAATCAAGTTTCACTTAGTTATCTTTAACCGTTTAGAAAATATTTACAAAAGTGTGTCATCAGGACATTTAATTTTATTATATTTACTCACAATAAACGTTCATTACAGCTGTACAATCAGATAATTCTTCCAGCGAAAAATCTGTGGAATAAGACTCTATACAATGAAGATCGATCGAAATATTTTTCTTCAAAATGTCTTGAACATAGAACACTTACTATATTTGGTCGGTTACCAATAATCTTTATGTACAAACGGTATTTATATAGTCAGTTTTTTCTGAATTTTTTGAGAATTTGTAAATAACAATATTCATATAACCATATTTTTTGTAGTACAACTTTATTAACCAAGTTATGATATGTTATCCCTATACCTTAATGATTATTCCCTATATTTTTTTAAATTCTACACAATCTAGGCGAGTACAATCTTGTAAAATACAAGAAAACATTATGTCCTCAAGGTCTTTCAACTAATATTATATAAAAACGAAACAAACGCAATAAATGCCAAAAAATTAAACACAAACTACAAAAGTTAAAAGTAAATGTGATATATGACATTAGGATGGTAACAATATGGTGCAGTTGATACCGCTTCAGTACACTAGTTGCGACTCCTCTCCCTACTATCTTGATGGTCCCGATTGCATATTCGTATCAAGCGTCCAGTATCGCAGGCTCACCTTTTCCGAGTTCCCTCGAATCCGTTCAGGTATACAGCGCGCGGGAACGCATTGTTCAGTATTTTCGCGTGGTACTCAGAGTTCGATATCGCAACATATT
Organism: Psylliodes chrysocephalus; assembly: GCA_927349885.1. Lineage (NCBI taxonomy): Eukaryota > Metazoa > Arthropoda > Insecta > Coleoptera > Chrysomelidae > Psylliodes > Psylliodes chrysocephalus. The sequence goes on from OV651821.1 coordinate 48,933,715, forward strand.
GACAAGAATGCGCCCCCTAAGTAATATTTTTACATTTATGTGGCATTTAATCCAAAACACATTCGCCTTAAAGTATTATTACAAGTATAAACAAAGTAATTTTAATGTTTTTTTTTAAGAAAATACACAATTTGCTTATTTTAAAAACTTATTTTCTCCTAAACGTATATTTTTCTCCACACACAGGAGTAAATTTGGGGTGCTTTCGCCCCTTCTTTTTAACTAAAGAAGAAACTTTTCGTCCACTTTGCTCTTTTCTACGTCCACATGCATGAACCTTTCTTCTTGAAACTGATGTTGGTTGAATCGATATCTTCTTTCCTTTTCGGCAAATTTTTTTTTATTGTAATGTTATTTTAAGTCTTACTGTGTCATTTTCTATAACGTAGGTAAAATCTGGCAGCAAACAAAAATTCTCCATCTTAGTTACACGATACAAAAACAAGTGACCATAACAAATGCCAAAAATTAATAATTGCAATTTCGAACATTGGATACATCTAGCATAATGCGTTCTCGCGCTCTGGATACGTCGATGCATTCGGCGGTACTCGGAAAAGACGAGCCTGCGATACTGCACGCTTGATACCAATATGCGTCCCGGTTTACTTACAGCTGTCCTGTTTGTTTCCTTAACCACCTTCTGACATTTTGAACACATGAAGTTTTCTTGCTCACATTTATTTTTAATGTGGGAATTATGGATATCCTACTGGACTTGTCATGTTTGATAATTCCCTTACAACGTTAAGAGGATAAACTATATCTCGCAACGTAATTTAGATGTTAGAGAGTCAATGTGATTACAGTGCGTTAAAGCCACATCTACCACAACCCATTCATAAATATTGTTTGTTTACACACCAACATTAAACGTCAGATAAGGTTGAAAATGTCGTCGTTGTTTACATTACTGATATTATTGCCATGGGCGTGTCATTAACAGGAAAATGGTACAGTAATAAAAAAATTCTGTTAAAATTTTTATTTATATATTTATTTACACATTAGCGTAGAATGTCACTGATTGTTGTCGATCACGGTGGTTACATCTTCTGGTTTCTATATATATATGGTTAAAGCAAAAAAATAACGTTATCATTGAAATCCCAATATAAGTTTTTGTTAAACGCATCGTGTTATTTATACACCATAACATACAATGAAAATTAATTAGGATTTATTCCTTTCTAATTTATAAATAGTTTATTTGTTTTACACTGAGTACTTACGATATATGTAGACATGAGCGCAAAAGATATTTTAGTATGCATACTCACGAAGCTACGCAGCTGTTAATTTTCTAGTTACGTTTACGGTAATAGCATCACTTTAACTATCTCATAAATTTTTCTTAAATACCGAAGGTTGTAAGCGTACTTTCTCTCACGAAAATCGTAAAACGCTGTGGCTATGGGCTATTTCCTAGAAAAGTTCTAGGTGCACTATAATAACTATTTATTTTCATTGAATCCGGGATACTTTATTACACAGAAACACCAATAATTCTTTAATAAACAGTTATTTATATCTAAATCGCTTTTATATATGACCCATAAGTCTTTTATAATAATGGAATAACCACTATAGGAATCATAGTTTATTCCCCCAGCATCCACCGATATCATAAACCTCCCATTTCGTCAACCGTACACAATTTCCACTAAATTCAATACCACCAGTAGCAAGTAGGCAGATAATTTTTGCCGAATTTATGACAGCTCCCCAATGTTATCGTATCAGAACGTTTTACGACCGTATTCTCTGCTACACAGTTTTCATAATTGGTTATCGAGAACAACCATCCAATTTCGTCTGTCTACGAACTCGTCGTTTAATTGTCTACGTTATCTACAAGAAACGTATAAAACTTTCAGAAGTGGAGTTTGTAGTCGTTCGTGTATTTTTGAAACTAATAACTTTATTCCGGATAGATGAGAGAACGATAGCCATAAGCAGAAATGAAAATAAAGTTTATTTAAGAGGGTGTGATATATTTTTATTTAAACAGTTATTCTATTATACTTATTTAATATCAGCCGGTTGCAAGAATTATCGTTAAATATTTATAGACTCATTAGCACTAATGATCCAATAAAAATCCATTCCGATCCTCGATAGCTATTGAACATCGTAAATCTGGCAACGCGGTGCATTTTTCGCGATATGACCAATGACATATATCGTTATAAAGATTACTTACCCATACTATGAAAAACGCATTTTCAAGTGTTCACTGAATAAAATCGTTCTGCCCCAAACGTGTTTTAAAATTTGAATATTTTAGAAACAAACAAAAGAATGACCTATTTTACTTCAAGACACGATATTATGTAAGGTGTGTTTAAACACAATTTTTTTTGTGTTGTAATGTTGAGTAATGAGTATCCACATTAAATAATATTAAGAGGTATAAACAATTTTGTAACAGGGAAACAGTAACAAAGCCTACACAAAACACATAAAATCATAAACTGAGACATATTGTGAATATCTGAGCCATAAAACATAAAAAACACTGATTAATATAATAAAAATTTATTATCAATTATACAGAACAAAGTTTTTTTGATTACTAAGCAAAATTAATTCTATAAATTGCTTCCATCTTATAAATAGGACCACATGATATTTTTTGTCAAAATGGACATTCTAATTTCATAGCAATATCCTACATTAGTTTTATTTAACAATATAAACTATCTGTATCTATAAGGTGGGAAAGGTGGATACTTCCACAGTACTTAGGCCCATTGTGCATCCTTCAGGGGTATATAAACCCTGCCTCTGAGATATGTCTAGAGACAGCTGCATCTTCATAGCTCACCAAAGCCCTGCAGGTTATTAACCCGCCAAAAACCTGCTGGTTGACGCTGAGGGGTGTCTACAGACTACAGACATCCATCTCAGATCATCAAAGTCCTGTAGATTATTAACATCGCCGAGAGGTGTCTCTATAGTTGCCCCATTTTTTTGAAGTGGCCATTTGATGGGCTTCTACTAGCCCAATGGTAAATACCCGGGTTAAAATTATAACTATAAAATGTACATTTAAATCTGTAAAAATCTTAATGACAATAAACATTATACACACGTGGGCAGTACAAGTATACTCAAAATTGTACTTAAGTACTCAAAGTACTCTCTAAAATTTGCGAAAGCACTTATTTGTCTTAAGTATTATTCATATGAGTGAGTATTCATACTCAGATACTTATTATGAGTATTTTGCGAAGCTATTCATTGTGAATTACTAATAGTGCTTTAATGCAATACTCTGCCTCTGACACTATGTTTACAATTTATGACTAAGTACTTAAAATTGAGAGAATACATTACATGTATTAGTGCCGCGTTTGAATATCCACATCGGATGCATCTGAGATGTTAAAAATGTTTGATCACGTGATTCAGTATATGTAAATGTAGTAGGACAAATGTGTTCAATGTAGATAAACAAACGCTCAAATTGTAAAAAATGCATCGGATATGGATATTCAAACGCGACATAGATATAGATAAAACTTCGCCCAGTGAAACCCGCGTCTTGTCTAGTCATTTTTGGTAAAAATAAATACATTTTTTGTTAAATAGCTTCATTTAAATGATATAAAATCATTTTCATTCTGTCAGTCTTCATAAATAAAATTATTGATTTCAAATATATTAAAATACCACATAAATCGCCATTTTCATTACATTTTTCCGTCACTCAAAGTGCGTCCATCTGTCATATTGTAAAATATTGTTTATGTCGTCTTTACTTTATCTGTCTCGATGCCCGGTTTACATATAAATGAGCAATCCATATAAGTATATATGATTGGTCATAAGTTAACCTCCAAATCTGGTGCGTTTACGACAGTATGAATTTGGAAATTAGAATATTATTCTGCCCACGGTACCTACCTAGATGGTAGACTTTAAGAATGTTTACTAAATTTTTTGTTAAAATAATGCAGTTGCATAAAACATAAGGGTAACAATAATTTGCTTTAGAAAATCAATGGATTTAGTTCTCAAAACTAGGATATATTTTTTTATAATGCTTGCTACAAAATCAACTTTGTTACCTACCTACCAACCAACCTACCAGTACCAACCATAGATATTAGAACCTTAATATTAAATCCAAAATATATTAAATATATAAAAATACATATATGTATAAATATTAATGTACCTATATTAATAAAAAGAACTTCGATTATAATTTTTAAAAGATGGCACTTGGAAAAGCGACGTTGCCAAATTTACCATTTAGAAGATAATTTGGGGAGTGAATAAAGTTATGAGTTTATTAGCTAACTAGAGATTTTAACAATCATTCTTTCAACCGGCTGTATGAATTGAAAAAAAGTGCTTTTAACTGAATTTTGTTCTGCGAGAATGTTAACTATAAAGAGAAAGGTAACCTACTAATAATTCAATTTCCGTTTTTATTATACAGTAGAACAAACGAAGTGGTGAATTTCCAGTGCTTCGAAACATAATTTTCTTAATTATTGGGCATTTTTATCAGGAAAATGAAATAAGAAAATCTTAAAGTACGTGTCCTAGAAACGTTGAGCGACCATTTCCCTCCTTAAAATAACTAAATCATTCGCTAATATCATCAACAGGTATTGTATTATATTAAAAAAATATCAGTAATGGAAAATAATTTTAAATACTCTAACTTTGATGTTGCTTCCTATGAACCACGTTATTCTTGGACCAGCTTTTTTTTAGAATAGACACTCTCAACTACAGTATCTAACGAAGTCTACCAGATGTATTGTATTTACTCGCATACATTAACGGTGGTTGAGAGAACGTAGGCAGTCGACGAGTAAAACGTCATCAAGTTTTTTGTATTTTATTATGTTTAATTGTACATACCAGTGTGTCATAACAACTTGAAATGTAAAGAGTTGTAATTTTGTTTGTTGTAGCAAATGGTTTGTATGGCATTAAGAAAGTGTAATAATTTATTTTCAATTTGTAGACGGTAAATAATAATTAATACTTTGGAGACCCTGAGAGAGTGAAAATTAATGTAAAATATTGCGTTCAGGCAAGATACAGGATGGTATTTAAGACTAAATAGATCTAATATTTTTAACGAATAATTTTTAGCGTGTGTTTTAAAGCTTGACCAGTTTTTGTTGTCACATAATATTAGTTACATTCTTATCTGAAAAACTTATTAGTTTTTAGATGGGGCAGATATGTGACTATTATTTTTAGAAGGTCAATAAAATAAGACCTAAAACTATTATTTATTGCTATTGGTTTGCAACTTGCTATCTGTCCGTTAAATAATTAGTAAATAGTCATTATTGCAATAAACGATAAACCATGAGCATATTGGCAAAATCCTGCAATGTTGTCGTTTCTATACAAATTATACAAATTTAACAATATCTTCATGAAATGCCACTCAACTGACGTTTCATGGTATTTTAAGGGAATTTTGTTTCGTGAAATATCCAAGAAAACAATTCAATATTTTCAGCAAAATCTCACCTCTTGAGGAATTATCCTTGAAAATTAACTTTGATTATTTTGTTTATCTGACAACATAGTCCAATTTTGTGATTTCAGCCAATAAAAGCTCGCAATCCTAATCATTTATTGAGTTTTGTACTGTTAAAAATGTGTTTTACCTTACGTAATGACAACTATAAAACAATCTATTAAATTTTATTAATCTAAAATTTACTTAAAATCTATGTCAACACCAAAATTTCAAAATTATTTTTAATTTTACTACACAAAATTAAATTAGTTAAGTAATATTTATAATATAAGCGAACCTGTTTTTGTATGTTTATGTTAAATCAATCACTTTAATACGCATAACACTAACCCACTTACACTCAACTTTTGTCAATAATTCTAAATTTTTAACAGATTTTTTTACATTTTATATCTTAAGACAAACAAATCACAACAGCAACTTTAAAATTTGGCAAGTGTTAAAAATAATGTGCTTTCAAAACCCATACACCCAGCTCTCACCAATAAAAAGGTTAACACCTCTGCTGAATTCAATCCGCTTTTAATTTCTCTTCGACTAGTTGTAGGAATTTTAAGCTTTTTGGGTTTTTTCGAGAATAAAGTTGTATGTGCCTCTTAAGTGTATGTTTTTTGGTTCTTTATTTCATTTTTATATTAATTTTATTTTGGTAATTTTTCTAACCATAACAAATAAATACATTTTGTATGGCTGACTTTTAAACTTCAATTATTTTGACAAAGGGTTTTAAGATTATTTAAAATCTATAATATGAACTTCCACTAAATAAATATTTCTGGTAGGTATTAAGAACGTTAAATACAATATATTTAAAATTAATTTGATAATCTTTATTAAGTTTATTTGGTTTTCCATCAATTTCTTACAAAAACCAATGTGAACATGTATACGATGTTTGGAATATAAAATAAAAAAAATTCAATACGCCTATGCATATAGGGTGGTTAAAAGTAAATAAGGTTTTTGTCCAAAATGTTCATTTAATACTAGATAATGAATACTTAGTTTGTGTTACGTGAAATTAATTTTAAATTAATTTTAAATTTATTTTTAACAACAACTTCTCCATAACCCCTCGTAACACAACATCTTTATGCTTGTCCTACCATTATCGATTTTTACAAAGCATCGTTTGCGCATGATCTGCTAATATCGGCGCATAGCCCATAGCGGTTCTTTTAGCCACGAGTTCATATAAAACCTAAAATGGTGAATTGGTTTTCCCTTTCTGGTGTTTAAACTCAAAAGGTGCTAGCCGTGCCGATAAATTTAATAAAATGAATTGCTAGTAATTATCTTTAATTTGTGTTTATTAAGTGTGAACGTTGGGATAATTGTCAGGTAAATGTTTTTCTTTTATTCCCATTTTGCTGGATTTCGTTGCAAAACCGAAGCTCGGCCATGTGCTTTTTTTATTACCACCATGCTGGCAAAAGCCGGTTTCTATATTTTATTTCATTTTATATAGATTATAGCTACCCTAACTAATAATATTTTTTAAGCTTTCTTATATATATATTAATAAAAATGTGTTATCATTGAATTACTTTGATATATACGCGGGGAGGCAACTAAAGAATTGAATTACAAGTCAGTCTGGAAATACAGTTCAAACGGAAAATGGCTCCTAACTTATTTTTGCCTTATAAATATTTTATATTCTGTTCAGATAATGTAACTTTAATATCTATCGTGATATTTTATATTTTGTTCAGATGACGTAACTTTAATATTTGTCGTGATATTTTATATTCTGTTCAGACGATGTAACTTTAATATTCGTCCCGTTTATGCATAAATCCGTTAGATTTCCAAATTGGCGTGTATATGTTCTTTTACACACGGTACTCAGGTTCTTTTATTTCTAAACCCGTAGTGGCTCCAACAAGAAGAGGCTACTGTACCTCCAAGTACTCCAACAAGAAGAAGCTACTCTACCTCCAAGTACTGTCAACAAGAAGAGGCTACTCTACCTCCAAGAAGAGGCTACTCTACTTCCAAGTACTGTCTCCGAGAAGAGGCTACTTTACCTCCAAGTACTCAAGTACTGTCTCTAAGAAGAAGCTCTAAAATCATTTAAGAAGCTCCAGGCTCTTACATGAAAACGTATTAAGAAGCTCCAAGCTCCTCCAGGAAGCTCCTAGTTGCCTCTGGCTAAAAAAAAGGGAAGTACCGTATCTACGTACTAAAATACCACCATTTACCGAAGTATCTTCAGTAAATTTAAACAATCATTGATTCAACTCTATTCACTATTTAATTTGTAGACTTATATAAACTTAATCTTTCACTTTTTTTCATTAAATGTATTAAATTTTCTCACTTTCTTTTATTTGCCAGAACCCATACAGATAACTTTAAGTACCAGAGACGGACTCAATTAAACGGGACATTTAAAATCAGATAAGTTTTCCAAGTACCTGAAAAACTTGGTGGCGCTCAACTTTTTGTTGTTGTCTTATTTTAATATCTTTCATTTTATCTTAAAGTAGATCTTGGCCCGCGAACAGGTCAAGCTACTCTAATTTTATTTATTCTGGTCAATTTTTGAATCCACTCATATCAGCAATTTGAGCTAAATTACTTATTAAATAATTAACAACATAGAAATCTAGAAAGAAGGTAACACATTGGCGCCCAACGTGGGGCGAACATTATTAAATCCTATTGAGGCTCTTGACAATATATCAGTAATCTGCAAGAGATAAAGCAAATCTGATCATATCGCATCCTATGAACTTCTGTGTGAATATAACCAGAAAAGATCGGAAGCCTGCATCTGCCTGAGCAAGAACAGGCTACGTATTGTAACAGGGATCCTTACAGGGCATTGCCGACTAAAATCACACCTAAGTGAACTGAGATTAATAGAAGATAGTGAGTGTAGATTCTGTGAGGAGGAGGACGAAACCTCCATGCACATCCTAACTGAATGTGTGGCATTCCAGAATCCAAGGGCACTATATCTAGGAGGATATCAAATAGAATAGTGAGATTTACCTAACTTGAAACCACTTCAAATCCTACACTTCCTTGAAAAAATAGGATTGGAAGGGTCGTTATAGGCATTAAGACATTTTCTTGGTGCATTGGCGACAGAATGGGGCACAATAGATCTTTTAGGTCGCAGTGTATTAACACCCCATTCCCAACATAACATAACATCCTATGGACCTTTTTTGAGAATCTAAAGACGGTATGAATTTAAATGCGTCATAGATTTTTCCCTTTAATTTGATCATCATTAGAACCGAATTTTTTTGTTGCATTGTTATTACAATGCAACAAAAAAATTCGGCTGCTGTAGTAAAAATGATTGAAGAAAGAAATTGTGTGACCACAAAAATAATAGTATAAGCCGCAGGCGAATGTTGTAAACTATACAAGTAATAAATAAGCATTTCTTAAACACTTGCATGAACCACGCTGATAAATAGGGAATAATTATTTTGTATTATCAGAGAAAAAAAAAATATTTTGAACTATCAAATAGGAAAATCAAAGTATACGTCACACAAAGTACCTACTATTTTTAGTAACCAGAAAGTGTTGTTAAATTGTAGTTTTGCATTGAAGGCGTAGAAAAATAATTATTTTACACACAGACTACAAAACAAAGAATTACGATGTTGTGTTCAATTGAACGAATATATATCATATCCATTCTACCTAGTAAGCCCTTTGGTCTCCCAGCTAATATTATTTTTTTTTAAATTTTAAATAAATGACAGTTCTGTCAAACTAATTGTCACTATACTTTTTAGTTATTAAAATTAAATATAGTTGAAAATTAGTTATTTCTGTGAAAAATCGATAAATTTTAGCATTTCTATTTTATTTCGATTATATTTCCAAATAAATCACAAATTTAAAAAAAATTATATGAAATCAATTTAATTATAAATATTAAAACTGAAACGTCAGTTTTGTCGATGGAGCTGAGGGTAGTGCATTTACCTGTTGTGCGAGAGGTCCCGGGTTCAAATCCAGGATTAAAAATATATTAAACTATTTTTTTTAAGTTAATTTTATTTTATAAATTAGTAAAATCCTGTATTAGTTTTAAATTTGTTAGGTATTTTTATCTTAATCTTAAAATGTTTTTAAAAATTTATAAAGTTTCCTTAGTGGGTATCTGGACATTTTTTTAACAAAATCGGTAACAGAAAATACTTAAAAATGGTTTTAACCTTGTAAGTTTCCGCTATGTCCTGTGATATATCACATTATTGTGTTTTTATAAAAAAATCTATATAATTTTAAACCAAGTTTTCAAAAAAATTAAACAATATTTTGAAGTGTGATATGTTTCATTATTTTTCTATGTTGGTTGTATGGGTTGTAACGGAAAGACAACATGTAAATATGTTTTAAAGAAAATTTCTAGGTTAGTCCATGCGTATAATATGTGGTTTAGATATGTATCAAAAGTCAAAGTCATTTTTCGAGTACTTTACAACAACTTCTTTTCTTTACAACCCCTAGCACACTTCATGAAGAGTTTTCAATATTAAAATTATTGCTCGGAAGTATATTTTTTCCCAAAAGCTTCGTTTTCTATAGGCGAATACTAACCTTAATAGTAATAATCTATCTGCTACAAATCCTTTTTAATCTAGTAAAAACTTCAGTCTTTCCAGACGTTTGAAAAGTAGATAAAATCTATTCCATATATAAATCTGTTGTCAAAAGAGCCAATTACCTTAATGTTTAACCCATTAGTGCCCACCAGGGCCCTATCAGAAAAAAAATATTAAATCAGGTTTTTTCTAACTAAAAATATCCTCCTCATACTTGTTCTTACAATAAAAATGTTTTTTTTCGTGTATACTTTTTAAAAAATGTGTGTACCCAAATGAGTACAATGGGATAATAAGTTTTACCAAAAATACTTTACTTTATATTTAATATTTTGTATGTCAATTATTATAATACTGTAAAGCAACAACTAAGAATGAAATATCAGTCACATTACATTTTTCACATATCCATCTAGCCCTCATATGACATTGACGACATCTGAGCTGGTTCTCAATTTTTTTGGGAAAATGTCCAACCGGATCTTCCAATATACTTCTTGGTAATGAACCAGAAGGCCTACTAGATACAGATCTTCTTTATACAGCCTTATTATAGAAGCGTAGATAGTGACGAATAATGCTTCTAACAAATTGCAAAAGATCCACTTTGTCATTGGGGTAAATAATTTTATGTAATCTCCAGGCATTTACAATAGTTTATCATGTGAGTAAAGAGAACCCACCACCATTTTTTACCGTGGACAGCAATTCTATAATTATTGACCCCTTGATCTAACAGATTAACACCGCCCATATGGTGGTTATAGTTTATAAAAAGTTGCAGTGGGGTACTGAAATTTACTCTTTTTTTTTTCGAAGTCCATCTCTTTACTTGTGCTAAAGGTTCGACTGAATCATAGTTTGTAACCATCGTTACTGCACTATTATCATTCCATCTAACAAATAGAAGATGGTTTCTTTTATCGTATTGAAAATCAAAGATACCACGATTTTTTTTTTCTTGGCAGAGGACATTTTTTGTACAATTATCCCGTACAGTACCAGTAGCTCGTATTCCATGCTTTTGAAGTGTATTTAAAAGATCATGGCTTGCAAAATACTTGTAGAAAAATAGGACATGATCACTTGGGGTATCAATTACTTTTACAAAATCAAGAACCACTCATGAACCTAGTGGAAGCGTGGTTTTAATTTTAGTTGGCTAGATGACGGTTTAGCTCCACAATATGTATCAAATGAATAGCAATATCCATCCGAGCTACACAACATCCAGTCTTTGTGCCCAAAACGATCAGGTTTATCTTTTATAAATTGCTTCGCAGAGTGATGACCATAGTATTTAACCATAGCTTCGTCTGTAGACAAGAATTTGTGAAAAATTCCCCAATGTTGAAACTTTGAATTTAGAATGTTCATAAGTGGTCGATTCTTGTACATTTTATCCTCACTATCAAGTATTCTGTTATCTGCTAAATGTAAATATTTTTTTATTTCTGTGAATCTGTTTCGACTAATTGCATTCGAAATAAAAGGAACTCCAACATCCTCATCAAGATTCCAATAAAGGCGCTCACGAGGTACTTTATGGTACCCAAAAAATTTTAACTCTTCTTTAATTGTTACAAAGTTATGATTGTTTTTAGATGCCGCATAAATATTGGTTTGATCGACAATATATTGGACAACTTTGTCATCAAATAGTTTTTCGAAAATCTCTACAGCCCTCTTAGATCTTGGCGAAGTTGTTCTAACCGATAATCGGCTCCATCTGTGCTAGGCAATTCTAATACCGTAGGTACTTGCGTCCAATTAGGGTTCCCCTTTAGAAGATGCCATCTCTCTAACAGTGAGGTATTATCCAAATTTTCAGTCGTATTGTGTGGTTGTATAATTTGAAGATCCGTCAGTGACAGGTCACCTTCTTCTTCAAAATTAATCCCATTGAGGTCAATTTCCATCTCACTTGGAATGTCTTCTGGTAGGTTTGCAACTAATAAATCGTCTTCATCGAATTCTTCCTCGTCCGTTTGATAATCCACTTCTGGTGGAATTATAACGACATCAAGTTCTAAATTACCAATATTTGTCTTTTCAACAGCATCAACTGCAGAAGCTAAGGTTTTGAATCTTTTACCATAAAAAGAGCTAGTTGGAATTTCGTTGATGTCCATTGTAAAATGTTCCTGGAAAAAATATACAGTGTATTCATGTGTCCAATGTACTCAAACGAGTACACCGAGATTTGCATTAGAATAACAAACAAACCTAATATCGTAGAACTATTTACATATGATCATAATGTTGACACATAACCTATAAAACATTTTTAACACATTTATCCTATAACACTTATTTACACCTCTAATTACATCAACAACACGTAGAAGCGCGGCACTGATATGTACTGCCAGATCTAACAGGATAACAATTTTTGAAAACGACTACCACAGTTGTCGTAAAATAACACTTTTAAACAATGACTTTATGTTACATTTACAAAATACGGCGTTGTGTGGCGTTGCGATCGCGATATTGTAGGTGTACTCAAATAAGTACACTGGGCGTTAATGGGTTAATAATGCAAATAATCTATCAGATATTTGTTATATTTTCTGTTATAGTGTCTGTGAACTTAAAAACAAATTAAGAACTTATGTTTGCATTTATATTAATTTTCTGCTATATTTTACTTTTTACTTTTATTACATTTTTTTATTTACTTATCTTATGTATTTTTTACCGACTTCAAAAAAACGAGTAGTTTCTCAATTCATCAGAATATTTTTTTTTATGTATGTTCAACGATAATTCTTTAACACGTTGTCCTATTTCAACAATTCTTTTTTTGTTAGAAAGGGGGTATTTTAAAGGTGGTACCTTATTAATTAGGTTAAAAATCTAATAATTGGATTCATGAGAAAATCCTCAAACTTTTCATTTTTATGTATATTCAGCGATAATTCTTTACTACCTTATACGATTTCTAGGATTAAATTTTTGTTAGAAAGGGGGTAACTCAGGGGTGGTCGCATATAAATTTGGTCAAGATCTGGTAATGGCATCTACACGATTTTAAAATCGGTTTTTTTAAAATTATTTTTATATTAGTTAATTTGATATTGTTAAATTTCCTTTTTAAATGGGAAACGGTTGGACAAAAATGTTTTAATTATTATTATTAATATTATTATTATTATTATCTGCAACCTTGAAAAATATTGAACATCAAGAATATTTCAGGAACATTTAGGCAAACTTTACATTAAAAAGCAACTTAGGCACAATGTATAATATATAGAGAGCCACGTGACTCGATGGGCATAATATAAGTAGTGTCTGATCGTAGGTCAGTTTTTGGTCGAAGACGAAGCCGAAGCCGATTGTTTGGCTCTTGTCGTAACCTTCGGCTGCAGCCGATGCTGAAGGTTTATTATTAAGACCTAAAATTTTCAAAACATTACTTAATTAAACTAAAAAGTATTATATACCAATGTAAATTGTGTTTTATATATTGTTGACAATCTATAATTATATATACAGGGTGTCCCGAATTTTTGTAAATATTTTCTAAAATTTCTTTAGTCACCGGTTTTCCAAAATTAAAAAAAAATAAAATTTCTCATTTCACAGGCCTACTAATTATTGTTTACACTTTCGAATAAGATAACATCAATTTATCATGAAATTTTCAAATGCTTTTCTCTTGAAAATGGTGCGTCCTATCGAGATGAAACAAAAGCAGCTTTATTATAAAGTAAACATTTCCAAATTTTTTGGTCAAAACTGTCAACAAAAAACTTAGGATAAAATTGCCCTAATCCCTCCTAATTTACCAACCTATGAAGATGATCAAAAACTAGAGTTTAGTTCTTTAAATAAAGCATAAAAAGGTAAGAATTTGTACCAAATTTTACTTAGTTATCTTTAAAAGTTTAGAAAATATTTACAAAAATGTGTCATCAGGACTTCACTTTTAACACCCTGTATCTCAGAAACAAAACGGTTACAGACCTATGTTTATATGAACTTTTACTCCTACTTTAGGATGCAGATTACGCTGTTAAAATATGACCGTCTAATTTCGAGACACTCTGTATATATTAAGATAGTATTTTAAAAATCAAACAAAAAAACTTTTAAAATTATTGTAAATTAAAAAATTATTTACTTTTGGACATATTAATAATATCACCCAGTACATGAAACAATGTGACAAATATAGAAACAGTAACAAAGTAACAAATTTAGTAAGAAACAGAATACCAACTTCATTTTAAAAGATAACAAAAATGCAATTTGATTAAATTTGACAACCAGGATTTTGTTCAAACAGTAATAGAATTTTAATATAAAATTAGTTTAAAATTACAGTATAAATAGTTTTAATAAACTCATCTTTAATTTATAGAAATAACTTATTTTTAAAAGTAACTAAATCCAGTTTCTTTCTATTGGGCACAAGAAATTTGAACTTTCTAGATGGGATTAAAAATGTAAAAAGTTGTTGATTTAACAAATGAAAATCGAGGAGTCTTGGTAGAATTTCAAAATGGAAGAGATGTAGTTGCTTTTTATTAAAATAATAAGAAAGTATACCAAACCTAGTAACTATAATTTGTTGTAAAATTAGTAATAAGTACTTACTGGTGCAATTGGTACAATAAGTTTCTACCCATATATCCTTTACAATAGTGAAAAGTCATCATAAATTTTGGAAATGGAAGTATCATAAAAAGGCTTCTGCCTTTTTTGTCCTGGAATTCACAAGTTATGGATGGATACAACCTGGTTTTCTAAGATTCATCTGGATTTTCAATCTGCTTGATTGGCACTTTCCCTGTGAAAAGAAAAAAGAAGCAAGTAAAACACAATTTATGAACACTGATGTAGTTGTAAAGGTACAAAATTTTTATATGAACTATTACTTACCATTTTATTTGTTTTTAATATTATTCATTCCATTTAATGATTTAATAAGACACATTTTCTCGTTCACAATAAATACATAACCTATAAATCACTTTTTTAAATTCAAAGTATACTCAAGAAAATATAACGGCAACCGCATTGCCAACGTATAATAAAAAATTTAGTCAGAGAAGGTGGGTTATTTAAGTCATTACCACTGTCCATAAAGTGTGTGTAAAGAAGAGTAAATGTTTTATTATAGAATTTTAAGATTTTGTTGTAATAGAGTCCAGAAATAAATGTTATTTTTTGAATTCTAATTCTTAGTTGGTATATTTTCTGTTGACTGGTTGGCTACCCTGAAATCCCATAAGATAAATTTATTCCATTCTTTGAAATTCATAATACGAGGGCAACTGAAAAAGTAATGAACCCAATTAAACTAAAATATTCCCTGAGATTACCTAAATTATGAAAATAGTTACAAAATTTAAATAATATAAGGTAAGTAACTCCGTCACAATATATATGAAATATAACACAAAAGTAACGTACCATAGTACAAACAAAACTTGTTCTCTCAGAAAACCAAACTAAAGTAAAGTATTCCAAATATAAGAAACATTGTCTTTAATCACAAATCATAAACAAAAAAAAAATAAGTATAAACGATTTAATAATAAAATTAATAATCAAAATCACGAGGTAACGACTCGTTACCTCGTGATGCGGACAGCGTCATTCGTAAATCGTAATATTTATTTCGTATAGTTTTGGCGGCCAGCCGGCTGGACACAGACCTTCGGCTTCAGCAAAAAACCTTCGGCTGATTTTGGGCGAAGCCGAATGTTCTTTTTTGGCCGAAGGTGGCCGAAGCCGAAGCCTAAGCCGAAGATTCGGTCGGACTTTAGATATAAGGTCGTATTCATTTGGAGTCGAAAGTGTATTACACACTTTTGTCCAAAACTCAATAGTTAAGAAGTTATGGGCAATATTATAAATAAGATTAATTTGATGTCATATTGTCATGGTGACATTTTTACTTTCCTATCTGTATACAGATATAAGGAAAGTATAGGAATCATGATTTTTTTCGACCTCGAGTTTTCGACGGATTTTTACGTTTTGAGGTCCCCTGAATCCGTTTTGACTATTTTCGCGATGATGTCTGTGTGTGTGTGTGTGTGTGTGTGTGTGTGTGTGTGTGTGTGTGTGTGTGTGTGTGTGTGTGTGTGTGTGTGTGTGTGTGTGTGTGTGTGTGTGTGTGTGTGTGTGTGTGTGTGTGTGTGTGTGTGTGTGTGTGTGTGTGTGTGTGTGTGTGTGTGTGTGTGTGTGTGTGTGTGTGTGTGTGTGTGTGTGTGTGTGTGTGTGTGTGTGTGTGTGTGTGTGTGTGTGTGTGTGTGTGTGTGTGTGTGTGTGTGTGTGTGTGTGTGTGTGTGTGTGTGTGTGTGTGTGTGTGTGTGTGTGTGTGTGTGTGTGTGTGTGTGTGTGTGTGTGTGTGTGTGTGTGTGTGTGTGTGTGTGTGTGTGTGTGTGTGTGTGTGTGTGTGTGTGTGTGTGTGTGTGTGTGTGTGTGTGTGTGTGTGTGTGTGTGTGTGTGTGTGTGTGTGTGTGTGTGTGTGTGTGTGTGTGTGTGTGTGTGTGTGTGTGTGTGTGTGTGTGTGTGTGTGTGTGTGTGTGTGTGTGTGTGTGTGTGTGTGTGTGTGTGTGTGTGTGTGTGTGTGTGTGTGTGTGTGTGTGTGTGTGTGTGTGTGTGTGTGTGTGTGTGTGTGTGTGTGTGTGTGTGTGTGTGTGTGTGTGTGTGTGTGTGTGTGTGTGTGTGTGTGTGTGTGTGTGTGTGTGTGTGTGTGTGTGTGTGTGTGTGTGTGTGTGTGTGTGTGTGTGTGTGTGTGTGTGTGTGTGTGTGTGTGTGTGTGTGTGTGTGTGTGTGTGTGTGTGTGTGTGTGTGTGTGTGTGTGTGTGTGTGTGTGTGTGTGTGTGTGTGTGTGTGTGTGTGTGTGTGTGTGTGTGTGTGTGTGTGTGTGTGTGTGTGTGTGTGTGTGTGTGTGTGTGTGTGTGTGTGTGTGTGTGTGTGTGTGTGTGTGTGTGTGTGTGTGTGTGTGTGTGTGTGTGTGTGTGTGTGTGTGTGTGTGTGTGTGTGTGTGTGTGTGTGTGTGTGTGTGTGTGTGTGTGTGTGTGTGTGTGTGTGTGTGTGTGTGTGTGTGTGTGTGTGTGTGTGTGTGTGTGTGTGTGTGTGTGTGTGTGTGTGTGTGTGTGTGTGTGTGTGTGTGTGTGTGTGTGTGTGTGTGTGTGTGTGTGTGTGTGTGTGTGTGTGTGTGTGTGTGTGTGTGTGTGTGTGTGTGTGTGTGTGTGTGTGTGTGTGTGTGTGTGTGTGTGTGTGTGTGTGTGTGTGTGTGTGTGTGTGTGTGTGTGTGTGTGTGTGTGTGTGTGTGTGTGTGTGTGTGTGTGTGTGTGTGTGTGTGTGTGTGTGTGTGTGTGTGTGTGTGTGTGTGTGTGTGTGTGTGTGTGTGTGTGTGTGTGTGTGTGTGTGTGTGTGTGTGTGTGTGTGTGTGTGTGTGTGTGTGTGTGTGTGTGTGTGTGTGTGTGTGTGTGTGTGTGTGTGTGTGTGTGTGTGTGTGTGTGTGTGTGTGTGTGTGTGTGTGTGTGTGTGTGTGTGTGTGTGTGTGTGTGTGTGTGTGTGTGTGTGTGTGTGTGTGTGTGTGTGTGTGTGTGTGTGTGTGTGTGTGTGTGTGTGTGTGTGTGTGTGTGTGTGTGTGTGTGTGTGTGTGTGTGTGTGTGTGTGTGTGTGTGTGTGTGTGTGTGTGTGTGTGTGTGTGTGTGTGTGTGTGTGTGTGTGTGTGTGTGTGTGTGTGTGTGTGTGTGTGTGTGTGTGTGTGTGTGTGTGTGTGTGTGTGTGTGTGTGTGTGTGTGTGTGTGTGTGTGTGTGTGTGTGTGTGTGTGTGTGTGTGTGTGTGTGTGTGTGTGTGTGTGTGTGTGTGTGTGTGTGTGTGTGTGTGTGTGTGTGTGTGTGTGTGTGTGTGTGTGTGTGTGTGTGTGTGTGTGTGTGTGTGTGTGTGTGTGTGTGTGTGTGTGTGTGTGTGTGTGTGTGTGTGTGTGTGTGTGTGTGTGTGTGTGTGTGTGTGTGTGTGTGTGTGTGTGTGTGTGTGTGTGTGTATAACGCATAACTCATGAACCGATACACAGAAAAACACCAAATTTTAAACTTAAGCTTTGTTTCAGCGTCCAATGAGCTGATTAGATTTTGGGCAGTGTCGGAACATCTGGGGGGGTACTTTATGGGTGGTCATTTTGATATTTTATGGAATATATCTGTTATTTATGGTTGGAGAAGAAAATTTTTCAAATAAAAGTTACTTCTAATATAATTATCTATAATTTTTGTATTATGCAAAATTTTCCTAAAATGGTCCGTATTCGAGAAATTTGACAAAATGTAAAAAAAAATAATTTTTTATAAAAATTGTTCAAATAAAAGTTGTTTGTAATATAATTCTCTATAATTTTTATTCTATACATAATTTCTCTAAAATGGACCGTATTTGAGATATTTGAGAAAATGTGTAAATTTCGAATTTTGAAGAAAACTCAAAAACGGATACAGAAAAAAACATTAAATTTTAAACTTAAGGTTTATTTCGGCCTGACGTGAAATGATTAGATTTTGGACAAAGTCGGAACATCTGGGGGGGGGTACTTTATGAAAGGCCGTTTTTATATTTTATGGAATATATCTGTTATTTATGTTTGAAGAAGAAAATTGTTCAAATAAAAGTTACTTCTAATATTATTATCTATAATTTTTGTTTTATGTCAAAATTTCCTGAAATGGTCCGTATTCGAGAAATTTGACAAAATGTGCAAAATTCTGATTTTTAAGAAAAAATCTCTATAATTTTTGTTTTTACATGATTTTTCGAAAATGAACCGTAATGGAAAAATTGGAGAAAAGTACTAAATTTAAATTTTTCAGTACTTTCGTTTTCAATGAATATCTGTAAAAAAATGTTTCGAGTTAAATGTATGTGGAAAATGTATATATTTAGTTTATTCCCTAAATATTTATAGAGGAGGTATAATAGGTTGTACAAAATAACCGCCTATAAAGCCTATAATAACTAGATAGGAAAGATGTGTTGGACATATCAGATTTTTTATTCTGTGATGTTGTATTTTTTAACTTTAACAAAATTACATTAGGCACTTTCGACTTAAAATTATCAAAGGAATACGATCTTCAACTATGGCCATCGAGTCGCGGGACATCCTATATATTGTTGTCAGTCAAGATGTAACGGTAGGAATTTGTTTCGATACCAATAAACAATAATGAGCATAAAGGAGCAGCTTTCAGAAACATTCAGAAAAAGTTCCAGCAATAAACAATATAAACATAAACTTCCTGTATGTTGCTTTCAGTCTGGACGTAGCTTTAGGTATTTGATTATTTTAAGGAATAAATTTATTAACAAAAATAAACAATAATGTTTTTTAGTAACTTTTCAAACTGTATATCCTTTCGATTATTTAAATCTAAAATTAAAGGTACAGACAGGCGTTTTAGCCCCCAACCTGTATAAGCAGATGATATCTAATTCCCAATTAAACACAGAGGCAATCAATGCCTTTTGCAGATTATGCAGAATCAGATTCAATCTTAATGAGCATAATTGATTGCCGTGATTTCAAATTTTAATTAGATAGCAAATACCTAGTCGAGCAGGGAGGACAGAAATGATGGGCTGAATGTGCATTAGCTTTTAGTTTACGGAGCTGCAACTAACACTAAATTTATGAATTAATTGGTTATTTACTCTAGGGTGATTGCAAAAATATAAAAGTAATGATGAGTAAATATTAAAAGTTATGATTACGTCGTTTAAGTTTTAGCCAAGGTAATAGTTTCTTGTGTTTTACACGTGAATATTAATTGAACTTTATTATTTTATCTTTTATTTAATAATAGTTATTTAAGAACTATACAAAGAAAAAACATAAATTGTTCTTGGAGTGCGAATTTGATAGCGAAAGAACTGTTCCCTCTATTATGTTCAATATCATTTTGCAAAAAAAAACCGATCTATTAAAATAAATACAACCACAGCTTTTTTAAATAATTCTTGCAGACTATCAAATACGGTAAAATTCAAAATGTGCAGATAATTTATTGAAACAAATATTGCTGTACGGGCAAATAAAACTTGAATTATGGTTAAGCGGATGATTCGGAATTATGCCGTTGAATCCTAGATAAATATAGATATTGGAAATGTAAATATTTCAAATAAATGCAACCGGTTATTCGTAGAAGTGCTCGGAATGCAAAATTACTGAATTTTTTTGGGGTTTGCCAAATGATAAAAACATATTGCTGAAAATAAATTAATTACCCTTTTGAAAGCGACTGAAAACATTTTAATGATCCTAATCAACTCGAATGTTATATGAACTGGTAAATTGAAAATATTAAATAGAGATACGTCCGATATTTTACATCCGAAGTCCTCACTAACTGATTTTGTTATCAGATTCTGGGAATAGCTATTAATAGTTTCAAAAACATACAGCTTAAATTTATAATCCAGGCTTATTACAAAATTAACAGTTGCTTGCAAGAACTTTTATTGATATTTCTCTAATGCGCGGGCAAAAGGGCATAAGTCAAATACACATTTTATCCAGAATCTTTTTTTAAAGAGTACAAACATTTTGAAAAATCGGGTAATTAAAAGCCAGAATCTTTTTTAGTCAGTTTATTTACATCATTGACTGTAGATTTGAACCAAATTAGGAAAAATATATGAAAGTATTGTAGTGTGAGTCATTTCATTATTTAGTCATGCTCTAATCCTCCAAGTCCCTCTCTGTCTTATTTGGCCTTTGAGGCCCGATTATCATACATAATTAAACCCCTTAAGACCAAATATATGTGACGACTATGGCGAGGGCGCTTTCGAGAACTTTCCAGGTAGAACGCGATGTTTCTAGTTTTGGCGAAGATTATTCTGGAATCTACCAGAATTTTAAATTTGTGTATAAATATTGGTGGAAAAACAACGCAGCAGTCAGTAGTATAGAAACAGCTGTAAAGATAAATAGTGAACAACTTAGAGACTTCAAAAGATATATAAATTATAATATTATTGTTTTAAAATAAATAAGTTTTTAAATAAATTAAGAAAAAATATACTGTTGTTCAAAATAAACAAAGGTAGCAGTATATTTAATTTAAAAGTGACTAAGGTCTATTTCACCTAAAATATTGTTAACTAATAAAATATAAGTCTTTTTTACCTTACTAAAATTTGAAAAATCCAATACTCAATACTAATTATAGTACCATTGTATTGCACCACAATCTAAATTATATTCTTTTTTACTTTCCTATCTGTATACAGATATAAGGAAAGTATAGAAATCATGATTTTTTTCGACCTCCAGTTTTCGATGGATTTTTACGTTTTGAGGTTCCCTGAATCCATTTTGACTATTTTCGCGATGATGTCTGTGTGTGTGTGTGTGTGTGTGTGTGTGAGTGCGTGCGTGCGTGCGTGTGTGTGTGCGCGCATGTGTGTGTGTATGTCTGTGCCTGTATCCACCATAACTCATGAATTGATACAAAAAAAATACTAAATTTTAAACTTGGGCTTTATTCCGGCGTCCAATAAACTGATTAGATTTTGGGCAAAGTCGGAAAAACTGGGAGGGTACTTTATGGGTGGTAATTTTTATATTTTCTGGAATATATCTGTTATTTACATTTGGAAAGGAAAATTCTTTAAATAAAAGTTACTTGTAATATTATTATCAATATTTTTTGTTTTTTACAAAATTTTCCTAAAGTAGTCCGTATTCGAGAATTTTGACAAAATGTTATAAAAATTGTTTAAATAAAAGTTGTTTGTAATATAATTTTCTATAATTTTTATTCTATACATAATTTCTCTAAAATGAACTAATTCGATATATTTGAGAAAATGTGTAAATTTCGAATTTTGAAGAAAACTCAAAAACAGATAAAGAAAATTTAAACATAAGTTTTATTTCGGCCTGACGTGAAATGATTAGATTTTGGACAAAGCATTTTTTACAAGATGCGCTATGTAAGAAAGATCCTCCCATCGAAAAAGAAATATTGAGCGCAGCGCCATCTACACAAATTGACCTATTTAAAATTAATTAATATCTAAAACTAAAGCTTTCTTAGCGCTCTATGATCTGGTTTTTACAGAATTAAAATATCTCTAATATTTATCAAAATATCCGGCCTGGGAGTTTTTATTGGTACACCCTGTATATTTGTTATTTACGTTTGAAAAAAAAAATTTACTTACAATATTATTATCAATATTTTTTGTTCCATATAAAATTTTCCTAAAATGGTCCGTATTCGAGAAATTTAACAAAATGTAAAAAAAAAATTTATAAAAATTGTTTAAATAAAAGTTGTTCGTAATATAATTCTCTATAATTTTTATTTTATACATAATTTTTCTATTGGAGATATTTGAGAGAGAGAGAGATATTTGAGAAAATGTGTAAATTTCGAATTTTGAAGAAAACTCAAAAACGGATGAAGAAAAAAACATTAAATTTTAAACATAAGTTTTATTTCGGCCTGACGTGAAATAATTAGATTTTGGACAAAGTCGGAACATCGGGGGGGGGGGGGTACTTTATGGGAGGCCGTTTTTATGTTTTATGGAATATATCTGTTATTTATGTTTGGAGAAGAAAATTGTTTAAATAAAAGTTACTTCTACTATTAATATCTATAATTTTTGCTTAATGTCAAAATTTCCTGAAATGGTCCGTATTCGAGAAATTGGACAAAATGTGCAAAATCCTGATTTTTATGAAAATTGTTGAACTAAAAGTTTGCGATATCGATCTCAATAATTTTTGTTTTTACATGATTTTTCTAAAATGAACCGTAATGGCAAAGTTGTAGGAAAAGTGCTAAATTTAAAATTTTCAATATTTTTGTTTTCAATGAATATCTATAGAAAAATGTCTCAAGGTAGATGTATGTGGAAAATGTATATATTTAGTTTATCCTCTAAACATTTATAGAGGTGCTGCAATAGGTTGTACAAAATAACCGGAAAAAGCCTATAATAACTAGATAGGAATGTCATGTGTTGGACACATCAGATTTTTTTGAATACCTACTTTACTAAGTACCTAATATTTCTCTGGATTAAACTCTTCTAAATCAGGATCCCTATCTTTTGGAGCATTAGAAGGTAAATTTCCATAAAAATGTCTGTACTCTTCGAAAAAGTTCTAATAGATGTGCTTTTTTTTTTCTGCAGCTATAGACAAAGGATTTTCATAACGATTTTTAATTTTAACTAAATTTGATGGTCGTCCTCGTCGATTAAGATTTAGTACTTTAAAGATTTATTCCCCAGTTCAAGAATATCCACAAAAAATAATGTCAGGTTTTTTGTGTAACAATGCCATTTACAGTCATGTAACCTTAAAATTTTTTCTTCTGAGTTTTTTGCTTTCTCACCAACGTTGTCTTCAGAAGTCCGCAAAATCAAAAATATCGTTCTGTCATTTCAAACACATAAACGGTTTGGATTTATTTGTGCAACGAATTAAAGTTGTTTAGTCATGGGTATTAGATATTTTCATACCTGATTTTTTTTTGTTATTCTATGATTCCATGTGCTAATCGCCGGACAACATAAATTTGTGATTTATTTCTTTCAGTGAAGGTTTTTTGACTATAAGTGCTAGACACATACCAGCAACATAAAAATGTTTATTCTATCCTCCACAGGTATCGAAGTACAGTGTTATTTTCTTCACTCCTGGTGGCAATATCATTAATTATTTGTACAAGTATAAAGCTATTTCATTTGCTCCTCTCATAGCTATTGTTTTGTGCCACAAATAACAAGAGGCATAAACAGATGCATAATTGTGTATGCAGGGGCGTGCGGTTCATGGAAGCGGGGAAAGCACCACTGCCCTACATTTTGAGATTTAAAAATAGATATTTTTCAGTTTACAATGCGTAAAAATTAATATTAAATTGGGTAATATATTTTCTCTGAAACATTACGTAAACTTCGTAAATGTACTAACAATTCATTGGTGTAATATGTAAACGCACGCACCACCCATGAGAAAATTAATTGTGTAAACGTACACACCATATACTTCTATTCCGTCGGAGAAGCGCATTTTAAAAGAGCCGGTTGATTTTTCAAGAGGTTAGCTTCGTGTTATTGACCCTGATTTGCCGCAACAGTAGTCAGTCCGTTTAAAAACGTGAAATACGGTTGAGAGGCAGCGATTTTTACGTCGCCTTACGCATATTGTAATTCGCACCGCGAATCGACGTGTGAGGAAAATCGTAGATTTCGGTTTGTTTTTCGTAGTTGTTTTCCTTTTTATAAAATAGAGGAACTATGCACTGTGCCTGTGAACAATAATAATGTGATAAATTGTGTCTGTATTGTGTGCTTTTTGTTGAAAAAAAGATTTTCAAGTAGAAATTTTGAAAATAAAACGGACATTATTAATTCTAGTAGACTAAAGGATTCTATCAATTTAGAGACAAAAGTAGAAAAGTCAGCAAAGAAATATACCAGGCATTTTCACGTAGGGTTCTATAAAAAGTATGAATGGTTAACCGGCTGCAAAACTTTGAAGGAATTGTTTTGCTGGCTTTACCTACTTTTTAATATAGCCGAAAAAACACATTGGAACTCAGTCGGTATTACAGACTTAAATAATTTTCAGAAAAATGTAAAACGACATGTAAATAGAAAATCTCATATGTGCTATAATTAAAAAAAAACATTCGGGACTTATCGCATTAAATTTTATTTGTAAATAAGCAACAAAATTCCTAATGAAAGGGTAAACAAAACTAGGGACGTCTTACAACCATTAATAGATGTAACTTGTTTCCTAGGAGGGCATGAACTAAGTTTTAGGGGTCACAATGTAGCAAGTGGATTCGCCAATCGAGAAAATTACATAGAGCTTCTAAGTTTTTTAGCAAAATACGATGATACCCTAAAAAATCATTTTATTGATTTGACGACTTTCCGAGGTACCTCAAACAGAATCCAAAATGATTTAATTAAATGCACTGCCGACGTTGTGATGAATCACATTAAAAGTGAAATAAAAAAAGCATCTTTCGTATCAATTGCGCTTGATGAAACCACAGATGTAGCAAACTTAAGTCATTTATCCATTGCTGTGCGATATATATTGGATGGCATTCCTTAAGAGCGATTCTTAGGCTTTTTGGACTTTACTTGCAAGCGAACTGCGGATGTATTGTTAATAATTGTTTGTGACATTATTTCAAGTTTAAAATGTAGTTCTAAGGTTGCCCAAAGCTACGATGGTGCTGCTGTAATGGCTGGCCATTTAGGAGGCCTCTAAGCTAAAATGAAAAAGAAGTTTAACCATGAAATTTTCGTTCACTGTATAGCACATTGACTTAATTTGGTTTTAGCGCGAAGCATGGATAATATTACATATTGCAAAGTTTACTTTTCGACGCTTAGTGGTTTGGCTTCCTTCTTTTCAGAGTCTTTGAAAAGAACTCGCGCTTTGGACATTCACGTTCAAAAAAGGTTTCCATAGGTTGCTCCGACGCGATAGAACTACAATGGACGTTTAGTGCAAACAGTGTTTCAATACCGTGATTCTTTGATACACTTTTTTCAAGGCGTTTTGGATAATAAAGAAACATGGGATGCTGAAACTGTTACTGCCGCTAAAGAGTATTTGCATTGGCTCAAAAAAAAAACTTTAATTTTAATTTATTGCTCAACATTTTTGCAGAGATTTTCCCGTATACTGACATTTTATTCGACATTTTACAGACAAAATCAAATGACATTGGCTTTTACATTAAACAAATTGATGATTTTAAAAATAAAATGAATAAAAAACGAGACCAGTTTGAACACTTTTGGAATAAGACTCAAAACATTGGCCTCAAACCTGAAAGAAAGAGAATTAGAATTGATAATGTCGGCGACAGAGAGACCTCCTATCGTCGATTATACGCCGACACTTTTGATATTTTACAACAAATGAACTCTTGATTTTAAAACTTTAACTAATTAAAATTTATTAAATTGTGCCATTTTAATATTAGTAACTACGATTCATCAAAATTTCCATCGAAAGCTTTTAATTCACTAAAATTAAATTATGGAAATATTTTCGATATTCCAGCATTAAAGTCCCAACTAAATGTTGTTTATGAAACAACTAAAATTAGTGATAAAAAGACGCCCATCAATGTGTTAAATTTTCTTATAACAACTGGTTTAAATAAGTCCCTTTGTAAAGTCGTCAAGTTGTGTGAATTAGTACTGACCATCCCAGCCACAAGTGCGTCAGTTTAGCGAAGTTTTTCAGCTTTAAAGCTTTATACGAAATTCAACAAGTAAAGATAGACTCTCTAATTTAGCCCTAATATCCATTGAAAAACAGCTTGTTAAACAGTTATCAGCAAATCCAAAATTTTACAAAGATGTTATAGAAAAATTTGCAACCATTGAGGATAATGGAATAGATCTTAAGTATAAATAAATGGCAACTGCTATGTCAACTGTACGAAAAATGCTGGAAAAAATAAAAAAAAGCTTCAGTTAAATGTTTTTTTTTACGTTTAATTAAACCAAGGAAACTTTTCAATGGTAAGTTTTTTTATAGCTTCTAGTACTAAACTAAGTAATAGTAACACTTTAAAAATCTCAATCTCGAATATCCGTAGTACTGAGGGAAAAAGCAAGATTTTGACAAAATAGTGAATTCACAGCGAAAAATTTTCGTCTGCGGCGCTGTGCTTACTGGCCTGCTGTATTTTTATACAATTGCTTCCCCTTCCAAAAATGTCACCGCACACCACTGGTATATAGTAATATTGTGTGTCCAGTATTTTCTTTTATAAAATGATTTCGAGGCTTTCAAGTAGGTTCTAGGCAAGCACTGCTAAAGATCAAAGGTGTAACATAGACAAATTGTTATTTTTAGCTTTCCCTCTATCTCTCTTTTTACATTCGTAGGCAATATCAGCTTCAATATGGTGTTGCTTTTAGGCTTCTTTTACATCACTAATTTCCTCTTCGCTTTCAGCTAATTTAATCTGCATCTATAAAAAAACTTCACATCTGTGACAGAGGTTAGTTTTTGGTTTTTTAAAAGCTTATGGAATTCTTGTTAATAAATTTTTCGCCCAACATGATTTTCATGAGATTCTCGATAGAGATTACATTTTTAACAAATTTAGATCTGACGGTAAATATTTTTTGTCATTCACTCTGCGAGTATAATGGCTTTCATATTTTGGAAATGCATCTATATGAGCCAAAATTTGTGCAAGATGCAACTTGTCTTGTTAGAGGGTTCATGTTTACGTCTAAGGTCATCTTTGACAATGCCGTAACGCAATTCTTTTTATTTTCCAAACAATTTTTAATAAATTTTTCTGTTTCGTTTATTGTTTCTTGAAAATAGTTTTTACTAACTTTGCGTCGTTGTTCGTCAATCTCAAAAGCGTAATTGTAAGATTTGATGGTTTGATAGAGTTCTGCTTTTGAACTATACGAGTATTAATTGCAGCCGATGTAACTAGTTTATTGATGTAATTGACTCTCTTGGAATGACTTTGCTGTCCCCTTAATTTTTTTAAAATTGTTTTCTCAATTCCTAGGTAAGCCAAGTCTGCAATTTTTTAGATCTTGTTACGGGCTCAATACTTTTGTGCAACAGAGATTTTTAAAATTAAAATAAACTAATGAAAAAAATAAATAAATACTTACAGTTTAAAATAATGCTAATACATATTTAATAATTATTTATTTTACTTGAATTGTTGTTTACATTCCAAAGTACAAACAATATTGACCTTGAACTTGAACTCTTCTTTTTCCCATTATTGTTCAAAATATTAGGTACTCTTCTGTCTAAAAATAATAACATAAAAGCCTACTACGGTTAGGTTAATTATTGTCATCAAAAATCTCCTACTTAGATCAAGGAAGTATGCTTTCTCTCTCACTTCCTGGTTCTGTCTCTTTTTTTGGCTAATATTGGGCCATGTGGACTCATTAATAAAATCGAAATTTATTTCGGATTTAATAAGCCTGAAACAAAAGAAATTCCATCAAAGATAATTGTATAACAAAAAGTTAATCAAAGCTGATTATACACATTAGTGGATTTGCATACAATATCTTTAGAAAGGCCGCTACTTCTTCACGGTAAGCTACCTTGATCTCATCTCATCATAAAAACTTTTAACACATTGGATTCATCCTATTTTCAGGCCATCAACTATCAACTATTGACTACCACCTAGCTTTTATTCATCTAACTACCATATTGTGGACTAGTTACCATATCTACAAATACCTCTCATCTATCGCATATTCTTGGACAAAATATTGGAATAAGGATTTTATTTCATAGCATCACTCACCTTCCAGATAGTAGCTGTTTGATACTGACCCCAACGCACTTTTATAGATATAGTCAGGTTCAGGTTGGAGCTTTTGAACCACTAAAGTTGTTTGAACTGCAAGGATACAAGTAAGAAATTTCCAATTATAACTCTCGAGGGTATAACAGGGCGATTCCAATTCAATTTCGTTTGGGTACAGGAATACCTACAAAACAAGATAATAACTATTAAATCAAACATATTTTTATATTATATTTTACCAGATAATCTCTATCATCATCAATATTAATAATTTTAGATTAAAAAGGTATTTACCTTGCACTGTAAACCGCATAGTACTACGTGGGTTCATTTACGGTTTTGTAAAAATCATATTCTGTCAATTTTAATCAGACATTTAGTCTGTTGCACATAAAAGAAAGCTTTACGATATTTTGTTTCTTTAAATAAGACCCCAGACCACTCTCCAGTTCAGCAACAATAAAATTGTACTAAACTGAGTCTTAGCCGAGAGCAAATTACAAAATATTTGAGTTTCAGACCACTGTCTTTGACTGGCTCATTTAAATATAGTAGAAGCTGATATAAGAAGGGCCAGTCGTAATAATCTTTCAGTTCTCTGCTTTTAATAACTTTTCTCTTTGCTGTTACATATTGATGCCCAGAATTTCGTTTAAGTGTTCTTTCCTTTCTCAACCTTCTCGAAACTGGCTTTGGCACTTCGGGTAATATTTCATTATGTTCTCTATCTTCTGGTTCAAAATTTTCATCGCTTTTGTTTTCAAAATTTTCAGTAGTAACGTTTTGCTCAACTACAAAGTCTTGAATATTTTTAGCTAGTATGACTTGCTGCATGTTCGTATTTTTTTCTTTTTGTTCCAATATTCCCATCCTTTGATTGCTTATTTGTTTTTTGGGTATATTCTTTATATTCATTTCTTTATTTTATTTTCTTTTATTATATTTTTCAGCCTTATTTTCTCCGCTACTGCTTTCATCTTTATCGCTATGGTTGTCTTCTGAATAACAGTTAAAAATCTGGATCCTGTAAACTATTATCACTATTCCATTCTTCATTATCATATAAAAAAACCTTTACTTTCCATAAACTCTGTTTCAATTATTTGCATTTTAAAGTAGCTAAAGTAAATGTTACGACATTGTATTTTGGGAAATAGAAGGCATGTAAAACCTGAACATTGAAAAAGTCGTTCAAATAGGAACTACAAAAAGTAATAGCTATACTTATAAACGAAATGCAGTAAAGTCTTGTGCTAAAAAAATAAGATTTTATTTAGCTATCTTTAATTCTATTATTGATTCCTTGGACACTGAAACTTCAGCTTCTCCTTGAACTTCATTAAAAGGACCGCGCACTTTTTACATTGATTTTGGGTACTGTTATTTTTCAGGTCATTAACGGCAACTTTCTTATGGACCTCAAGTTTGCAGCTCTACAGAGTGAGCTGTTAGAAAGAGTCAAAAGTATGGAGTGCAGAATTATTATTTTCACAAATATCTTTACCACTCTTTAGCAATTTATGTTTTTTTTGTGAAACTTATGGCACGTCTTACACTTGTATATAGTTTGTTAACTCTTACTTGCACTTTGTAAAATAAATTATACAAAGTGTTTAAAAAAATTGGAACATCAGTTACTAAAATAAGGTATATTTTTTATGTATACTATAGCTAAAATAAGAATTCTGACCCATTTTGTTGTTTTATATAACACAGGATGATTTTTATAAGTAACAGAACTACATAAACAACTAATAATTACAAAAACACACATTTAGCAAAAAAACTTAGTATACCTACCAGTGGCGGCTCGTGGGCACTAGCGACAGTGGGGGCACGCACTGGAAAGGAATCCCGGGATTCGTTTTTCCCTCAGGAAAACAAGTTCTCCACTTAATAAAAATTAAATATGTTTCAAAACAATTATTTGGGGCAATAACGATTTCTGAATGTGACTACAGGGAGCTAAATGTGACCACTCAAAATGCATTTAACTATTTATCTGACTATTTAATAAAAAAATCATTACATATCCACTCTTGCGAATTTTGCGTAAATTTGTTAACGCATTTTAGAGCATACGACTCTGAAGAAAAGGTGTTTGGCAATTTAAAATCTCTCAGCGAAAAATTTCTCTTTTATATATTCAAATTAGAAAAAATATATATCTCTATTTGATAGTTTGTCAACTAAGCCTGGAATTTCCAACGCATACCTTTTTGAGATGAGCAAAATAGAATTTGGTCATCCTTGTCAACAATTTGCGAAAATGTACACCATTAAATTATTTATAAGACTTAGAATTTTTTATACTCTTAAATATGCAAACAGAGATTTGAAATTCTCGAAAAAGTCAGACAAAACCAAAAGAAAAATAAAAATTTTGTTCCATTTATAAATATTTTTGACTGCCTTATGAAAAAAAGTTATTTTTCTTTGTAGTTTTATTTCTTAACTATTTCAATAAATAAATAAATTATTATTATGGTCCAACAAACGCGCACCTTCAGCCGAAACCGACGTCACTTTTGTGAGAGAGCCGGTAAAGATGCCTCTGCGTACATTCATATCTGGTCTAGGACAGCGCCCTGCTTGTGACGTATAATCCAACGCATGTGTTTATCTCTTGCTAAGCGATATTGTCGTTGTTCTTGTTTTTCGCATCATAATGAGAGAAAATAACAGAGGCAGTAGATCATTAAGACCACAAAATATATACTGCACAGAGTCCTGTTGTGAATGACTGGTTTTGGATCGTAGCTGGAACAAACCTCATATCGTCGTCGTAGAGTCAAAACTTCGTATCATAAAATGACCAGGTTTTCAGGAAACACTAAAGACACTTTTTTCTGTAATTGTTAATTTTATAAAAGTAGCTTTTTATGTAATAGAAAAAGACAGGTCAAAAAGATGCCAAATGGTTAAAGATTTACATTTTTAAAATTAATCTTTCTAAAAAACAGTAAAATTACATTTAGTTACGCCAAAATAATAGTTACGAGGTTTCGATGATATTACATAACTGATGATCGATGATACAAGCAGAAAACTCGGTTTTTAAAGTGCCGCGAAAACTGCTCACAAAAATTTTGAGAAAAAATAAATTTCTATTTATTAAATTACTTCTAACACCTGCATGATGTATTTGATTTATTAATTATTATAAAGAGATTTAGAGGTCTCTTAATCTTATTTTTTCATAAGACTACTTTTCACTTAGATGGTGTTTAAGTTTGCGGACGTGCTAGTACTCCCTGGGGGGGGATATATATCCCTATTATCTTCCCTTCCGTGAGTACGTCACTGTGTCGAATATATTTAATATTTATGTTATTTATAGAGTATATTGAAATCCCATAACTGGGTATTACTGTACATGTAAGACTGGTGCAAGAACTAGAGGCACATGTGCTTATATTTCTGTTTTGCTATATGCTATATATGCTATATATGCTATATGTGTTTTGTGGTACCTAGGATACGCACGATACGAAAATAATATTAAGTACCCTTCAAGTGTTTTATTAAGAACTATTTTAGATGCTGTTGAAAGATTAGTCAGATTTTGATCGTGTGATTGGTTTATATTTAATGTATGTAATAGAAGTTTTTTAAATGCAGTTTCTTTTATAGATTTATAATTTAGTGGGAAGTCTAAATATCTATATTGTAAAAAAATATTATTTGTTCTATGAATTAAAATGTATTTCTGTCACACCCTCTATTATTAATAAATATTATCTAGTATTTAATATAACAAATAAGTGATCATAAATAATGTTTTAATTATGATAATACATGAAAAGGCACCTTATTTAAGTAACTACTATTCCTAATTTTTTG
This sequence comes from Psylliodes chrysocephalus, assembly GCA_927349885.1. NCBI lineage: Eukaryota > Metazoa > Arthropoda > Insecta > Coleoptera > Chrysomelidae > Psylliodes > Psylliodes chrysocephalus. The sequence continues at coordinate 48,965,998 of OV651821.1, forward strand.
AACGCTCTGTATGTTTCATTTTACAAAGTTCCAAAAGGAATTAACAAAATATATACAATTGTAAAAGGTACCATTAGTTTTATGCAAAAAAACATGAATTACTTAAGAGTAGTAGAAATATATATGAAAATATTAATTCTGTATTTCATACTTTTGACTCCTTCTAACTGCTCACCCTTTAGAGCTGCAAACTTCAGGTCCATAAGAAAGTTGCCACTAATGACCTGGAAAATAACATACCAAAATTTAAACAAATTCTATCAGTACCCAAAATCAATGTTAAAAGTGCGGGGTCCTTTGCAACTTTTTCGAAAATAACATTTTCATGTAGCAATAAGTTTTCAAATGTTTGAACTTCAGGTAATATCTTAGAGTTTCCTACTGGTATCTTATTTTTTCCTTCAAGTGAATCATTTTCCGTAAGTTTCTTTTGTAGAGAAAGCAGGATATACAAAAATAATAAAAAATATATTATCTACGAAAATTACAAAATGTACCAGTAAACTTACCTCACTTTTAGGTAATAAAATATTTAAGAAACTAAACCGCTAATTTCGTGATTTATAATACCAATATCTGGTTTTAACATTGCTAATATTTTTTTCCTACGACCACTTAGGAAAGTGACACATATCACACTATATAGACCTATGGAAAGTGCCCTATATCACACGCGTATGAATAAGAATTTACTTTCCACCCAAGTGAGAATATGCTACTTTCCGCAGTAGCTGTCAGAAAATGTCAAACACATAATTTCTATTTTGATCTATGTAATGTCCATATTAATACTAAAATCGATATGATTGTTAAATTATTGTAAATTAGATCCTAGATATTTATCTTTAACAATTATTTTTAAAATAATTTTAAAATAACTAAGATATATTTGCTTTTTATTCTGGTTAAACACATAAGCGATTAGATCAATCAATTACCGTAAGGCCTGTTAGCTCAGTTGGTAAGAGCATCAACTTTGCAATTTGAGACCGTCCAACGACCGCGATCGAATCCTGGCTGTGCCAGATTTTTTTTTAATTTTTTTTTTATTTTTTTTTATTTGTTTAGAAATTATGAAAATTTAATAAATACGATTATTGTTGATTATTTTTTTAAATACATTTTAATTATTATAATAATCTGGTTTTACATTTTTTGATGAAATTATTTTGTGGTCGTAGGAAAAATATTGTACATCACTTGTGTGAAAAGTGATTTTCCACACTCGTAATGTAATATACTATTTCGCTCTGCTTGACATTTTTATGTTTTTTTTTTTCAATTCTATAGCACATTAACAATGTAAAATGAACTAAAATATAAATCAGCTGACCGCTTACGAACGATACAAAGGGCTTAAGTCCAATTCAAAAGTTTGGCTATGAAGACTTATCTTCATTTCATCCTTTACGATCCGTTTCTAGAAGTGCTCAAAAGGGCATAAGAAACTTAAGTTTATTTTACCAGTTTAAATTGAGTTATGTCTTTTAAACTAAATACTCTAAATAAGTTATTAATGGGAACTGAGTTACGCCGCTTTTACCAGTGAAGTAACTTGAAATATTAAGTCAAAGGAGATAAGTCAACTGAGACATTTTATGACCTAAGTCCTTTTGCTCGCGCATTAGAGATTTGTTTATTGAGCTGGTAAATTTATTTTAACGTTATGACAACCGGCTTCAAATCATTTTGTATTTTTTTTTGTAGAAAAGAACAGTTATCAGGTGAAATATTTGTTTGATATAATTGTAACATTGTAAGCTCGACCGTTAAACTAAACAGCCCTTTTGCTACCCGCGCGTATGGAAATTTTCCTCGAAAATTGGAACGAACCATAAAATTACTATGGAAACGGTGAGAACACTAAAATGAAAATTACCCGAGAAAATACCGCGTTTTAACAAGGCCATAAACGAAAGTGGCCATTGCTAATAGGCACCCTAATATGTGGAAACGATCTTTGAGTTCTTTGGTCATTATATCTTGCTCCTATTATACGGGTAACGCTTTCAGTCCTGATTAGATTCGGGAAAATATTTAATGGTAGTTTTTGAAACGTCAATAATTTTGGATTTCTTCAATGAAATAATCAACATAATAATTTTTGGTTAATCATATATTATCGTCTTCATAAATTTTGCTAAATATACATGGAACTTAAACTGCTCTAGTAATATCCTGCTGCCATTTTTTTTTTTTTATTTCGACGTGACAACTTTACAGAATTTTCTGAATCTAAAAGCTTTTAGAACCGATTCTACACAATTCCATAGAAATAGTATAGAAAGCCAATTCCATATATCAAAAATGAAACCATAAGGAGAAAATAGTGTGTCGGAGCTCATGCGTATAAAGGTGCTGGCTCAGACAAGACCGGTGCAAGTTTTTTATTAATCGAATAAATAGTTTACACGATGTTTCAGTTATACATTTTTAGAGATGATTCTATATAAAAAACGATGTTCTAAAATCATTACTGCTATAGTCACGAGATTTTGCTTGTGATCTGATATTTTATTTGATTTCGTATCATGTGCTACAAGTAAATTTAATCTGGGGAATGCAAAATAGGGGGCAGTTGCGTTTTGCCCAGAAATATTAGGTTAGATATTTTTTTAATTTTTCTCAGACGAGACTATGAGTCGTTACTTACAGTTAGACAGAAAACTTTTCATGTTACCATTTTCAATAAATATAAATTATCCAAAGATGTCTGCATCTCTCAACATTCAAAATTAAAAAATACTACTTCATTTCTTGGTACTTGATACATGTTTTATTTTAATTTTGAACCTTTTTAAAAGGGACTTTCAGTTCCATAATAAAAGTTATTCGTTGCTTACTAGAAACATTCTATATAGTTTAAACCAATTTATGGATTCTTTTCGATCAATTTAATACAAATATTTAAAGTTTTTAGTCGATGATAACATTCCACATCAGCACATTGCAAACCTATTTTATAGATAAGAATAACCTTGTAAATTATTAATTTGGTAGCTATCTCACTTATAATGATTGTTTTGTTTATGTGACTTTTGATTTCTAAATATATTTTGGCCTTACAATACGAAGCGTTTTGTATCTAACACTTTTTTTATTGAACGATGAATGTTGACAGGCGTTTACCTTTTTCAGAACAAGAGGCGATTTAACGACGGAAATGATTTTCGAACTATCCAGTTAGTTTTCGGAAAACTAGAAACGTTTGAAGAAATTCGTCAAGAACATTAGCGTGTCGTTCAGGTGTTTTATTTTGATCAGCTTTCATTCTAAATTGTATAGAATACTCTTCCTCCGATTCAAAATCGAGATTCTCGATATTTCCACAGTTTGTTTATAATACAATATATGTTTAAGCCCCACTTTGCCCTTTTATACAAATTTTTTTTTAACATACTTTTATGTATGTTAAGCGATAATGCTTTACCACGTTGTCAGATTTCTATGATTCTCTTTTTGTTAGAAAATAAATAGTTCTATATAAATTTGAAGATGAGATCCATGATCATTTTTAAAGTAGGTTTTTTAGAATTTCTTTAAACTGTACTAGTTCGCACGCGGTAAGGAATGAAGAAATGTAAATAATTGTGCCAGCCAAAAAGTGAAGAGGAAGTAACTATTAAAATATCTAGTGACAGAAGAGTTTCTAAGATCGTTAAGATCGGGTTTATGTTTTAAAATGCTTTGAAACCTGTATTTAAAAGTATACTATGCCAACTCCGCCAGTGACGTCACAAATGCTAAGTAAAGGAAACATTTAATAGGGTTAATTTTCAGTTTCTACATTTGAAAATATACCCGATGTCACCTCGGCCAGTGATGTCATAAATGTTTGGTAAAGGTACAATTTAATAGGGTTCATTTTAAAATTCTATATTTTAAATTATACTCGACTGAAACGTGGTCTCTGACGTCATGAGCGTTTTGTAAAGGTATATATTCCAAATAAGCAACATTTTATGTTCCATCGGTACTAGGAATAATAGAAGTGGCATCTCATTTAAAATAAAACGGAAATAACAGAACTATCAGAAAAGATCGTAGCCTGTTTACATTTTTAACAATTTTTAACAAAAAATTATTCATTGTTTTGTCAGATACCGATAATGTCTTCCCGTCGCTAAGCAGCCTGTATATAAATATACCTCTCTATTTACATAATTATAATTTTTAGGTAGGTCTAGATTTCCAGACATAAATCTTGTAATAAATATAACAGCTGCTAAATACATTGATTACATTTTCATTAGCCAATGTAAAAATGTCTTTTATGGTACCTAGGATTTAACTTAACACTACACAAAACTAAAAATAAAATGCCACTTTCACCGTGTAATTAAATAATAAACCACAAATTCAAGCCAAAATATCACAAACGGTCCTGTAAGGACAGCGTCATATTTGAAACACTGGATTTAAGTGGTATTGCCAGGTCAATATTGAATTTGTAGGTGAATCGCTTGTTGAACATTAATACCGTATTTGTATATATTTTTGGGAATGTACTTACACATAAATATTATTTGTTGATTATTTAGATGTTTATAAGTTATTTTGTGGCGATATTTCGTAGATATAAACTGTTTAAATCGTATAATTTAAAAATGAATTAATTTAAAATTCTTTTGTGTTGGGTATGTTTAATATATTTGGCTTCTAGATACACTATTTTGCGATGTCAGGCGCAGAGACGTGTTTTTATGCACAGTAGGTTTTAATTTTTGCTTAAATGTTATATTTATATTGGTCTTCTCTATTATTTCTTTGCACCATTTCAACTTGCTTCAGCGGAACTCTACTTCTGCTCTTCAGAAGATTTATTATGTGGTTTCTTCTTTGAGTGACAGCTTTCCATGTTTAATTGGAGTAGACATTATATTTAACACTTTTATAATGACTAATTTCAGGTACATGATTCAACTAAATTAAAAATGAATTTAAGAATTAAAGTAGCCGGGCTAAGTGATCGAAGTGCCAAAATAATGAAAGGGACTCCAGCAAGGGCTAGGCCAGAAACTCTGGCCGTAAAGCCACTCTAGCAGTCACAATGCCTTCGGGAACCTAAGTTCCGAAGCCACTTTGTTGCAAAGTAAAAGTTTTATACAGCGATCTGTGTATCTTTAATTATTTTAACAGGCTTGTTTTAAATTTGTTGTTTGGTTTTGTTTTTTGAGGCAATTAATTATTTTCCGTATAAATGCCTGAATATATTTCAGAGATAAAAAATTGTTACCCGACTTGAAGGACCATGAGTAGATTTTAAAGGTAATTTTATAATTATTACTACATGATAGCATTCATAAATCTTTAATTTTGCTAAAAATTAATAATATAACAAAATAAACAATATAAAATTACAATTAGCATCATTTAATAATTTAAATGTTTATTAGAAAAATATTATTCCAATTTTGATCTCCAGTTCAATGTTTTAAAAATAATTTCAAAATGCAAGTCAGCATTTTTGTTATTAAAATAAATCTCAAAATTAAAATGAAATTGGAGCAAGTTTATAGTCAATATATATGAAATTAACATTTAAATTAAATAAAAAATGTATTTCATAATTTTTATTACTAGTTTTATCAATAAATAATACTGTTAGGTATTTACGCGTTTTTTCCTTAATTTTTATTAATTATTTTATGTTGATATTTATCATAAGTAACTGGATGCTAGTGACTATGAAGACTAGAGGTAAGGAGGCGAATGCGCATGCTCAAAATACGGTCCCAAAAATCACACGTCAATTGAGCTTTTATAATTAACCACATGGGCGCTGGTACGGTTTACGTAGTTCAAAATACATGACTTCTTATGGGAATTATACATAATTTTGTCAAAATAATAAAAATAAACTTGTTTACAGCTAAATAAAGCACAGAACATACTGTTGTATTTATTTCTAAATAAGTCTTGCATGTTTTAATTGATAAATTATTTAATTTTATCTATATAAAATACAATTTTGGTATGTATGACCAAATTTGAAAAGGTTTCTTAATTGCTGAAATTTGATAAGTACAATTTTGTTGCAATTTTTTTTTTTGAATTGAACCAATATATAGTTGTAAGAGTAAAATAAAACACAGTTAACAGATTTTTTATTGTTGGAATACAAGTATAAAGGGAGATTTGGGAATGTGCATGGTATTACCTCATCCTTTAATTTCAGCTGTCCCCTTTTTATTTTGCTAACAGTACCATTAGTTAAAATAGTCTCATCAAATGTTAAAATATCATCTTCTAAAAAGTGTAGCTCAGTAGAATCATAACTAGACAGTACTTTATCAGCCCTAGGAATCACATGCTGCCATTGTTCTAAACGTTTAGAATCCTATAAAAAATATTTGCAATGACTAAATTGAAGTTCAATAAAGAAAAAATAACAGTAGTAACTCTTCATCTAAAACCAAAAAACATAAAAAAAAGCAAATTTTCTTTTCTAGTAAGTTAAATTTAATGTGTAATTATTGTTGTTTGTAAGTCAGGATTTATGACTTTATCATTTTTATTATAAAATTTTGTAATTAAACTACACTCCGTAAGATACGGGTTGTGACTATTTTACAATAAATATATATTATTTAGAAATAAATACATTATTTTACTTACACTAGGAGCTTTAAAAAGACTTGGATTTTTATCTCCTTGTGTTTTCTTTAATTTTATATCGGATTTATATCCCGTTTTTCAACCCGAAACGAACAAATCCTGCTTTTCCGTTTTTTGTTACTCATTGTTACTTGTAGTCAGGTTCTTTATTTCAGCTTATTTTTATTCTTCTCAACTTAATTTTTAAAAATCACTTTAATTTCCATTGACTTGCATAGAAAATAGACGTCGTTATTTTGCCACCCGCCAACTACAGTAGTTTTTTGGAACTCCATAAAAATAGGGACGGAAATTTGAAATTTGACCAAGGCCGATTTGCCTCCTTATATCTAGTCTTCATACTAGTGACTCTTAATATTTTGATCAAAAGAGTTTAATTTATTTGAAGCCAATATATTGGGAATCACTCGTTTCGGCGCACATCTGTGCGTTTGAGAAGGACCTTTTTTGGATTTTTAACAAGTAGTACCGTATGAACCACTATAGTGTCCGTACTGCAAAATCGAAATATTTTGTTCTTCGGTGTTCCGCTTTACCAGAAGAAAACCTGTAGGGGCTCCTTAAGAGTTTCAGAACCCAGACATACCACTAGGTGAGTCTTCTTACAATACTGACCCCTTCAGAATTTTTTCTGTTATTTAAATTTGATAATTTAAACGACTGCCTAATGAATTAAGGTTCCCTTGCATTCCAGAACTGAGCTATATTTAAGGGAAAATTTACAAATACAGTTTAATTTATCAGAAGTATAGTTTTCAATAAGTCAAAAATATATAATCAAATAGAAAATTAATTATCTGTCTAATTTTTATCTCACAAAAACAATATATATTATCTAATTTTCATTTAGAAAAGTTATAAAAAATATTTTGGGCGTATTATAAAATAGTATACTACTACTTGCACATACAGATGTTTTTGCATCTAGGTGCATATTTTAAGAATAATTTCTCATTGTGAATTTATTTGATTTTGTATTATACAATGTTTATACTTCTTCCTCTTCTTCTTCTTCTTCTTCTTCTTCTTCTTCTTCTTCTTTTTCTTCTTCTTCTTCTTCTTCTTCTTCTTCTTCTTCTTCTTCTTCTTCTTCTTCTTCTTCTTCTTCTTCTTCTTCTTCTTCTTCTTCTTCTTCTTCTTCTTCTTCTTCTTCTTCTTCTTCTTCTTCTTCTTCTTCTTCTTCTTCTTCTTCTTCTTCTTCTTCTTCTTCTTCTTCTTCTTCTTCTTCTTCTTCTTCTTCTTCTTCTTCTTCTTCTTCTTCTTTTTCTTCTTCTTCTTCTTCTTCTTCTTCTTCTTCTTCTTCTTCTTAGGTAGATTATGTTTGCTTATTCCCTAAGTAAAAAGTGTGTATTTATCTAGAGATTATTGTTATAATATATACATATTTCTGTTTATTTTTATTCTCGTCCGATTGCTTACCCTCTCATTATCCTCTTATCTCTTTCCAAAACCAGTTATGAAAATAATTCAAGCAGTGGTAAAGCCTCGACGTTCCCACCCCTAAGGACTATCAAAGTCTTTAACCAGCTGCTATGAAGATAAGTATTTTGTTTTATTTTTTGTCTTTTATTTTTTTTTGTTTTTTTTTTACCTCAGGTGAAGAGATGTTCCTTTAGAGCTCCTGGACTCTGCTGACAGTGCTGCTTCCATCCCTTAGTGGTATATTGGTGATATTCATAAATACTATAAGTCGTTTTAAAAACCGTCGTAACTTCGGCCCTTGTACACTCTCATTATTGGTTCTACTGTTTTATAACATCACTCAAAATGGACTTTCGATATAGGCGAAATATGGTTATTACACTTTTTGACAGCGATGTTATTTGATAGTACTTCACTGGTAGGAAAGGAGGGACGAAGAATTATTTATTCTTTATAACAGTGGTTGATAGCAGTTGTTACAATACCCTACCTCGAAGTATAAATATCTAATGCATCTGTAAATAGTGAAATGGTGCCTGTCACAAGCTAAATAAATATTGTTATAAGAAGGACAGGATAATTAAGAAGAATTCTTACACGTTATATTGTAAGTGGAGCAAAATTCACTCAGCTATTAATGTCATATTTGTTGATAACTATTCTTCCCTAATTTATTGAAAAGAAAATATTTTTCCTGTTCAGATATATTGTGTAACTCTGTTATTTAGAGTACCTATGTCGTCTAGCTTGGTGTTTCTTTTATAAGACTTATTAGCTTTAACAGTGACTATCATCACCTAATGTTCGAAACATCAATCTATCTAGACCTTCACAGTGGCACAGGACGTGGATAGGACGTCGGTTGATATTTCCCCTTCTTCCCCATATAACTTTTACAACGTTGCTTCTTCTTCTGGCTTGATGATACCCATGTTACTTTTTAGATGACATGATTCGGTGGTAAAATCTACTGTTACCTTAATGATGTGTCGTTTAAGATTTAGTAGGTCTGTCGCGAACTTGACTGATGGTTCCCAAATTGACCCTTTAGGTTGCCTCAACCCTGGATGATTATGTCATAATTCCTTAAACTCTTTTTTCATCCATTTTTCGATGGATGCCTTGCACAATACCTTAGCAACTCCATAGAAGAGTTTGGTGCCTGCATTGGCCTTATATGAGACTTCTCGGGCCAGTTCGTCAGCCTTCTCATTGCTCTGATACAGTATTATTTTGTATTAAGCAGAGCCAACATGTGGCAACTACGATATCCAATCAATAAATAATTACTAAACGCTATTGCTATGCTCTCTGGCTTTGTAACTTAAATTCTGTCTAGCTAATTTCCCACCACCATATCTTCTAATTGTAGTCGACGACTGGCTGTTGCCCTGTTGCCATTTTATGAACTTATAATACTATGCTTAACATAAAAAAATAGGTACTGCATTCTTCGTAGTCTTATTATTTCATCAGTCGTAATTTGATTTCTGGTGGGATAATTGCCTTTAGAACAGCTTCTTTATCAGAGCAGATGTAAATATTTTTACCTGATATTTGCGCTGATTTATTATTTCTCTTGCAGTGTGATATGGCTATTAATTTATCTGGAACACAGTTGCGTATTCTCCTAGACTAAGCAAAATCGTTGTTTTCGACTAGATCTCTAACGGTTCCAGCACTGGCTCCTTCCTTGGTTTTTAAACCGTTTGTATACCAGACTAGTTTAGCCTGCATGGGAGGTAACTGTTTCCAGCATTTTCAAAGTGGTATTTGAAATTAACAATTTCTTTTAAATTTCATGAAAAAATATCAAACGGTTCAAGAGCAACGTTAAAAAAATTCATTTAAATTTTTATCTAACTATTTTTGGGTGCACTTTTGTATATAGGTTTTATCGACCTTTGACACAAGAATATGTGGTATAATTTATGACCAATCTTTTTGAAACACCCTGTATATAGATAAATAAAACGTAAGGTTGATTAAAACTTTATACATCTAAATTACATTTATTATCGGGCTCCATATTTTCTTCAGTTAAGGTTATGTGAAATTTTCAGTTACGATATTAATCAACTTTTTAATTCAGATTTAAATAACTTTGAGTCCTACTTAATTAGGGCCAAATAAAAATAACAGCTGCAGAACTGAACGTAAAACACAATTTTTTTCACAGAGCGCACATACATCCGCTTGAAGTAATTCAGCGTAGATTTTTAAATTAATTTTTGAAGTAAATGCCAGGTATCCACCCAATTGCTTCCTGCTGAAACAAAAATTTTAAATTAAATACATCTTTTTTGCGCCTTGTTTTAAACAATATACCGATAAATATAGTGTTCAACTTTCATCACATACATACAATACTCGACAAAGGCATTATTTTGTTGCACCTTAATGATAAAAAAATATTACACAATCAACATATACTAGCACCTAAACTTTACAACATGATTTCTCATAAAATTACAACATTTTCCATAAGTTCCTATTCAAAAAGAAATTAAAGACAGTTTATCATAGAAAATCCCGATGGAGCCGTAAACCATTTCTTCGGCAAATGTAGAATGTATAGATATACATACCACATACCTTCTCATTTCTATTTTTTTTATGTTATTGTCTTAACCGTCAGTGTTTCAGCACTTATTGGTGTTCTATCTTTATTCGATGTAGTTTTTTTTATACTTTTATTAGTTATTTTAATTTTGGATATATTTTGGTAATGTTTTATGTATTAGTATTAGAAAACATAATACTTATTTTTATATACACCTATTCACTCTCTACCTGTAACCAATTTACACATGAATAATAATAATTATTATTATTATATACTAATATTATTACAATAGTAGAACCTACAGTTATGTTCTTTCTTTGTTTTTTGTTTTTGTTTTTCATATTAGCCTTCTCTCCTTTGTTATGTAGTTAAGGTCTACCTTCTTTATTTTTAGTTGCTGTTTATTAAATATTTACAAACGTTTTAAGGGAACATATATTAATGTAATTAATGTTAATTTATCTACACTTTGTTAGGTAGGTATATAACAAATAGGAAGATACCACGAGCAGTTTATAACTTTATGGTACTTTATATTTTTTATTTACGTACCTACACTATTAAATAAATTGTACATTTTCATTTTTAGTAATTATTATTTATATCGCCTAATTACCTTAAAAAAAGATGTCAGGTGTCACTAGAATGTTTGAAAAAAATAAATTTGATGTTCGCTTTACTTTTTTTACAATATGAAAAAGTTTTTGTTTCGACCATTAAAAAAGTAAAAACTGACAAAACAGCTTTGGTCTTACCCTGGCTTTATTGGGCTTGACATTCTGCCTTCGATCATGGTGGACTGTATCGTATTATATTACCTGGGGGAGGCCTTATGCTCCATTCCGTAGCCTCTGGAAGATATTCTTGAAGTTCTGGTTGAATCACTGGGTTTATTCAAATAAAACTATCACCCTATATTTGAATTGGATATATTCACTGCTTGCTGATTTCATATTTTACACATTTTTTAATTGGTTACATAAATCTGTTAAATCTATCGATCGATTACATATTAATTTTTCGTAAATCAACTCGCACAATGCTTAAAATTAATTTTACCGGTGAATGCCGGCTTTGTAAAAGTTTTTACGTGTTGGTGGTTTGACTGACAAAGCGAAAGTGATTCGTTTCGATTTTACGTGCAAGCCTGCTATCCCGCGTCGGCTTTACCGGCTTTTTTCTCATTGGTTATCTTAAATCGTATGTTTGCGTACGAGATCATTACTTTTAGGAACTGTCGTATGATTGGGTGAAAAAATCTCGCGCGACTCAGTTTTAATTGTTTGCGAAGACACAGGTGTCTGAAGGGTATTTTAAAGTTAACCGGTTTACTATTTCACAACTTAAGATAACTAGTTTATACAGGGAGTGTCTATCTAGTATTTTATTCTTTTTGTTTGCCAAAAGCGGAGGTTTATACAGGGAGTGTCTATCTAGTATTTAGCAGATATGATATGTTGAATGTAATTTCAACAGCTTTTTACCCCCAACTTAGGTACATATTGAAGAACAAGCATTATTTATTACCGGTGATGTATTTTTCTAATCAATTTATATCCGCCCTGAAGTTGTCTATTTTAATATTATGATTAAAATATATCTTTGGTGGACGAGCATCTAACGAGTCCTTTGTTATAATCCAATCTCTATTTTAATTCAAGTTATCACTTATCAAGTTTGCCTTATCCTTATAATAATATTTAATGTTTTAACTTAAGAAGAACTGTTCCATTTCTCCCTGGCAACAAACTGGTTTGATGTATTTTTTAGTCCTTAATTCTGTTCAACGCCTGCTGCTGGGAGAGCGGCAATAAACGTTAAAAGTTAGGAATTCGCACCGTACCTCAAGGTGAGACATTCCAGACTTTAAACGATTTAATCTCGGAGAGATTCAATTTGTATTTCTTATTTTATTTCCGACATTTGGTCCGCTTTAATAAAATTAATTCCCCGTTCGTCGCCTGCTATCCGTTTTCCGGAAAAGATCTCGTTCGAACGAATTTATAGGGAAACTTTGGTCCCGAGGATTTTTGGCGGGCCGAGCGGCGTAGAATTTTGAAAGGAGCTAAAATCGCAATTAGCCCGGAACAATTTTAATTAGTCAAGTTGTACTGGAATATTAGCAAACAAAGTTCGCCACTCAAGTTACGGTTTGTCTTTCTAATTGTTAGGAAATTGAGGCGTGTTATTTTTAATTAGGTATAATTATCGATTTGGAAATACTAAGAAAATTTCGTTTACTTCTTGCTCTGAGGTCTTTATATTTACATTAAATATGTTTTAAAAAATTTCTCAAGAAAATATATTTTTTTTATTATCACCAAATCAAAGCCTTTATTAAGTAATCCAATTTAACACGTTACAAGTTATTAGGATGATCTGTAACTACATAAACAAAACATACATTTAGAAACAGTTGTTGTCACATATATTGATAGGGATTTTTTTGGAAACGAGCTTTAATAACATTCAATTTTTTTTTAATAGTCCATTTTAAATTTTACTATTTATAAAGTAATTCAGCAAAATTTAAATTTATATAAATTTAAAATTTTATGTCCCGTTTGCCTTGTGACGTATACCAATAAACGCATATAAGTTGTACTGTAATAATTTGCAAAATTATTTGAAAATATAAAGAATTAAAAAAAAATCTAAAAAAGTAATTTTTAAAAACGCATGTTACATGTTGATTTTAGTTTTAGAATAATTAAATAGGTATGGCATTTAAAACACATTCTTAGTATAAAGACTATTAACTTTTAATAAAAAACTGATTTGTCTTGAATAAGAACCTTCGATTATTTTAAAAGATATGGGCATTTAAAACACATTCTTAGTATAAGTAATGTTAACTTGTAATAAAGTGTCGATTTGTCTTGAATAAGAACCTTTGGTAATTTAAAGGATACAATCATTTAATACATATCCTTCATACTTAGCATTTTAAAAAGGCATTACTTGGTTTTGAATAAAACTTTTAATATGATTCAATCCATGGCACTTAGGTCTGTTGTCTTACCTTTTCTTAAGATCCTGATGGTTTTATGAGCAGAAAACGTGTAGCATAATGACCTGCGAGTATGCTGTAGTTATTTCACTTAGTTTTCACCCCTTTTATATCACTATTTAGTTATATTTCACGTTTTATTTACATTTTATTTCAAGAATGTTTTGACATTATTAATTACGGAAACTCTGGTTATCTTCTTCTTCCTAGGAAATAACTGTCATCTAGTTTGTACGATAGCCAATTCTTGTTCCGTGGCACGAATTTGACAGTTAGCATTAAGGGGATATTTGGTGTTGTGCTATTTGAGATCAATATCATTGATTGTCCATGACGTCATGTTATATTAGGGTACTTTTCTAGGAAAATTTGGTTTAATACTTAACAACTCTTGTTAGGAATAATATTTTATTAGGACGTATAAATACATCTGGGGTCGAATTAGATTACTTTAGATAAGTTTTCTGGTAACTTGTGGCGATCACCGAAAGTGTGATTTCCAAAATATGCATGGTCATATCCTCCTTGGTGAAGCCATCTTGACTTCTGAAAAAGGGGTTAAATACGCCGTAGCCATGCGGTTCGTGGAACATTATTTGTCGTCTTTTTATTGGGAAAGGTACCGGGGGTACGTGGTTTACTGTTCGTCTGGCCTTGTGAGTCGAGGGTCGTCGCGAAGCACGTGGATAAAACCAAAACGTTTGTCGCCGATAGTGATCGGATTATTAAACACGTTGCTGTGTCGCGCAGGGGTTGGTACCCTAAACCATTTTTGGGATAATTACGACCGCGGTAAGCGAAGCCTGCTAACGGCCCGCACCACTGACGGAATATTTCAGACTTCCAGAGGGTTGTTGTCAACGACCCCATTGGATTCCGCCCGTAGCCCCTGTTCCATTGTTCCGGATATTCCAGACGCATCTGGTTGATGCGCTGTGAAGTGTGATTACTATACTTAAGTCCAGTTTTGTTCAATTGATGTCCTGCAGTTCTACAAGTTCTAAGCCAGTTTCCTGTCCGGGGTAAACGTAACCAACACCAGTGGTGGAGAGTTCCATCGCTTAATGGATTTATACCAGAAATCAGGTATATGAAAGTCTGTGAACCAAGGTATGAAAGACCTTAAGTCTAATAACTTCAGTGATACTAGTAATTTATATTTCGATTTGTCATTTAACTTTTATTTATGGGAATAATTCTGTAACTTTATTAATTGTGCTTAGACAAACTGCTGTAAGCCTTAGTGATCACGGGGTAATATTGATTGTTTCTTTTACTCTAATAATTTTGAATTCAGAGAATTCCTCTTTAACTTTAGTAATTTTTCTTGTCATTTTGTATGGTAAAAGAGCTTTAGGTAAATGTATACATATCTATCTGATCTATGAAATTTTATAAGAACACGTATTTTTATAAAATAGTAAATGCCATAATACCGACTCTTGCGTTTTATTTATTTAACTTTAAAGATAAACAGTAATACTAACTATTTAATGACCCACACCTTTTGTCCCGACAGTTATCCGTAGTGGTCTTCTTCTCTAAGCTCTAGGAGAACACTATAATCTTTTTTGGTAACGGTTATTCTAAATTCTAATTAATAATTTACAAAACTTAGGAGGTTACCAACTAACACCGATTTTTGAGTTATAGTAAATAAACCCCGTTATACGCACGTATTGCAATAAAACAAACAATTAGATTAACGGCTTACATTGATCTAGAGAAATATCCAAGTTACCTAGTACATAGACATTCTAAAAAGTAAAACTGTCACGTAAATTTTTGGTTTAAATAGAGAGACTAGACTTGAGAAAAAAATAGTTGAATAAGGACTGTTGTCCGAAACTCATGCCGGAAGGCGAGACACACCGTGATGTGTAAAGTTTTGTGTAGCGATTTGTGTAGTGTAGGTAAATATCTTTATTAAATTTTAAAAGTGTTGTTGGGTTTTGTTTTGAGATAATAAATTGATTTACGTATAAATGCCAATTGTTACATTTTTGTCCCGAGTATAAATTTCTCTTATATATCATTATATAGTTAAAGTTTTCAGTGCTATTTAAGTCCAAACTATATAATTCAATAGGAAATGAGTTGTCATAAAACATAGGTCTTTATTAAAAGTTTGGATATATTATCGAAAAGTGCTTTATTATCTAAATATAATTTACTTCATTTTTATTCTCGAGACCTTCAGTCTTTTTGTAATTATTTTATGTATACATTTTTTATTGTTTTAGTACTTATTATTGTCTCCTCCCCTTTTCTAGTTATGAAATATTCCGAGCATTTGTGAAGCCTCGGTGTTTCCACCCTAAAAAGGACTAGAATGAGTCTATAATTAGTTACCACGTTACAGGATTATTTATTTATTTATTTAATAAACTGTTCAACAGGAAACCTAATTAAAGAACAGGATTACAAAAAAAAAAATATTCACAATTTGAATAACAAAAATTCAAAAGTAAGTAGGTTACAATAAGAACAAGAGTTACAAGCTAGTATAAGAGAAAATGATTCTTAATTTTACTTACAGTTCAATTGAAGATGTCTAAATTACTGCACATTTCGCTAGAATATTCACACATTACATAAATGGGAGAGCTTTTTAAAACATTTGTTCTAGGCACTGGAAGGTAAAAATCTGATGTGTCCAACACATGACTTTCCTATCTAGTTATTATAGGCTTTTTCCGGTTATTTTGTACAACCTATTGCAGCACCTCTATAAATGTTTAAAGGATAAACTAAATATATACATTTTCCACATACATCTAACTCGAAACATTTTTCTTTGAAAACGAAAATACTGAGAAATTTAAATTTAGCACTTTTCCTTCAATTTTTCCAATACGGTCCATTTTAGAAAAATCATATAAAAAACAAAAATTATAGAGATCGATATCACAAATAACTTTTATTTAAACAATTTTCCTAAAAATTTGAATTTTATTACATTTTGTCAAATTTCTCAAATACGGACCATTTAAAAAAAAATGTATAAAACCAAAATTATAGAAAATAATTTTGTAAGTAATTTTTATCTGAACAATTTTCTTCTCCAAACATAAGTAACAGATATATTCCATAAAATATAAAAACGGCCTCCCATAAAGTACCCCCCAAATATTCCGACTTCGTCCAAAATCTAATCAATTCACCTCAGGCCGAAATAAAACTTAAGTTTAAAATTTAATGTTTTTTCCTTCATCCGTTTTTGAGTTTTCTTCAAAATTCGAAATTTACACATTTTCTCAAATATCTCGAATACGGTCCATTTTAGAGAAATTATGTATAAAATAAAAATTATAGAGAATTAAATTACAAACAACTTTTATTTAAACAATTTTTATAAAAAAATATTTTTTTTACATTTTGTCAAATTTCTCGAATACGGACCATTTTAGGAAAATTTGGTATGGAACAAAAATTAAAGATAATAATATTGTAAGTAACTTTTATTTAAAGAATTTTCTTCTCCAAACGTAAATAACGGATATATTTCATAAAATATAAAAATGATCACCAATAAAGTACCCCCAAATGTTCCGACTCTGCCCAAAATCTAATCAGTTTACCGCAGGCTGAAATAAAGCTTAAGTTTAAAATTTAATGTTTTTTCCTTTATCCGTTTTTGAGTTTTCTTCAAAATTCTAAATTTACACATTTTCTCAAATATCTCGAATACGGTCCATTTTAGAGAAATTATGTATGGGATAAAAATTATAGAAAGTTATATTACAAACAACTTTTATTTGAACAATTTTTTTTAAAAAAATATTTTTTTTACATTTTGTCAAATTTCTCGAATACGGACCATTTTAGGAAAATTTTGTATAAAACAAAAATTATAGATAATAATATTATAAGTAACTTTTATTTTAAGAATTTTCTTCTCCAAACGTAAATAACGGATATATTTCATAAAATATAAAAATTACCACTTATAAAGTACCCCCCCAAATGTTCCGACTTTGCCCAAAATCTAATCAGTTTACCGCAGGCTGAAATAAAGCTTAAGTTTAAAATTTGGTGTTTTTCCTTGTTACTAAAATGTTGACTTAATTTCTCTCATCAATATAGGCAGATAATATTTTAAGAAGCTCAGTGACTGAAAATGTAAAAACGTGTTTGATACTTCATCAATATAAATACGAATGTCAACAATAATCGTTACGCATTTGTTTCTGTTTATTTTCAAATCAACAAATATGGACATCGACAGAATCTTTAAAACTTAAATATCTCACCGCAATAAATGTAAGTTTCTTCTATCTTCGTCACATTTTGCACCTTTATTATAAATAAAGCTTTTTACAACACATCGTGGCATTTTCAACGTTAATTTCCTAAATTTAAATCACTAAAATACCAAATTAATTTTCGTTGACACATTAAATTTGGATGGACAACGCTCTGACATGTGATGTTTTCAACTGTGATTGGTGGGTGTGAATATTTTCGAAATGGGATTATGCGCAGTGTCTTATGTTCCATTTAAGGTTTGTATAATCTAAGATCAGAACACAGTGATCGAGACGATCGAAGGCTTTTGAAAAGTCTGTATATATGATGTCCGTTTGAGTGTGTCTGTCTATTGTTCCTGATATAAATTGTGTTACATTTACTAGGTTCGTAACAGTTAAACAACCTTTCATAAATCCGTGCTGACTAGCAGAGATTTGCTGACTCACATGGTTATAGAGCTTATTGTAAATAATGATCTCAAATGCCTTGCTGCAATTACATATAATTGATATTGGCCGAAAGTTTCCGATATTGCACTGGTTTCCTTTTTTAAAAACTAGACATACACTGGGGTGCTTCCATGCTTCAGGAAATATATTAGATTAAAGACATAAGTTTAAAAGGATAGTGAGTGGGTAAGCTAGAATTTGAGCACAGTCCTTAACAACAAATACCGGAACGTCATTAAGACCTGTCGTCATTTTCGGTTTAATTTGTTTAAGAGCAGATTAAACCCCATTTACTGAAAGGTGGGATACAATTAATGTGTTATTATAAACCGAGGTATCATGTGATTGAAAAACTGATGGTGGACCATATGAGTGTGCAAAAAATCAGCAAAAGCATTTAGGATAGTTTCCAATGCATCAAAAGTTTTAACATCATACATCATTTGATTATTAATACGTGATCTTTATTTTTTAATATTGACAAGAGTCCAAAATTTATTAGGATTATCCTTTAGATTCTTTTCAATTGACCTGACATATTCCCTATAAACATAAACTTCGTTTAATTCATATTTAATTTCACGCCTTAAACGTGAAAATTTGCTATAAGCACAAGTACCATTGTTTTGCTGATACTTACTATGACACTTCGATTTCTGATTGATTTTCTTAATAATTTGCGATTGAACCAAGGAGTATAATTTTTCTTTTTAGAGGGCGTATATTTTGGGACATATTTATCGAAGATATTATAGAGCTTACCATACAATATGTTGTGACATCGTCTACGTTTTTAGGTTCTTCTAAAATGCTCCAGTCAATATTCTACATGTTTTGTACAGTTCAAGAAAATTAGCTTTACGAAAATTATAAGCATTTTGATAAGATTTGTTAAAGTTATTTTTGATGTTGGAACTCATATTCAAATTACAACTAAAAATCAATGCATGATGATGTATATCCTCATTTAATAAAGGATCAATTGATTTTTCTACCATACGTATTTCAGTATGCAGTATTAGATCTAATATTCTACCATGACCATTAACTATGTTGTTGTGCTGAGTGAGATCAAAAACTTCTGAGAAGTTGTTTAGTACCGAAACCTGAGAAGTTGAGCAAGAGTTTATCTTGCAGGATATATTGGAAGTAATATTAAAATCTTCTAATAAAAGAGTCTAATTTTCATACATAAAGTATAGTGATTCAAGTCCTTCAAATAATAACTCATAATCAACATTTGAAGAATTTGGGGGACCACAAATAATTTTGATAAAAAATTGAAAAGACTGAGTTAAAATTTTAACTATTAATATGTCAATTGGTACCAGCCTTTTAAAATAACAATTTGCACTAATATAAACACAAGATGATATGAGAGCTCTATTAATGGCGAGAAGGACTCCTCCGCCTCTCGAACAATTCATAACATGAAAATTTCGATTAGCGCGAAAGACATTGTAAATGTCACAAAATAAGAATGATTTACAGATGGATCAAACCATGTCTCCGTTAAACCAATAACCTAGAATTCTTTCATAGATGAGGCATTAAAAAGTTGAACAGTTTTTGTTCTTAACACACGACAATTTTGATAGTATAGTGAGAATTCCCAGTGATTACTCTATACTAAATTTGATGTGAATTTGTTAGATACACTGCCTGACAACAAAACGGGAGATAATTGCTACTTATTAAAAATAATATCAGGCTTTAGTTTATTAAGAGCTTTATTGTAGGCTGTGCATTTTTCACGGTCTCAAACTGGGCGATTAACTGAAATGGTTGTATCTGTAAGTGAAAGTCGAGAACAATTAGAACATTTACGGGATTATGAATCGCATTATTTGACATCGTGATTGCCACTACATGAAGTACAACAAACTGATTTCTGTCATTTATTGGCTGAATGGTTAAATTCGTTGCATTTAAAGCAACGATATACCTTAATTGCTTCAAAAACGCTGCAGCTATCGTATGCAATAAATAAGTGATCAGCTTTAGTAATTCTGTCATATGAAAACCTATCTAACTGAATAATAGCCTGAAATAAAGAGTTATTCTTCCGGATTGAAAATATTTTAAAATCTTTACACTCAGCACTATCAAGGAATAGATCAGAGTTACAGCTCAGAATTAGACCCTGCAAAACATTTTTTCATATTTCTCGGTAAAAACCAATTACACGCAATCTAGGATTTAGTCCTCTGGCTTCTTCGATCTCATAAGTATCAGACAATTTATCTTCAATCAATTTTTTGAATCTCTCATTTTCTTCTTTACTTTTACAACCGACCGCAAGTACACCGTCCTTGATGTTAGGACTCTCGATAACTGAACATAAAATTGACCTGGATTGATACTTCTGAATATATCTGATATGGTTTGCGCTACTGTCTGACTAGTGTTTTTAGGACGAATCATTACAGATGGATGAGTTTTGTTTTTTATGACATCAGAATATCGAGGTACCGTCAAATGGGGTGACATTGATAGCTTTTTTAAATAAATCGTGAATTACACTAAAACTACACTTAGTTTTGCGTAAAAAAAATGTTATGTATTTACAACATGCCTAATGAAGACATCCAGAAAAAATTCAAATAATTGTATACTTGCTTTAAAATAATAATAAGTTTATTCTCAAAGCCATACTCAAATTGGGGTGACTTTGATAGGCACTGTATTTTTGCATTAAAACGAATGCTTCTGGTCTAAGAGTTATCAATGTAATCCATATTCCTTCACTCTCAATATATTTTTTATCAATGTTATGTGCGCTTGGGGCGTCTTTGATAATCCATAAGTTTACATCGATTATCAAAGTCACCCCCTATCGTTTGTCATATGAGTAGTATTTTAATAAACTATCTTCTCAAAAATGAAAATAAAACTTCAGTTGAAATCAAAATAAAACTTTATTTTTTATATAAATAACAAAACTCAAATTTGGCACTTTCTTTGGTTACAAGTGAAAATAATATAATTTTTAAACTTAACATAAATGCACAGAAAAGGTACAAAACCTAACTAAATAAAATTTAACGTTCAAAAACATCAACCGATTTCGAAAATACATATCTTGTTCCGCGGCCTCCAGAAGTTTTTACTGGAGGTTCTAGAATGGCTATGATGTCCTCTAAGCTTTCGGTAAACGAGTCGTTAGGAACAATTTTAAAAGTTAGTTTTGTGGTGTCTAATGATTTTAACCCCAAGACATTGTAGTCATTCCCGTCTACTATCCCTTTAAGTTTAACAACGTATCTATTTTTGGTAGAATTTTTGTTTCCACACAACACTTTTACTAGAATGAATGTACCAGGTACAAGATTTTTAGGGTCAGTGGGTAAATAATCTACCTCATCAGCAACCTCGGAGTTTGCGTCTTCATGCTCATCGGATAGATCTTCCGAAATACTACTAATTTCTTCTTCACTTTCGTCTGATTCATTTGCTGGGCAAGCAATACTTTTTCCAGCTTCCACAGTTAACCGCTTCTTTTTCTGCGACAAATTTCGAACAGGAGTGCTGTTGTAACGTTCTTCTTTCAAATAGGACACGAGATTATTATCAAAATCTGCCCCAAATTGATCACCATTATCTTCAGAGTTTGGAATTTTACATAATATTTTATCAGGGTTCAGTGGGTAAATTCCCGTTGCTTCAAAACCAGACCTTAAATCGTGATTAATTGCCCGGGGTGAGTGAGTTCCCGAGGAATTCATTTTTTCTAAAGTAAGCTGCATAAGGTGGGGAAATATTTCTTTCTTTAAAGAAGATTGTTTTGGACTTTGCATTTTCCACTCCAATAATACTGACCTCCATGCAGTCTTTAAGGGCCTAAAGAAGCTAATGTCAAGTGGTTGCGTCAGGTGAGTTGAATTTGAAGGGAGGCACAAAAATGCAATGTTATTTTGGTGACACAAATCTAAAACTTCATCAGTAAAGCGTGACGACAAATTGTCGCCAATTAGAACCTTCTTTCCTGGCAAATTATTAGCGTGTGGTAAAAAGTGCTCCTAAACCAATCAGTAAAGCAGCTGGCTTTAATCCAACCAGTTTTCGTTCTGTTGTACCTGGATCCAGAACTGCAACAACGGTCCTCACAACAAGGATTTCCTTTGGGACCATTCTCGGTCCAACGGTCCCACATATGCTCCGATTTGTAAATTACGTAGGGAGGTAGGAGAACACCTGAAGCTAAGCCACAAAACATGATGGAAATTGCTGATTTTGAATGGTTCATAATATTTTCCGGATATTTTTTACCTCTGCGATATAACCACTTCCTTTTCCCAGGATCGTCGGCCATGTTTGTTTCATCGTAATTGAACAAATTTGACGGAGGCACATTATCAATGCTAATTTGCAAATTTTGAAAATATTGCCGAATTACTTCAAGAGAAACACTAGCACGCGCACGTTTTATATTAGCTGCTAGGCGCTGTGTCAGACTAGCCTGATGTGTTTTAATAAGTGAATAAACCCAGTCTCGACCAGGGATATTATTTTTAAAACAGGTAACCTGTCGTCCTTGTCTATCTAAGAACGATTTTGTAACCATTTGTAGATCTTCTATACATAGCGGAAAACCCCAGTCACTGCAAGTTACTACAGACCGAATTATTGTATCTTCCTCTTGCTTAGTAAAAACAGGTTGCCCTCCATGTGACTTCACATGCAATCCTTTGTATTTATGAAATAGGGTTCCGTAAGGAATCTTGAATTCCTTGGATGCTTTGTTAATGGACCAGTTTGCATCAACTATCTTTTCTAATGCTTTATTCACATTATTATCGCTGTATTCCTTATAACTTCTGGACCCAACTTTGCGTTTAAATATACGGCCCAATGTAAGTTTTTGTACACTTTGTGAAAGAAGCTGACCTAAAATTAGAATTGGTCTAGATCAGAGCAATCGACGGAAAATCGCGAAAATGTTATTGTTTATAAACTCTGGGGCGACTTTGATAACTATCAATTTCACCCCGAAAGTGTTGTCAAAGTGACCCCGCATGATGTATCCACTGATAATTTCTAAACAAACGCATTTTGTGTCGAATTTCACATAAAGTGAGGTTAAGTATAAAACACTTCATCGTAAATAACCGATATTGTAAAAAAAATTGTAAAAACTTAGGAAATACTTTATGATTTTGGACAGTGTGAATTTAACGTCAGATTGAAGTGTTTTGATAGTTTACAAAAATATTATAGCAAGTACTTACCGGTACGCTAACACCACACAATAATGGCGGAACTTCACTCTTTCGACTGACGATCGCGCGGATGTCGACGGATTCTAATTGCGGGAGATTTAAATTTATTTATCAAAATATTACCAGTTGTCAAAGTCCCCCCATAAAATCAATTTCACCCCATTTGACGGTACTTTCACACAGGGTTTTCTTGAACGACTTTCGTTACATCTGATTTTATGAAAGTTATTTGTGTTTTAAGGAAAGAAAGAGCTTCATTAACTTTATTATTTATCACAGACTTAATATTTAATTGATTTACTGCGATATAATTATTTCGACATTCTTCCTATTTCCATGACAAACCAGGTACAGTATTTATGATGGCTAGTATATCTAATGATTTATTGCTGGATATACAGACAGAATGGAATTGTTTTTTGCAGACTTAGCAAAAAACAGCTGGCGTGGTCCGACTGATAAGCCCTTGACAAACGTAGCAGCTAACCATAATGTTGACAC
Source organism: Psylliodes chrysocephalus (assembly GCA_927349885.1). NCBI lineage: Eukaryota > Metazoa > Arthropoda > Insecta > Coleoptera > Chrysomelidae > Psylliodes > Psylliodes chrysocephalus. Next base: position 48,990,034 of record OV651821.1, read on the forward strand.
ATAATATTGATGATTTTCAAGACTCACCAGCATGCAATAGAAATGATATTACTTTCATTACTAGGGGGGAACAACATTCACGTGATACCAATTTTTCACAAATTTATTTGTAATTTTTACCTCAAAAACATTACAATTTATCGGAGAACGATAAACATCGTGTCGTTAAACGCGCAGATGAAACACCCTGTATAAAATTTTTTTAAAATAAAAGATAAATGATATATAAACAACCCGACGCAATTATCTAATATTATTCTGATTGCTTGGCACTGTACATCTATGATAATCATACACCTTGGTATTTACATAATGATATTTGTTAGATGGTCCTTGTATTGGCTATCAATAAGTCGTGATTCAAAAAAAAGTTATTTCGTATACAAGTGCTCGTTCAATTCCCCTACACTCAACAATGACTCACTCCCTTTATTGGTTTTCACACCCACAACAAGACTCCCGTTGTTCTCGCCCAGCACTTCATTAATAATAGTTCAGCAATGGTGGCAAGTTTCTAATTGGACGTTAGTATGTCACTGTTGATGGACAGCTCCAATTTATTGGTTTATCTATCACGAAAAAGGGTTTTAAATGGAAATTTCCGGTAAAGCTACGTGAAGGGCGTTGATAATTAATGCTAGATTCAATCGAATGAACTTTCAGAGCGATATTCAAATCCGTTGACATGAGGTTGTCATACGCAGGTGACGGCCACTTTAAGTTCTCCTTGTAATTAGTTCAATTTGGCCGTGTTAGTGTCACTGCGCAATATTCATAAATAAAAAATCCATATCAACGTAGTTAGGACTGTGAATGATTCGTGGGTTGTTTTATTTTTTTAATTTAATCCATAGGCAAATAAGTTTGGAATGATGGTTTACCTTCAAAAATAGCTGTTTATCTCACTATAATGCATAGACTAAATAATTTTAAAAACAATGACAAAATTAAACAATTCTCTTAATATAATTTTTTGACGAGAATATTGTAAATTTATTATATCTGAAGAACTTATACCTAAACATGTCATACTTTGATTATTTATTAACGAAACTTATTTTATATAATTCTACCTTAGTTATTAACTAATTTAAAATTTCATGAAGTAAAGGCCAAAATAATCAATAAGTTACATTCTATTGGAAATATAAGTTCAAATTTGAATTGACGTGTATAAAATAATTTATAACGGTTAAGTGCCCACATGACTATACACTTCAAACCAAATATCACCAATTCAATCTGCTTCAAACAGTGAGTTACTGGCTACTATAATAACTCGATTAGCGTGAGAAACCAATCATGCATTCAAATTAGCATCCAAATATGTTTTGAACATTGAGCGGTCCAAGGTGACTACTGTAAAATTACTACGTGTATGTGAACAAATGGAATAAAACACCTTCACTTGTTTTTTTCAATACTTTATAAAAAACTTTTTTAAGAAAGGCAATGCACATCAAAATTATCTTTACTGTAGAGGAGACGGTCCGAATATGAGCCATGCTGATATTATGGGCCACCCTATTATTGGCAACAACGCGTACCGATGCGATGTGTTACATAGCGTAATCTTTACACCACGGCATAATAAACAATCGGCAGGCTAACTTGTCTTGGCGGCAACGCTACGCGCACATCTACGCGCACACCGCCATTTTGGGGTCCAACCTCTCAATCAAGCCAGTGGCGTCACTGTCGTCGTTTATGTCGACAAAAACAAACAAGTTGCAGTAGCACGGAATCAGTAGCGCGTATCTTAAATTTATTTTGTTTGTGATGTTTGTATTATGTGGTTATTGTTATTTTTTTAGAATTATAGATATTTTTTGACACTTTTTATATAGTAGTTGTTTTCCAGTGTTAATTTGTTAACTTTTAAGTGTCTTACTATGTCTGGGCAAAGTTGTGCAGCAAAAAACTATATGAATAAACTGTATTAAAAGATTTTTTCGGGTTCTTAAAGATCTTATTAGGTATGTATGGTATACTTTTAAAAAAATCCTAGTATATAAGTCAGTTTGTCAGTTATAAAGCTATTAGTAAGATGTAGGTAGGTGCCTAGTTAACGTTACGTAAAGTTTAGCGTCAATTTATATTTACTTATGTAGGTATATTATTAAGATTTAAAGTAAAATGTTATATTTTAAACATCTCCCGTATGGAGTTGACAAAATGGAAAAATCTTTATTTTTATTTTGAGGAAAAAGTCATAAAAAAATTCTGTTTGACGAAAAAATAGGTTTACTATATTAATATGTTAGGTCAGGTGTACATGGTCTTAATAAATGAAGTAACTTAAAATTGACAATAGGAAAAAATCTGTATTACCTTATTGATTTTACGAAGAAAAGTCACAGTTTACCTTTCGGTTTTCCTTCATAACTTTAAAAGGAAACTTTTCTTGTAATTTTCTTCAACAAGCAGAATTCTTTGTAAGGAATATTTTTTTTTTCTGAAAAAGCTTTATAATCTTGATAAATCTAAAGTATTTTCATTACAAAAAGCAAGAAAATCTTAATTAGCCATTAAAGAAATTATAAGTAGTAAATTAGTAATAAGTCACAATTAAAATCATGTGTTTTAAGCAGTGCTATTAAAAATGTAAAATTCTTATATTTTGTCGAAGTAAATTCAAAAGCCCGCCAATTTTCAAGCTAAAATAGCATTACATCTTTCTATATTACCGACTGGGTAATAATTGCACAAAACTATTCCATATGTCGCTGAAGGTAAACATGCTGCCAAATTTCTGTGAGGAATCTGCAACTCTTAATTATCCTTCCTCCGTGATGGTAACTGTGTAAACCCTACATCGGTCCCAATTCAAAGGACGTTCAAAAAATTGCAATGTTTAACTTTATTACATTCTGGAACTGAAAACTGCGAAACAGGTGGGGATGCTTTACTTGTAAGGCTACATGAAATTCGTAGGACTAGTAAGGATGAGTCATTTTCCAAAATCGCGTGTAATGGTGGCAATATTGTCGAAAATGTAAATATAAACAAGCATATTAATGAATTGAATGCACAATATATTATTATTTTTTAAGAAAACTTTATTATACGAGTATATGCGGATTTTTAATTAAAAAAATGTCTTAAAATTCAACGTTGTGATGTATGTACACAATATGCCTTAACACACGAAGACTTGGATATAAGCTCCATGTATTGTTATTATAAAGCATACAAAAAAAGCAAATAAAGATAATTTTGGCAATTTAAAAATGTCAAATAATAGTTTTGTATGTTTAATAACAAAAATTGAAATAATTTTTCATCACAATTTTGAATTATTTATCACTAAATCCGGCGTTTGTAATTTTTTTTTTTAGATTTAATTAATTCCGAAATAACATTTGACGCTCCTTGTCCCCGATTTCCATAAATATATGTTATTAAGGGTCGATTCCATTGTTGTGTTAAACGGAGATTAAAATGACATTGTTAATGTAAAAATGTAATTTTTAACTTCGTTTAACACAACGGTGGAATCGGTCCTAAGTTATATTTAAGGCTGCTCATATATTTCACTTTAAAAATATTAATAGAAATTTTAAGACCATCAATAAAAACAAGTTAATTATTTGGCGCAATCTGTGAAGCTTTTTTGTTTTAATACGATCCTGCCTATCAATAGCTTATTTTATTACAATATCTTTAAATACGCTTTAATCCGACCCTAAGACCCCCGAATGGCGTCGTCAAGGTCAAATTTTCTTAGTATAATATTTGTATGCGATCAGCGGAGAGTGAGCCTGCCGATTGTTTTATTATGCCGTGCTTTACACTATGGGTTCGCGAACAAATCTCTAGCTTCGGCTTTTCAAACATAGATGGCGTGAGAAGCAGTCAATAGGTTAATATTTTAGCGGTTGCAAAAATTTATTCAAGAGTGTAAATATTTTGTGTTTTCTTTAAAACTTCTTAATCTTTAAAGTTTAAAATTGGCAAGTGTATACTAGAAATGTTACTCTTTAAGATGTTCTACTGCGTTTTGCCCAAAATTGTATTTGAATAATTTATTTATATGAAGAAATTTTTGTGGTTATGTTTGGAATATGGGCCACGTATTTAACCGAAATATGGGCCTGGTCCGTATTCGGACCATATTTAGTATCTGGTTGTAGGAAATTGCACTATTTTTTTTTTCAGTTAAAAATGCCCCGAAAAAGGGAAAAATACGTTCCAAGAAATATAAGGAAGCAGTGGGATACCGGAAATATGACGAGAGCAATAATTGCTGTTAAAGAACATTCGTTAACTTGTAGATAGGCAGCAAAAACATATTGTGTACCAAGAGCTACTTTACAAAGGTTTTTGAAAGTCGATGGAGATCTTAACCGCATATTTGTAACTACTCTTGGAAGAAAAACAGTTTTAGGTAACGAATTGGAGGAGGAGCTTGTTGATTACATTCTCACAATGGAGGCAAAATTTTATGGTCCACAAGACGAGACATTCGAAATATGGCGTACAAACTAGTTCAACAAAATAGTATGAAACATCTCTTCAGGAATAAAATAGCAGAAAAAAGCTCGCTTGATGGATTTCTACGTCGCCATAAGAAAACACTTTCTCTAAGAAAGCCAACTGGCACTTCTTTTGCAAAAGCTCTTGGTTTTAATTCTGAAAACGCATCACAATTTTTTAATAACCTGAAGCAGGAGTACAATAAATACAATTTTTCACCACACAGAATATTTAATGTCGGTAAGACAGGTCTATCAATAGTGCAAATCAAGGTCTCTACTGTAATTGCTTGAAAAGGTAAACGACAGATAGCTGCCATCACTTCAGCAGAACGAGGATCACTTGTGACATTTGTTGCCTGTATGAGCACTGCAGGACAATTCGTATCACCATTGTTAATTTTTGCCAGGAAAAATAGAAATGACCAATTGATCCGTGGAGCTCCCCCGGGAACAATTTATGACGTACATCCCAGTGGATGGATTCAACAAAATCTCTCCACGAAGTAGTTTCATCATTTTATACAGTTTGTTAAACCGTCTCAAGATGACCCTGTTTTGTTAATATTGGATGGACATTATGCCATACTCGCAATTTGGAAGTTATTAGCTTATCAGGGAAAATCACATTTCCAAAATGTCATTACTACCTCTTTCCACGCATAAATTACAACCCTTAGATAAAAGTTTTATGGGTCCGTTTAAGGTCTACTGTAGTGAAGAAATAAGAAATTGGATTCGTGTTAATCAGCGTCCTGTTTCAGTTTTTGAAATAGCTGAGTTATTTGAAAAGGCATTCTCAAAATCACAGACCGCACAAATTGCGAGTGACAGGAATTTATCCCTTCAACAGACATATTTTTTGTGATGCTGATTTTATTATTGAGCAAGCTGAAGCAGTTAAAAGATGCAGCAATTCTAAAGAAATATCTACCACCAGCAATACGTCTCAAGCTCAAAGTTCCTCCCCTGTGTCCAGTCCAGCAACTAAAAATAACGAAAATCCCAAATCTGCTGACACGGAAATGTTTTATAATGATCCCCAACCCGGATGTTCTAGAAATGTTGATGACCTTCCTGCATTTTCCAAAAATATGAATACAAAACCTGGATGTTCCAAGAGTTTCCCTGTCCCGACTTCTGGTCCGTCAAAATCACTCACGTTAGTGTCGCCTTCTGCGATTTCCCCAGTCCCTTCCATACAAAAGAAAGTAACTAATCATGAAAAAGTCTTCTAAATCTAAAATTATAACGTCTTCTTCATACAAAAACGACTTAGAAATTTATGTTGAAAAAATAAAAAAATATTGGTGAAAAGGGAAAACGAAATGTGTTTGGCAAAACTTTGGTCAAGGGTAAATCGAAATCCCAACCAAAACCTCCAAAACCTCAAAAACCAAAGAAGACTGTTAAATTGTCTGAGTCTGAGAGTGAAGTAGATGAAATATTTATTCCTGATGATGAGGATAAAGATGTGGAAGAATTCGGAACTCTTCCTGAAAATGAAGATGCAACGTGCATTTACTGTAAAGGACTTTTTTATGAAGATGTCAAGGGCGAGTTGTATGTGTCCTATTTTATGTGTCATATGTGGTTACATAAGGCATGTGCGGACACAGAACGCGGTGAATATATCTGCGATTTTTGCAAATAAGTTTTTATATGTCACATTCTTTAGAAATATACAGGGTGTTTATTAATTGAGTGCCGATACTTAAGGGTGTGAATCCTTAGGTGATTTTAAGAAGAAAAGTTAATATCAACATATGTCGTAACTCACTTAATTTTTCAGCTACAGGGTGTTACATTTTTAAGAAAAAAAATTACTTTTTTATCATAATTTTTTTATCACTTCAGATATTGCTATGAAATTTTGTACACACGTTTTAATAATTAGGGAGCATTTTTTTACGTATAAGATTTCTTTAAATTTTTTACCAGTGACGTCCGTACGGGGTTTAAACTGAATATTTTTGAAGAAAAAATGGTACGCCACTGCTTTTTCTAAAAACCAAAATTATTTTTAAAATAATCATTTATTTTGGAGCAAACTTGGTTCATAGACTTACTTTCGTACGTTGCACCGTTTTCGCGTAAAAAAATAAAAACCATTGTAGTGGTTGGTCAAATGCTTTCCTTTAATTCATTGATACCTACTGCTTTTGATATTTTGTTGAAATCTGGTAGGCACCCACCATGCGTGGAAACATTTTTTTGGGACAAAAATTAATTTTCTACGTTTTGAATAGAAAAAAGTGGTAAGCGCATTATTGCCCTCTTAAAGCAAATGAAATAAACATTAGTAGGCTGAGTAAAGACATTAGTAGGCTGAGTAAAGACTCATCATTTTTGACGTTTCTTTTCATAAAGACAAAAAAGTTGACATTGATATTACATTATTAAATAATTATTATTAGAGTAAGAGTTAAAATCTGAAAAAAGTGGTAAATTTTACGAACAGTGAATTAGCTGACATGCATTTTAGTTATGGGCTTGCAGACGGAAATGCATACGAAGCCAGACGGATATACCAAGAGCGGTATCCAAATCGCGTACTACCCGATCCGAGAACATTTTCTAGGATTCATAGACGTCTTCACGAGACCGGAACTTTAAAAATAGACCACAGGGCTAAAGGAGTCCATCAAACAGTAAGAACACCGGAACTTGAAGAAGGAATTTTACATGAAATTGAGGTGAACCCCGAAACTAGCACGAGGAGAATCGCTTCAACATTTAATGTTTCACATGTACTTGTTTGGAAAATTCTCATCGAAAATTTGTTATACCCATATCACATTCAAAGAGTCCAGGCATTACTCCCTAGAAATTTCCCGTTGCGCATTAATTTCTGTAAGTGGTTTCTTTAAAACCTGCTGGAAAATCCATTATTTGACAGGCACATTCTTTTTACCGATGAAGCTAATTTTTCTCGAAACTCAATAATAAATTTCCATAATAACCATTTATGGGCGGATGAAAACCCTTATGCAATTGTTGAGTCAAATTATCAAGAACAGTTCTCATTAAATGTTTGGGCTGGCATTATTGATGATTATTTGATAGGCCCATTTTTTCTCCCAAGAAGACTTGATGGACAATCATATTTACACTTCCTTGAAGATGATCTGCCGCCAATGCTTGAAGACCTTCCTCTTTTATTAGGAAACCAGATGTGGCTAATGCACGATGGTGCGCCTCCACATTTTAGCTTACGAGTGCGTGAATTTTTAAATCACACCTATCGCAATCGGTGGATAGGTCGCGGAGGAACGCAGTCATGGCCGCCTAGATCTCCAGACCATAATAGTATAGACTTCTTGTTCTGGGGGCATCTGAAAAGCTTAGTGTACGCAGTGCCGATTCAAACCGAAGAAGAGTTACGAAATCGTATAACAGTCTGCTGCCAAACCATAAGAAACACCTCAGGAATCTTTGAAAATGTGCGTCAGTCTATGCGAAGAAGAGTAGATGCTCGCATAAGTGTGGGTGGAGGACACTTCCAACAATGACTGTAAATAATTTGGGTTCTTTATTTTGTTTGTATTCTCTTGTAATTTCGTTTTAGATTCAAGATTTTGAATTTTAATTTTACTATAAATAAATCCCGATTTTTAAAATACATAGAATTTAAAAAAAATCAGAGGTATACGTTTTTTTTTCTATCCAAACATTCAATATGATGCCTACGTGGCCGTCACTGGTGGAAGTAGACAATTAATTTTTGCCCCAAAATAAGTGTTTTCACGCATGGTGGGTGCCTACCAAACTTCAACAAAAAATCAAAAGCAGCTTAAGAAAAAAAAATTGGTTTTTATTTTTTTACGCTAACACAGTGCATCGTACGAAAGCAAGTCTATGAGCCAAATTTGCTCAAAAATAAATGAATATTTCAAAAATAATTTTGGATTTTGGAAAAAGCAGTGGCGTACCATTTTTTTCTTTAAAAATATTCAGTTTTAACCCCGTACGGAAGTCACTGGTAAAAATTAAAAAATCTTATACGTCAAAAAATGTTCCTTAATGATTTTATGCTGTTTACAAAATTTCATAGAAATATCTGCAGTGATAAGAAAATAATTAAAAAAAATATATTTTTTTCTTAAAACTGTAACACCCTGTAGCTCAAAAATTAAGAGATTTACGACATATGTTGATATTAACTTTAACTAAAATCACTCAAGGATTCACATCCTTAAGTATCGGCACTCAATTAATAAACACCCTGTATATTTTTTTAGGGTTTAAGAAGACTTTTTGTTACTTTTATAGGGTGGCTTATATTTCAAGCACTTTACACAAATCTTAAATATTTACACTTTTTGTATGTTAAAAAATACAGAACTAATGATAATGATTTTTTCAAAAATGTGTTTATAACTATGAAGTAAATGCTCCTAGTAATTAATTTTCCAAGTTACAGGTTAATTAGTCGAAAACAACTAAAAAATATTTTCAAAAAACAAAATGTGGCCCATATTCGGACCTTCTCCTCTATAATGCAGTAAACTTTATAAAGTCTAACCAAAAAATGATCTCACTTGTTGAGTTTATAATATTTCTTTGTGGCAATTTAGCTTATAATAATGAAACTAAGAACAATAATGCTGAACCATTACAATAGTATTTGGTGTGTAACAACCATCAATATAAGTCGCTGGATGTACTTATGCTCACACGGCCATTCCCTGACTTAATTCGTTCTTAAATTAACTCGAAACCCCGAAATTCAACAATTTCTTTAGGTCATTGGATGGATAATAAAAAAACAAAAAACTTTTTCAAATACCATTTTAAATGTTATATGGGTAATAAGAGATTTAGAGAGCTTTTAAATTTCAAAGTTTTTATTGCTGAACCAAAATTTGTTTTTTTTTTTGAAAATTCATTTAGGTCATTCGAAAGACAAATTTTGTGCTAGTAATAAAAGCTTTGAAATTTCAAAGCTCTCTAAATCTCTTATTAACCATATAGCATTTAAAATGTTATTTAAAAATGTTGTTTGTTTTTTTATTATCTTTCGAATGGCCTAAATGAATTTTCAAAAAAAAACAAATTTTGGTTCAGCAATAAAAACTTTGAAATTTCAAAGCTCTCTAAATCTCTTATTACCCATATAGCATTTAAAGTGGTATTTGATAAAGTTGTTTGTTTGTTTATTATCTTTCGAATGGCTTAAATGAATTTTCAAAAAAATCAAATTTTGGTTTAGCAATAAAAACTTAGAAATTTCAAAGCTCTCTAAATCTCTTATTACCCATATAGCATTTAAAATGGTATTTAAAAAAGTTGTTTGTTTTTTTATTATCTTTCGAATGGCCTAAATGAATTTTCAAAAAAAAACAAATTTTGGTTCAGCAATAAAAACTTTGAAATTTCAAAGCTCTCTAAATCTCTTATTACCCATATAGCATTTAAAATGGTATTTGATAAAGTGTTTGTTTGTTTATTATCTTTCGAATGGCTTAAATGAATTTTCAAAAAAATCAAATTTTGGTTTAGCAATAAAAACTTTGAATGCTCTCTAAATATCTTATTACCCATATAGCATTTAAACTGGTATTTAAAAAAGTTGTTTGTTTTTTTATTGTCTTTCGAATGGCTTAAATGAATTTTCAAAAAAAAACAAATTTTGGTTCAGCAATAAAAACTTTGAAAGCTCTCTAAATCTCTTATTACCCATATAGCATTTAAAATGGTATTTGAAAAAGTTGTTTGTTTGTTTATTATCTTTCGAATGGCTTAAATGAATTTTCAAAAAAATCAAATTTTGGTTTAGCAATAAAAACTTTGAATGCTATCTAAATATCTTATTACCCATATAGCATTTAAACTGGTATTTAAAAAAGTTGTTTGTTTTTTTATTGTCTTTCGAATGGCTTAAATGAATTTTCAAAAAAAAACAAATTTTGGTTCAGCAATAAAAACTTTGAAAGCTCTCTAAATCTCTTATTACCCATATAGCATTTAAAATGGTATTTGAAAAAGTTGTTTGTTTTTTTATTGTCTTTCGAATGGCCTAAATGAATTTAAAAAAAAACAAATTTTGGTTCAGCGATAAAAACTTTGAAATTTCAAAGCTCTCTAAATCTCTTATTACCCATATAGCATTTAAAATGGTATTTAAAAAAGTTTTTTTTTTTATTATCTATCCAATGACCTAAATAAATTTTTGAAAAACACAAATTTTGTGCTAGTAATAAAAGCTTTAGCCCTCTCTACATCCTTTATTATAATTTTATGAAAGGGTAATAATAATTTTAATGCAACAAATTATAATTAAATATATTCTTTTTGTCGAAACTTAAAATAATTAGATGTTAAAAATTTAGTATGACCGCTGGCGCTTTGGAGTCCACCTGAATTTATTGCTGGCTGGCTACTTGCTAACATGACGCAGGTTTAGCATTTTCGCATATCTACCATTTTTTGGTACTTCTTGTAGGCCTATCCCGCTTTCGATGTGAACAAACGGAATAAAACACTTCCACTTTATATTCAATTCTTTTAAGAAAGACAAACCACATCAAAATATATCTTACTGTATAACGCAGTATACTTTATAAAGTCTAACCAAAGAATGATTTCAATGTTGAGTTTATAATATTTTGCTGTAGTAATATCGCTGATAATAATGAAACTAAGAATACTAATGCTGAACTATAACAATAATATTTGGTATGTAACAATCATCAATGTAAGCCGCCCGATTTGCTGATGCTTACTGAAAATTAATTTGAGTTTTTAAATAAACTAAAAATAAAGGATTTATTTGCCCGAAACTCGGTTTGAATTTGTTATTTGTGTTTGTTCTAAAATGTGAGTTATTGGGTAAAGTAGCGTACTCTTAGTAGTAGTAGTAGTAGTAGAAAAGTTAAAGTACAATATGGCTAATAAATAGACAAGAAAAACTTTTCTGCAATACAGGTGCTATGTATGCAGCAATTACAGCAGTTACTTATAGAGAGATGGGACTGAGGTACGTGAGGTATATTTCTAGTTCATGAATATACTTTAAAAAGGAAAGTTAAGAGCATATCAACAATTTATAATTCCCCCAGTGCCTTTATTTTTATTCCGATTTTTGTGAAATTTTCACGAAATACCAATAATAACAAAATTTGAATTTTTTGTAAACCTTCGAAAAGTATTTATTTTAAAAATTTTTAAAAAGAATTAATTAGAAACATTCACTCGCCATTCTGTATTTAATATTTAAACATTTTCTGCTTTTTTTTAACCGACTTTAAAAAAGGAGGAGGTTCTCAATTCGTCAGAATATATTTTTTGTAGCTTGAACGATAATTCTTTACTACCTCTTACTATTGGCCTTTTATATTAGGATTTTTTTTGTTGTTCTCCTGATCGACCATCGCTTCTTAAATATTAGCAAAGAAATAATTTGTTACAATCTGAGAAAACTCGTTTTTACTTGGCCTGATTTGTATTTCATTTTAGGATTTCTGTACTTTCGTAATAGTGGCCAGTATGGCATTATTGTAGTCTGATTTCAACGGTAACTTTTCCTAATGCCGAAATAATAATTAATTTATCAACTTTGTACAACATACCGTTTTGTCAGTTTGAAGTTTCGTAAGCGAAGCAAGTCCAGCATTAGTGCAGTCTTATTTCGCTGACTTAATTTCTCGACATCCAAGGTTCCAAGAGTCAGTAGACCTTTACTATTCTGGCAATTAGTAAAATCTTTAAGTCACTACATACCGTCGATCACGAGTTGTCCCCTTATGCGTCACGATATCAAGTGTAGTAAACTGTACCCCTTTAAAAATAACCTTTTAATCGGTAAAATTTATTGGGACAAAGTAGAAGAAAACGAAAAAGAAGAAGAAGTAGAAGAAAAAGAAGAAGAAAAATAAAATAATAAAAAGAAGAAGATAAAGAAACAGAAGAAGTAAAAAAGGAAGAAGAACCGCTCTCATCTCTACCACATATAGGAGCAAATAGTGAACCACCCACGCCAGCAAATATATTACTGAATCAAGTTTCTTATTTATTTTTTTAATAAAAATGTACAAAACAAATATAACCTAAAATTATATAAAAATTTAAAATAAATAAAACATTATTTATCTTATTGCCAATGTACACTTCCAAAACCATTAACAAATTGTTATAAATTCTTCACGTATTGCCAAAGCAACATTTTTTGGTCTGATATCACTTTGTACACTTAATCCACATATAAATTTAAAGTTTAAATCTGAATCATTCTCAGGATTGATACTATATACATGTATGTGTTGGTAATTCAGCTTTTAAAAAATTATGTATAGCACAACATGCTTGCGTCACAATTTTAACCTTTTCAGGTTTTAAGGAACTAATATTTAATAAAATATACCCTGAAATGGTTTGCCAATATACTGAATATGTTCACTACTACCCGACGAACACGACTTAGTCGATAATTGAAAATTCTTTGTTCTTTTGTAATTTTTTTTTATTAGATACGCTTTCATAATATAAGCACTTAATGGAAATTCAGCATAAGCTGCCATCAAAAATGGCACAGGTTCAGTTTTGGAAGAAAGTGGCTGATCCATTGAAAAATCCAACAAATTTGGTTTAGATTGCTTCATTTAAATCGCTTTTCTCTGAAACTCTTTCATTCACTCCTATATTTACATAGGTATGATAAATTATAATTTGCATCAACTAATGCAAGTTATAATAATAATATAATAATACTCTCCCTAATTCACCCCCTTACGAGTGAATTTCAACCCCTGAAGTCGACTGAACGACTTGTGTAGGGGAAGGGACGGCTATTATTATTATTTGCCGTGGCGCTCCGGGGCGACTTAAAGATGATTGATGGTGCCATTTGACTTATAGGTGAAGAAAACACGGAAAACCTCACCCACCATCATCAAAGGATGTTGTGCCTAACCTCTCTTCTCCTTGAATTTTTATGAGAATGTGCCATCTATTGCACCAATGATATTTAATAAATTACAGAATATTTTAAAATCTTTTGCAATATTTAACTATTCTGCAGCAGTAGATGGTACCAGAATACAATTTCAATATTTAGTAGATTAGATTTAAATCTACCTCCTTACTTTTAAATATTGGCTCTTTAATTGGTCATAAATTGCTTTGCAAACAACAGGAATACAATTTTATATTGAACTTTCAGATATTCTAAAATTGTACATTAAGGACGTGAAAGATTTTTCTGCGGCCAAATATATTAATGTTACAATTAGCATATTTCTCGCAGGAATACACTCTCGAAAACTCGTGTCTGATTTTTGTATTTTTGTTTGGATCATATTTAATAATTTATTAAATGTAGGTTCATTCAACCTTCAACAATTTTTAAATGTTTTAAAGTCTTGGGATTCAAGCATTTGGGTTTTTAAACTTAAATTTCCCAATTGGTGATTAACCCAAGGTTAAACCCTCCATCGTACTGGCTTCTTTATTAATTTTTTTTCTCGCTTTTTCGCAATTTGTGCCATAGCAACTGTTAATTTAATTTTAGTTTTCTTTATTTATGGTTCAAACAACTCTGGAATAAATAAGAATATAAATCAAACAACCACTGAACAAAAATTATAATATAGATTAAACAAATACTGGACAAAAATAATAATATAAACGTAAATCAAACAAACACTGGGCAAAAATAGGAATATAAATCAAACACATGGATGAACATAACCTACATAGACCTTCTTCCTTTTTTGGGCAAAACCATCTTTCTTTAGAAACGACTCTATTCTCAACAAGCGTTCACTACAAAAGCTAATCAGAATAATGATCATATGTTGGCGCCAATGGATGGAATTATTTTTCGTGTTGGTCACTTCGGTGTAAAACAATCGTGCAATGAAATGCAATGAAATGCACTGAAATACAATGAAATGCAATGAAATGCAATGAAATGCAATGAAATGCAATGAAATGCAATAAAATGCAATGAAATGCAATGAAATGCAATGAAATGCAATGAAATGCAATGAAATGCAATGAAATGCAATGAAATGCAATGAAATGCAATGAAATGCTATGAAATGCAATGAAATGCAATGAAATGCAATGAAATGCAATGAAATGCAATGAAATGCAATGAAATGCAATGAAATGCAATGAAATGCAATGAAATGCAATGAAATGCAATGAAATACAATGAAATGCAATGAAATGCAAAGAAAAGCAATGAAATGCAATGAAATGCAATGAAATGCAATGAAATGCAATGAAATGCAATGAAATGCAATGAAATGCAATGAAATGCAATGAAATGCAATGAAATGCAATGAAATGCAATGAAATGCAATGAAATGCAATGAAATGCAATGAAATGCAATGAAATGCAATGAAATGCAATGAAATGCAATGAAATGCAATGAAATGCAATGAAATGCAATGAAATGCAATGAAATGCAATGAAATGCAATGAAATGCAATGAAATGCAATGAAATGCAATGAAATGCAATGAAATGCAATTAAATGCAATGAAATGCAATGAAATGCAATGAAATGCAATGAAATGCAATGAAATGCAATGAAATGCAATGAAATGCAATGAAATGCAATGAAATGCAATGAAATGCAATGAAATGCAATGAAATGCAATGAAATGCAATGAAATGCAATGAAATGCAATGAAATGCAATGAAATGCAATGAAATGCAATGAAATGCAATGAAATGCAATGAAATGCAATGAAATGCAATGAAATGCAATGAAATGCAATGAAATGCAATGAAATGCAATGAAATGCAATGAAATGCAATGAAATGCAATGAAATGCAATGAAATGCAATGAAATGCAATGAAATGCAATGAAATGCAATGAAATGCAATGAAATGCAATGAAATGCAATGAAATGCAATGAAATGCAATGAAATGCAATGAAATGCAATGAAATGCAATGAAATGCAATGAAATGCAATGAAATGCAATGAAATGCAATGAAATGCAATGAAATGCAATGAAATTCAATGAAATGCAATGAAATGAAATGCAATGAAATGCAAAGAAATACAATGAAATGCAATGAAATGCATTGACTTGCATGTTTATTGAATTGCATTGCATTGCATTGCATCAAAATTGCATAATGTAAAGCGGTTTTATATCAATCATTTCTTCTAGTTTATACAATGAACCAGTATACCACACTTTGTGGAATGCTTGTTGCACATCCAGAAAGACATATGCATACATTCCTTTGTTTTCTGGATACTCTTTATATATTTATTAACTAGTCTATATTATTGCTGTTTTGTTAAGTGCTCTTCCTTGAATCCAAATTGATAGCTAAGATTTGTTTAATAAAACAAACGTGCTTTCGCCCTTTTGTACGCTTCCTAAAAAAAGATAACATACTTATAAAGGACATTTGTATTTGGTAATATTTGCGACAATATTTCACTTTATTTTCGTTTGTATTTTTTTTTGTAGATAATTTTACATGCAAATCTGCGCAATAAAAACCTATTTTACGAGCAACTCTCCCATTATTTTTTTAATGAAAAGCATTTCACCGAACAAACTTTCATGCATATTAATGTGCGGTTTTATTAATATAATTTGGCGTAGAATGGCGAATCTCACTCGTAAAATGACGATTCACATAACGTGTTATTGTGTCTCTTCTACAAAATCATCCTGTGGTCGGAAACCACGTGTATCAAACAATTTAATTGGTTGTAACCAGTAGCGTATTTTATCCTAAAAGTCGCAGGGTGTCATTTTTTCAGTTTTTACATGGGAAACGTTTATGTTTAGTGCCAAAAGTTAGATAAAAGAGACCAGACATATAACATACACCAGTGTTTAACCTGCGCCAATTTCTAAAGAAAGGTTAACGGAGTGGGGGAACTGGGCAGGGACCCGAACTCTGTAACAGGGACCGGACTTTGTTTATTAGCATCATAATGAACTATTAGATATATTTAAAATATACGTTTATTGGAATTTTGTATTATGAAATAAATTTAACGTGATTTTTTTAATATCAAATAGATGTCACGACATTTTATGTAAAGAGAAGACCTTTTATAGAATATTTCGTTAGCTATTATTTACTATGGACTTTTCTGTAAAATACTACAGTAAAATGTTAAAATAAAATATTGTTAATCGAGTAAAAAATGGTACTCATTGTCTAAGAGTATTATAAAAAAAGAATGTGCGTAGGCGAATACTACAAATTAAACCTTGTGAGTTGAACATTATATTTTTTTCTACGACTTGACATAATATTAAAAATTAGTCAAAATGAGAAAATGCTGTTTTGTATTATAACCTCAGAAAAAGATATTTAAAGCTTTTTTCTTTAGGAATATTTAATATAGAGGATGAGTCACATAAAACTCTAGAAATGCATATGTCTAAAACCAGATAACATTTTAAAATTTAAACCTATTAAAAATCATTTGGTCGCCAGGAGTGGGAGATTATCGTAATAAATTATTGATCATTAATAATATTCAATTATTTTCGATCAATCGATTATTTTCAAACAATCTATTTTTGTTCGTATTTCCTTTAAAATCGACTACTTGATTATCTTTAAAAAATTAAAAATAATAGATTAATTTAAAAGCCAATTAACCGATAAATCAGTGTTAACAAACAATAATAAACGAATTTTCGTTTATTTTTAATAATCGATTGTTTTTAAATATTCTATTTTTTTTTTTCGTATATCCATTGAAACAGATTATTTGATAATCTTTAAAAATCTGAAATAATCGATTAATCAAAAATAATCGATTAATTAAAAAGTCGAACAATCAATAAACAGATTTTTCAAAAAAAAGATATTTCCTTTAAAATCAATTATTCGGTCATGTTTAAAACATCGCTTAATCAAAAATAATCGATTAAAGGTAAATAATCCATTAAGAAGCCGATTCTACGATAAATCGATTTTCCAAAAAAAATAACTGAATGATCGATTATTTTCAAATAATCCTTTTGTTTTCATATTTCATTTAAAATTGATTATTTAATTATCTTTGAAAAATCGAAAATAATCGATTAATAAAAAGCTGACTAACCGATAAATCGATAATTCTAAAAAATAACCGAAATATATATTACATAAAATAACCGATTATATTCGATCAATCGATTACTTTCATATAATCTATTTTTTTGCTTTTCTTTTAAAACAAATTATTTAAATACCTTTGAAAAATCGAAAATAATTGATTAATCGAAAATATTCGATAAATTAAAAATAATCGAATTATTTAAAAAATCGATTAAACAATAAATCAATTTTTCTAAAAAAATCGATAATAATAAATCGAATATTTTGAATAAATTTACTCTCTTTTCGTAATTCCTTTATAATCGATTATTCCATTACCTAAAAAATGAAAACAATTTATTGATAATTTCGATTAATCAAAAATAATCGATTACAAATATTCGATTAATTATAACGAATAAATCGATTTTCATGAAAACGATAAATCGATTATTTTTGTAACCCCTATCGGTGGCATGCTTTTATCCGAGCATTTAGCTTCAAAATTTAGAAAAACCGCATTTGATTGTATAATAAATATTGCTAGAATTTAGATTTTTTTAGTAAACGAAGATTTTTTTCGAGTTGTTTAGGGTTTTATAATGTAACATTTTATTAATAATATGACAATTTCCGTAATTTTAGTATTTTTTTGCTTATACTAGATCATATTGCACGTTTTACTTTTTTTAAATACTTAAGATTCAAATGTCACCACCGATTTAACCGCAAATAAAATGAACCTTGAAATTTTAAGTAGGTGAACCTGTATTTCATCTAATATTCTTGTAAAAATACATAATAAGGGCTAAAAACCACCTTTAGTAAATATTTCTATAAAACTACTTTTTAAAAACAAAATTTCGTTAGTAACAATGCCTATTTACTTCTTATTTAGATTAAATGTTTAAAATTTTACTCTTTTTTAAATTAATGCATTATGAAATATATTTTCTGAAATATTGTATTTCATGCTTAATATTTATTGAAACCTCCTTAATGCGGATCTGAAGTATTCAGCTCAAAGAATTATGGCAACTTTATGTCAAAACATCAACAAATATTTACCGCTGAAAACGAATATATTTCTTATTTTTCATAACATTCACACTTATATTATTTGTATATACAATTTTTCACCATACATCGTGGCATTTTCAACTTGAAATTGAATAACTAAAACACTTTAAATTGCTAGAAACACCAACAAGTAATTTAAAAAACGGTGGTCCATAAATGATTTACTCACGCGGAGACAAGCATAGAATAGAAATTTCGGAGCAATTCGTGTGGCGTCGTGAACACAATGATTTTTAATTGGTGGGTTACTTAGGGTTGGAATAGACAACTTGCGCGATGTGCAATGTATCTTTTATCTAAGCCCACTACATATAGATGGGAAGTGCTTAATAAGTCTGCCACTGACATTGAAATTCAGATGCGCAGCAAAGAGCTTCTTTCACGTTTTACTGCAACTTAGGCAAATATAATTGGTAAGATGATATTATGTAAATGTGCATTTTAGAAGTAAATGTCTACGACAGGTTAAAAATAGGGATTCTGGGGAGTTCAAACTGAGGAAACTAATAAAAAAAGAAGCCATACAGAGAGCATAAATAGATGTGGAAATAGATAAAAAAATATTTGAAATATCACAAATGACAGCATAACTTTAAAGCAATATTTGCTCCAGCTTTTAAAGAAAAGTCAATTGGTAGGCCTAGTGGCGGCTTGTGTGTATAAATTTTGTGTAAATATTTTAGACCAATCATCTTGGTGGATTGTGAGCTAATTTTCTTTTGAGAGGTTCAATTTCAAAGTTTTTGATATTTATTTTAAACCTAAGTTAGATTTCAGATATGTTAT
>OV651821.1:49016891-49209167 GCA_927349885.1 Psylliodes chrysocephalus
GACATTGCACAAATACTTTATACATGGGTCTGAAATAATATCTTCTGCATTGTTGCCTATAGACCAATAACAGAGAAAACGAATGAGGACGTCTTTAATTCGTTTTTACTTAGTTTCGACCTTGTAATCACGAGCAAACGAAAATTAAAAAAGAAAGAGCCTGCAGCACTTTTCTAAAGAAGTAGTAGATTTTTTTAAATCTGGACTCGTCCAGCTTCATAGCCATGGTATATTCATGACACTGATGATGACCGTGGAGACAATAAAGAAAATGTCTTATCACATTCTAAAGAGGATGAAATTTGATTACAATCATCATAGCTTTTCTAAATCAAATTATTATATTATTACATTTTTATTATCTGTATCTTTAACGTGTGGAGGGTGGATTACCCCCCCGGCACTTGGGCCTCATTAGGCCCATGACATTTTTATTATATTATATGTTAGTATTACAAAATAAAATACATAGAGGGCTTATAAAGTATTTATTTGCTAAAAAAAATAGATATTAAGAATAGAATATACATTTTTATTATATTATATTCTTATTCTATTTTTTTTCTTTTTACCAAACAAACACATTATAAGCCCTCTATGTATTTTCATTTGTAATACTAACACCTCTACAAAGCAATATTTAACTTACAAATTCATAAAGAGAGTCAGTGATTTATTGCCAACTTTGATGGCCTGTTGCCCCAGTGTGCGACGTCCTATAGCGCATACAATTTGATAGGAAACGAAAAAGTAAGTTTAGAGTAACCTTGTGTAATTTCTCGTATCTTATAAACACTTATAATTAAAGTAAAAAACGTTTAGAAACATTATAAGAATATCTTCAAACTGATATATCGAAAAAATAACGACTTTCATGTCATACATTTTCTTATTGTATGAAAAACTGGATGTTTTTACTTACATTTATTATTCTATATCTTGTTATTCTTAAAACATCTTGTATATCAAAATAAACATTTCTAAGCGAAAGCCGACAATAGTCATAAGTACCTAATCCGCTCCTGTACTCCGGTTCCTTTTTGGATGCCACCCGTGATATATGGCGGAGATCCAGGTGACCTCTACTAAAGTTGACAGCGTTTAACCATGGTCTAACTGATTTAATTGTCCCCTTGATTTATGATCAGAATGTGACGTTGCATTGTGTGTTATTGTAGGGGTTGCCAAACACCAGCTATTGTACAACAATTGCTACCGTGTCCCGCATCTTTCACTTATATATGAAAAAAAAATTAAATATTTTGTTAAAGCTTATAATGGGCAACGTGTCAGACGTACGCACTAAATGAAAAGGTCAATTCTAGGACCAACCGCAAGCGACTTCTGGATTATTGAAGCTTGTGACAATGGACCATATTCAGATGTGAGATATGCCGTTTTATAAATTATATTGTAATAGTTAGGCATTATACAAGTTATTCTAAAAAACAGTTTGTTACCTTTACTTTGTTGTTATATTTTAGGATGGCTTTATTTATATGTATAAAAAAAAATATGTTTCGTATAATATATTAGCGTACACTGATATTCAAAAATATAACACTAGAAACTCCGACGATATATCTGTACCCTGAAGTGCCAATTTCTAATTTGAGCGAGAGAGCTATGTTTAAAGTTGTGCTGTTGGTATTATTTCTACAATTAGAAGTAAAAGTATAATTATTATGTATTACCTGAGAAATAGCAAATTTGTTATTGCGTAAAACGAGTTAATACCTTTTTAAAAATGTTCTCATACTTGTAATTTTTATAAACTTTGGCTCATCTTGGCTGTTTTTAAATAAATGTAGATTAGCAAAAACACAGGATCCTTACAGATTCTCAAACTTTGTAATGCTTACGTCAAAAATTAAAACTAAATAACATCTAAAACTATTTAGAAGGGTAGTGCACAAGTATTTTTTGTAATACTGTTTTTATTTGGCCAAAGCTTACCTACTTGCTACAAGTTATTTTAAATAATTATAATTTGAGTACTTTTTTGTGTATGAATAACTACTTTTGTAAATATTTTAGTTTCATTCATTATACACATATTCATTATTTACATAAATAAATCTACGATAATATTGCTAAATTTAAATAATAAAAATACAAATATGTCTATTTTATGAAATAATTTGGAAATTTAAAAAAAATAGGAAACCATAAAAATGTACTCGTGAAAATAATAAAAATATTATCAGTTCAATAAATAATATAGATAGGTATAAATACATATAAATATCAATCAGTGTTATAAACTAACCCCCTATACTTACCTAATTAGTAGTATATTAAACATTTTGAATTGAATTAAACTAAAAAAGTAAACATAAAGTAAGGTTTATCGTTGAAATATTTATTATTTAGAGCACTTTGATTCGTCATCTTCTGGATCTACGTCAAAATCTTTGATATTGTTGTTGCAGGAACGACATTTACACTCGTTACGACATTTTAGGCCTTCTTTAACACAAGTGCATTTTCGATTGTCACAGATGACTTTCAAAATCTCCATTTCTTTTAGCACTTGACATTCTCCTAAGTAAATCGATTTTTGCAAAAAAAATTACCAATATTTAAATGTTTTTGATGAACCGCAAGTTTACAAATTCTGCTACAACTTTGTTGTGATCTTCAAGAAAGTAGGAAAGATCTTCTTAGTTACCTGCTTCGTCATTTTTTGATTTTATTACTCAGTCCATTTTTTTTAGCTCGGCAGTAAAAAATTTTGTCCTTTATTTTCTTCGTGCTATTTATTTAGAGACTTGTAAAATAATTAATACACTGCATCGGCTGCTAATGTTAGGCTTCGAATAGCGCGATAATACTGCTTTCCATCGAGCATTAGTCGACCACAATTTGCTGCGTAAATATCTGTTTCGACAAGAATCGAAGTTTGTTCACCATCAGCAAAAATATAACCTATACTTGCAATAAATGCAAGGTGCATCCTACCAAGTTGCAAAGTCACTTTGCCAGACAATTTTGGAGGTTTGTTTCACAGTATTTCGCGCGCCTTGGAAAATTGCTAAGTCTGCGGTTAGTACAATATGATCCTGATTCAGTTTTTCTGCTAACTGTGCTAACCTTACTATTGCGGTAAAAACTGTGTCAAAATCTGCTGGTGGAGCATTTAAAAAGGGAAGGTATGTAATTATTGAAACTAGAATATTATTTTTAGACATAATATTTTGAACATCACTCTATCCCAGGAAAGAATACTCATTCTAGAGGAATTTTAGCAATTACCAAAATAAATTCATCTTTTTCGAGCTAGTTGAATTTTCTCGAGATATTGTTGGTAACTTTAATTCAGGAAGTACAGAACGGGTTTTAGACTTATTATATTTTTCAAGTCGCTTCAGACTTAAGGCCGTTTATTTTATACTTAAAGCGAATTTACCTCCTTTAATCAAATCCCTAATTGGTTGTATAGACTGTTTTTCTTGAAAGAAAACCATGGCCATAGCATGTGTTGTTGCCCGAATGTAATTTTTTTTCTCAGGTGAAACCTTCGCCAAACATTTAGGTACATATATATCTTCTTTATCATTGTTTTACCTCGACAAACAGCTTTGCATCTGTAAGCCATGACACGAACAGGAGTAAAATATTTGGAACGTCATTCTGAAACCTCATTTTATTAATAATCTGGTGTGGGAAATCCAGTATTTGGTTGAAATGAAGCCATTGCACTACGTAATATGGAAAAAGCTCTTAATAAAATTAAAATTTCGGACATTTCTTTAAAAGTAAAATATTTGTCTGAACATCAGTATCATTACTGTCAATACTTGCTGAGGGGTTGGACATTTTCAAATTATTTTCGGGTGAATTTGTGATAATATTGGAAACAGTTTTCTTATTTTTGTGGAAATTTTTGTTTCTTGGAGATATACAGGTTGTTTTATAATATATGCGCAAGACTTCAGGACGTGATAGGTCATCCAAAAATATGAAAAAATGTTTCTAATAACTTACCCTCTAAAATGCACCATTTTCGAGATACAGGGTGTTGAAATTGAAAATAAAAAATTCTACGCCACTAAAAAAAGTACGGTTTTGAGACGCCCATTTGAACCGCCAATGTTTTCTACACAAAAAAGGTACTCATGGTCATACGCTCTAAAGTTGACCGTTTTCGAGAAAAATCAAATTTTGTTTCATCAAGTATGTATGACCATGTATTTCAACATTAAAATGTGATTTTTCTCGAAAACAGTGGACTTAAGAGCGTATGACCAAGAGTACCTTTTTTGTGTAGAAAACATTGGCAGTTCAAATGGGTGTCTCAAAACCGTACTTTTTTGAGTGGCGTAGAATTTTTTTTTTCAATTTCAACACCCTGTATCTCGAAAATGGTGCACTTTAGAGGGTAAGTAAATAGAAACGTTTTTTTATATTTTTGGACGAGCTATCACGTCCTGAAGTCCTGCGCATATATTATGAAACACCCTGTATATTGGCTGTAACATAATTTATGGTATTTCGCATCGAACGCAAATAAATCTTCATAGCCACTTAATTTAGGAATCATCTCTATGTCATTTCTATTTTTGGCAGCTTTAATAATTTTTTGATAAGTAGCTTTTCCACTACCTAAAAATATATGTTCCACTTTTGTTGCAAATAAGGCACACTTTTCTAATATTAAAACTATCGCATTTCAATCGAGTACCAAAATAATTTAAAGGGTCGGCTGCAGCATTGTCCGATTGCAAATAACGGTCAATGTTATTAGAAGTTGTGTAAGATTTACGACAGTCTATATGATATTTTATTCTAATTTCGCCGTTTAAAATACCATTTTTTTCAGACAGAATTTCTTAAGCAACATTGTCTTGTCTTTTTTCAGCACTTGATATTAATGAAAACAAACCTTGTATTTTAGGCCTTTGTATCACAGATTTGTCACCATCCTGCACAATCTTCTTACAAATAATGCACTTTATTGTCTAACAAAAACAAAATAATTACACACAGCAAACTTAGACTACACGTCCTATCCTGCTTGCGGAGCGTATTGCAATCCAGTGACTTATTTAGCGCGCTACAAAAAAAATCGCTGTTACCAAACGATACACTTTAGGAAAAAAGTAATGGTTTTAAAAAGTTTTATAGTGCTTAAGCTTTATTTTCTTCGCTGCATGTATATAAAAATTTTTAAAAATAAAATAGGTTGCCGATTGGTGAAAATTTTATTACATAAAATATACATTTTTACTTTATTTAATTTTTAGATAAATAAAAGTGGGAATTGTGTCCAAGCCGCTTGTATTGCTAAAAGCGCTACAATGTATGCTTTAATTTGACATAAAAACAATTTCAGTGTTATTATTAGCTTTAGAGATATCACGATGGAAACAAAAAAAATATATATTCTTTTGGTAATTGGTAATAATTGTTATGTACATACATTCTTACAATAAAAAAAAAAAACATAATTCAATTAATTAATTTAATTGGAAAAGATAAAATTTAAAGAAAAATACTTGTTGGTCATATTATTTTTATGTTTCCTTTCTGAATCATAGATATTCCTCAGATATTGTGTGACTCCCTGTATAAATACCAATTTTAAAATCCAGCAATATTTATCTTCTTGCGTTATCGAATTCTAAAAAAACAATAACTCTTGAATATGTGAGAATCATATCAGTTTCACCAATACATTTTTTGTTTGTTCAAAACTGACTTTAATATTACGATAATGTTATATTAAAAACTAAATTGACCGCATACGTGCCAACCTGAGTAAGATTACAAATAAGAATTTTCCGGAAAATTAAACTTTTCTAGCGACTGGTCGCGCCTTTCATATGTATTTATGAAGGTTGCCAATATTGGATATTTGTGAAAAAGTAAATGATCCGTAAACTTCATAGATTTAGATTAAAAAAATGCGAATAGATTTAATCTTTTATAAAATTCGCAGCTGTTTTTTTATTATAAAGGCATACAATAGGGGTAGAAGCAAATTTACACAGAAAATAAATTTAAATATTTTTTTTCTATATAGCCTCTTATTGGTTTGCTGGAGTATAAATCTTATTTAGGAATAAAATGGCCATTAAAAATATATCATATCCAAGCTGACACTATTTATTATGTTTTCGAATTAATTATTTAGTACCAGTCCGTCTATTTTGCATGTGGATTTAATTTACTTATTAAAGAAATTTCCATTTGGCTGTCTTAATTTTTTTGTAGGAAAGCACTACAAGTTGGAGTGACGATGTATTAACACTGTTTTACACTACATTAACGTTCACTGCACTCAAATGGCTTTTTCCTTTTGAGCCTTCTGTTAAAAGTAGAGTTGCCTAGTAATTGCAACGCTTCTTTGTTTACGTGAGAATGGATTCGAGCCTCATGTTTTACAGCAAACCACTATATTTCTTTTTCGACTATTAGCCTCTACAGGTCTCTATGAAGTTAATCGTTTTGATAGAACCAAAGTGCATCAACGATGCATATTAGTACTTTATTTTGGAAAACTTCTATCATGTTGATATTACTCTTGCTGGCATATTCCCATAGCTGTATGCCATAAAGCCAGATAGGTTTTAGGATTCATTTATAAATCAGCAGTTTGTTGTACACTGACCACTTGGATGTTCTTCCTAGGAGCCAGTACATTTTTCAATTTAACCTTTAACTACTCTCGCCTTAATATTTAACATTAGTACTCGCGTGGTGTATTTTATACACCATCACCAAAAATGCTCAAAAAGCCCACAAAAAATTACATATATTTTCAAAAACTTTTATTGAATGAAAAGCACTATTATAAATGTATTGAAAACAAATAAATGTATAAAAAACTAAAAACTAGAAAATATCAAACAAAACAAAAACCAAAAAGAGTTTGTGTAAACTACTACTCGCTAGCATCCTCATCATTGCTAATATTATTGCACTCCGGACAAGAAATTTTACTAATTGAATGTTCCTTGCATACTGGTTTGTGACATGTATGGCACGAAATTGTTGTCACCCTATTTTTCTGTCTTCCACAACAAAAACACCTTCCTCGTATTTTTGCTGGAGGTTCTTCGCTATGCTCCTCTTGAGGTGGTTTGTATCTTTTTAGAAAACACTGGATATCCGAAGGTAAGGTCTGCAGGATAGCTCTTTCCGAAAGGTGCGGCTTCATCATAGACATCGCCAATTCTTTCAGGAAAACTCTTCTGTATTTGTGGCTATTCTCGATATGTATGGCGTTGTATAAAATTTAACTATTTATACCTGCTATATTCACCAATTGGAAAAATAAAACTAAAGGCCATCTTCTTGTCCTTCTGAGAACGGAATACGAGCCACATAATTTATCCACAGTATCAACGCCTTCTTTATAACAATTGTAGTCCATTATAATATCTGGCTTATTAGTTTCAGGATGGATTGCAGCATCAGTGTGCATTGTCGAAAGCAAAATTACAGCCTTATTTTTTTTGGGGTCATAGGATACAATGGTCACGTCTTTTTGAAATCCAAAGATAGATAGATTATTTGGTAAGAATTCTGACGGCAGCTCCTTTTTATTTTTTTTTAGTGTTCCAACAATTGTAAATTTATCATCTAAAAGCTTTTTAGCCAAAGGGTAATTAGTGTACCAATTATCACATGTCAAATTTCGGTTTTTGCCTTTCCACGGTTGAAGTAAACGAAGAGTGATATCAGTGGGCGTATTTGACCTTTGGTATTGCCCTTCTGGCTGTTGACCACAATACACCTCTAAGTTGCTAACGTAAAATGTTCTGGAGTCACATAACACAAACGCTTTCAAACCATATTTTGCAGGTTTGTTTGGAATGTATTGAAGAAAGCTGCATCTACCCCTAAAAGGTATCAACATTTCATCAATTGTTACTTGTTCTCCCAAATTATAATTCTTTTTGCAGTTGTCCACAAAAGTGTCTAAAACTAATCGTATAGGAGCAAGTTTATCAGTTAATTTTCTATCACATCTAGTATTTTTATTATCGAATATTAAAGTAGTTAGCAAAAATAAAAACCGATTATAACTCATGCAAGCTCTAAATATCTCTGAGCCAGTTCCATCAGTTGTCCATAATTCAAGAAAATGTGTGTGGTTCTGCTTCTTGGTTCCTGCTAGAAGTAGTAATCCTAGGAAAGCCAATATTTCCGTTTTTGTGGTGTTTTTTGCATCTCTTGGCCGCTGATAATTTGTTCGCAATCTTAAAATCTCTAAATTTGTGCATTGAACAATAATTTTAATTATATCATTAGTAATAAATTTTTCGAAAGCACTTTTTTCATCAGTAATATCTCGTGCACATTGCTTAGGTCCAGGAAATATTTTGACGATATTTTTTTTATTTGTTTTACTAAATTTACTCACAATTGGAGTTTTCTTCCACACCATTCTTATTTTCTTATCTCTAGCCACAAAATATTCTTCACTATCTTCTTCATTGGTCTCACTATTCTCATTTTCCTCATCTACATCTGAGTTATTCATTTGTTGATCTGAATTCTCCTGTTCTTCATCTGTGTCATTACTACAGCAATCACAGCGCCACTGAGTAAGGTTCTAGTGGACACTTCAATAATAGGTTAGGTGGTAGCACAGGGACGGAATCGGTAATCAACAAGAATAAGAGCATTTTTAGTGCAAGTGGTGTATTTTATACACCGACGCGAGTAGTTAAAGGTTAAGTTCAAATTCTTTATGCTTTTTTTATGTGATCTTTCTATTTACGTCTTGCATCTAGGTTCTTTCCTATTGGGATCTGTCCGATGGGAGGAGCCAAAAAAACATGGCGGATATAAAGTGGCAATTTTTCCAAAGAGATAGCATTAAACATTGAGTGAAAATTAAAATTAATATAAAATGATAAGTATCAATGAAATTTGCTCGTGGGTTGAAACAAAGCCAGATAATAGGAATTTAATTGAAGGAAAAAGAGTTTTAAGGGCCTGGCATATTTTAAAATGTAAAAATCTAGTTAAAAGTGACAGTGGAACCGTCAACATCACGGCGTACTATTTACAGACGTCCCACTTTAAAGAAAACCCCTATCAAATTGATGGGAAAATTTCAATATTTGGCAAAATTAAAACAATGGTATGTTCGTGCAAAGCTGGTTTAGAGAGAAAGTGCAAACATATTATTGTAACTCTAATGTTCTGCAACAGGTATGTTTCTAACTTCACTTTTACGCCAATAGTGACAAAATGTCATAATTGTGTTATTGAATTTATAAATATTAAATATTTTATTTATAAAAATTTTATTTCAGACGTAATATAAACGAAATAGATGAGCTTTCGTGCACCGATAAGGATGGAGTATGGAAAATTCCACATGAGGCAACGCTTCAACTTACACGAACTGTTGAATTTAGGTACCGAGCAAATTAGTCTGGCCCTTCGTTTAACATAGCAACTTTTTTTATCGTTCATTTTTCACCTTTATTCGCAAAATTCACAGTAATTATGCACGTTGAGACTGATGCATACGTAAACGCAATATATTACTGATAAAGTGCAACCTAAAATTTGTTTTATTTTTTACCACCAGACGTCGTACCGTCTCATCGGACACATCCCAATTTACTTGGTCGAATCGTGATGTTTTTGTTCATGGTCAAAGAGTAAAATCAACATGCACTGATTTAATTTGATTTATTTTTATTTTCCACTTTTTTACTTTCCTATCTGTATACAGATATAAGGAAAGTATAGGAATCATGATTTTTTTCGACCTCGAGTTTTCGACGGATTTTTACGTTTTGAGGCCCCTGAATCCGTTTTGACTATTTTCGCGATGATGTCTGTGTGTGTGTGTGTGTGTGTGTGTGTCTGTATAACGCATAACTCATGAACCGATACACGGAAAAACACCAAATTTCAAACTTAAGCTTTGTTCCAGCGTCTAATGAGCTGATTAGATTTTGGGCAGAGTCGGAACATCTGGGGGGGTACTTTATAGGTGGTCATTTTTATATTTTATGGAATATATGTTATTTACGTTTGGGGAAGAAAATTCTTCAAATGAAAGTTACTTCTTATTTTATTATCTATAATTTTTGTTGTATACAAAATTTTCCTAAAATGGTCCGTATTCGCGAAATTTGACAAAATGTAAAAAAATATTTTTTTTTATAAAAATTGTTCAAACAAAAGTTGTTTGTAATATAATTCTCTATAATTTTTATCCTATAGATAATTTCTCTAAAATGGACCGTATTCGAGATATTTGAGAAAATGTGTAAATTTCGAAATTTGAAGAAAACTCAAAAACGGATAAAGAAAAAAACATTAAATTTTAAACTTAAGTTTTATTTCGGCCTGACGTGAAATGATTAGATTTTGGACAAAATCGGAACATCTGGGGGGGGGGGTACTTTATGGGAGGCCGTTTTTATATTTTATGGAATATATCTGTTATTTATGTTTGGAGAAAAAAATTGTTCAAATAAAAGTTACTTCTAATATTATCTATAATTTTTGCTTTATGTAAAAATTTCCTGAAATGGTCCGTATTCGAAAAATTTCACAAAATGTGCAAAATTCTGATTTTTATGAAAATTGTTGAATTAAAAGTTGTTTGTGATATCGATCTCCATAATATTTGTTCATACATGATTTTTTTAAAATGGACCGTAATGGAAAAATTGTAGGAAAAGTGCTAAATTTAAATTTTTCAGTATTTTCATTTTCAATGAATATCTATAGAAAAATGTTCCGCGGTAGATGTATGTGGACAATGTATACATTTAGTTTATCCTCTAAACATTTATAGAGATGCTGCAATAGGTTGTACAAAATAACCGGAAAAAGCCTGTAATAACTAGATAGGAAAGTCATGTGTTGGACACATCAGATTTTTGTACATCGATTGATTCAGTTGCAGGCTTCGTGGAGTTTTTCTGAGGTCTCTGTATTAGTTCCGCCAACTGTCAATATTGCAGTATCATCCGCAAATGTTTCAATTTTAACACAGTGTTATTAAGGGATATCGCTGTCGTATAATAAGTAAAGAACCGGTCCTAGCACACTGCCGTGCGAAACATTATTTAAGAGTATGCCAGGGGCATGCGATCCATGGAAGCGAAGAAAGCACCGCTTCCCTACACTTTGAGATTTAAAAATAAATATTTTTCAGTTTACAATGCATAGAAATTAATATTAAATTAGGTACTATATTTTCTCTGAAACATTACGTAAACTTCGTAAATGTACTAACAATTCATTGGTGTAATGTGTAAACGCACGCGCACCACCCATGAGAAAATTAATTGTTTAAACGCACACCATATTCTTCGAGTCCATCGGCGGAAGCGCCCCTTAAAAAAGCCCGCACATCTTCCAATTGATTTCGCTTGCCGCGACAGTAGTCAGTCTATTTGTACACGTAAAATACGGTCGAGAGGCAGCGATTTTTACGTCGCCTTACGCATATTGCAATTCGTGTCAGGAAAATCGTAGACTTCAGATAGATTTCGGTTTGTTTTTCGTAGTTGTTTTTCTTTTTGTAAAATGAAGGAACTATGCACTGTGCCTGTGAGCAATATTAATGTGGTAAATTGTGTCTGTATTATGTACTCTTTATTAAAAAATAGATTTTCAAGTAGAAATTTTAAAGAGAAAACGCACATTATTAATTCTAGTAGACTAAACGACCCTATCAATTTAGAGACGAAAGTAGAAAATTTAGCAAAGAAATTTACCAGGCATTTTAACGTAGGGTTCTATGAAAAGTATGAATGGTTAACCGGCTGCAAAACTTTAAAGAAATTGTTTTGCTTCCTTGCCTACTTTTTAGTATAGCCGAAAAAACACATTAGAACTCAGTCGGTATTACAGGCTTGAATAATTTGTAAAACGACATGTAAATAGCAAAAAACATTCAGGACCTATCGTATTAAACATATTTTGGACAATCATTTAAAAATAAGCAACAAAATTCACAATAAAAGGGTAAAAAAAATAGGGACGTCTTACAACGGTAGATGTAACTTGTTTCCTGGGAGAGCATGAACTAAGTTTTAGGGGTCACAACCAAGTGGATCCGCCAATGGAGAAAATTACATGGAGCTTCTAAGTTTTTTAGTAAAATACGATGATACCCTAAAAAATCATTTTATTGATTTGACGACTTTCCAAGGTACCTCAAACAGAATCCAAATTGAATAAATTAAATGCACTGCCGACTTTGGATAATATTAAAAATTGCAAAGTTTTTTTTTAGATGCTTAGTAGTTTGGCTTTCTTCTTTTCAAAGTCCTCGAAAAGAACTCGCGCTTTGGAGATTCACGTTCAAAAAAGGTTTCCAAAAGTTTCTCCGACGCGATGGAACTACAATGGACGTTTAGTGCAAACAGTGTTTCAATACCGTGATTCTTTAATATACTTTTTTCAAGACGTCTGAGATAATAAAGAAACATGGGATGCTGAAACTGCTACTGCCGTGTTATGGGTTAAAAGATTTTATATTTGGCATATAGGAATAAAAACAAAATTACTTCTCTTCTTAAAAATAATTTATTTTAAATCATAAATTGACATATTTTTAAAACCGAGTTGTAAATATGAGTAGTTAATGGTCAAATTTTAGTCTTCTTTTTCTTCCTGTTCTCATCAAGAACCACAGAACTTATTAATTAGATATCTAATTATTTTAAATTATCATATGGCCAACTTTATATATCAAATTACACTAGAATTAGCTGATAAACTCGGTATTAAGAAAAAAAAACTGACAGGTTTTTTTTCAAGCTTTCTTTTGAAAAGCACGTTTTCAGAGGAAGCTTGCTCTCGCATTTTTGCGAATTTTTCACAAAGAAAAAGTTTATTTGGAAGATTATTTTGTTTAGGAAACATAAACAAGACTCTACTTTTGAGGATAGAAAAATCCATATAACTTTTTCGATTTAATTACCGCTTCTTTGGAAGCCACATTTGGCCCCATACCACCTCAGGCCTTTTATTGTTAGTTTTTTTAACTAGCTCATTTACAACTTAAATAGGTATAGTATAACCGTGTCAAGGTATACCTACCTCTGGCTACCTAGTAAACCTACTCATGTCAAGAGTCATAGTATAATAATTGGAAGTAAATTGTCTCTTGCTGTAGTATGGATGTTTAGCTGCAGAACCATCCTTGAATCCACTCTGTACTGTCAAATGGTGATGGAAATTGTATACATATTGAATGGAAAAATACGGAAGATCCCTGGAAGTTACAGATAAGCCTTAGACATAAGTTTGAAAATTAAAACTCAAAGATATAATTTATTTAAAATAATCAATTGCCTTTTACACTTAATTTCATTAATTTTTCCGGTAATTTACACTCACTTTGTAAAGCAAATCTTCTAGAAGTGCCGCTAAAAGCTCTGTATCTAAAGGGCTATTTTGTTTGTTTTAACCTAAAAAAAAAAAGAATCACATTAGTAAAAATAATTATATGATATAGCAACAAAAGACTTACTTCAACCCCACATCTTTGACATATCCACTTTAACTCATTTGTGTTAAATATAGAAAAGAAAAGTAATCATTGTTTATTATTGTACTACTCGAACCCAGAATCGTGAATTTTCTTTAAATATACGAAAGAAATATAAAACAGCCGGTAAAGGGTATTTGCATTGGCTCAAACAAAACTTTGATTTCAATTTTTTGCTTAACATTTTTGCAGAGATTTTCCCTTTTACTGATATTTTATTCGACATCTTACAGACAAAGTCAAATAACCTTGGCTTTTCCATTAAACAAATTGATGATTTTAAAAATAAAATGAATAAAAAACGACATCAGTTCGAACACTTTTGGAATAAGACTCAAAATATTGGCTTAGAGCCTGAAAGAAAGATAATTAAAATTGATAATGTCAGCGACAGAGAGACCTTATATCGCTGATTATACGCCGAAATTTTGGATAATATTTTACAACAAATGAACTCTCGATTTCAAAACTTTAATGAATTAAAATTTATTGAATTGTGCAATTTTAATATTAGTAACTACGATTCATCAAAATTTCCATCGAAAGCTTTTAATTCACTAAAATTAAAGAATGGAAATTTTTTCCATATTCTAGTATTAAAGTCCCAGTTAAGTGTTGTTTATGAAACAACTGAAATTATTGATAAAAAGACGCCCATCAATGTGTTAAATTTTCTTATAACAACTGGTTTAAATAAGACCCTTTGTGAAGTCGTCAAGTTGTGTGAATTTAGTACTAAGCATCCCAGCCATAAGTACGTCAGTTGAGCAAAGTTTTTCAGCTTTAAAGCGCATTAAACGTTTTATACGAAATTCAACAAGTGAAGACAGACTCTTTAATTTAGCCCTAATATCCATTGAAAAACAGCTTGTTAAACAGTTATCAAAAAATCCAAAATTTTACGACGATGTTATAGACAAATTTGCAGCCATTGAGGATAGGCGAATAGATCTTAAGTATAAACAAATGTTAACTGCTGTTTCAACTGTGCGAAAAATGCTGGAAAAAATAAAAAAAAAACTTCAGTTAAATGATTTTTTTACGTTTAAATAAACCAAGGAAGCTTTTCAATGGTAAGTTTTTTTCACTGTGCTTACTGGCCTGCTGTATTTTTATACAATCGCTTCCCCTTTCAAAAATGTCACCGCACGCCCCTGGAGTATGCCTCCTCTTGCTTCACTCTAAACATTCTTCCCGTTAGATATGATTAAAGAATGTTGTCATATTTTCTAGGGTGCAAGTTTCTGTATCAGGTCAGCGTGCCATAGCTTGTCAAATATTTAGGCTACATCAAGAAATATAGCTGAACATATTAATTTTTCTTTGTATGCTTTTTCGATGATATCGGCTATCTTGTGTTAGCGAGTGTTTGTTTTTAAAACCAAATTGGTGTGAAGGAATCAGGTTTTTATTTTTAATTATTAGTTTTAGTCATGTTAGTAGCTTTTCAAATAACTTAGATATTATTAGTAACAATGATATAGGTCTTATCCTAACTAACAAAGTAGCTTTATAATTTTTAGTTTAAAAGACTATTACATTTTATTGGTATTATATTGTTATTTCTGGAATGCTAAATTGTTGTACTTAACTCGCAGAAACCACTATATTTTGTTATCTGAAACTAAATTGTTTGTAGAAATTAGTTCTTTTAATATTCTTACAGAAACATTTTTTCACGATAAATATAAAATTATCGCATAAACATTTATACAACTATTCTATACAGTATTTCAGTTAATAACATTAAATTGTTTTATACTGATTCTATATTGTTGCTTTCGATCATCTGTTTGGTTATACAATTATAACTGTTCCTTAAGCTCTGCAAATCAGAAAACTATATATAAATATTACAAATCAATACATAAAGTAACTACATTTGTTAGTTCCTACATACACCATATTATTGTGTATTTTATGTGTGTTCAACTACTTCCCGTACCATTTGTATGCGAGTGTATGGTCTGAAAATGTCAGTTTTAAATAAGTAAAGAAATATAAAAATTAAGTGGTACCTGCTTTTCTGAGGATAGTAACAAGTATTAGAAATTAAAAATATAAAAAAACCGACTTCAAAAACGTGCAGATGCCATCACCACATCTTAACCAAATTTATATGGGACCACTCCTGAGGTACCCCCTTACTAATACAAACAGAATCATATAAATTGGATGTGGTGGTAAAGCATTATTGCTAAACATACATAAAAAATTAAGAGTTTGCGGATTTTCTCATGGACCCAATTATTAGATTTTAATTAAATTTATATGGGACCACCCTTGAAGTACCCCCTTTCTAATAAAAAAATAATCATTGAAATCGGACATCGTGTTAAAGAATTATCGCTGAACATAAATAAAAAACAATAAAAAAAATAAAAAAAAAATATTGCGGCGGATTAAAGTCGGTTAAAAAAATAGCAAAACATTTTGCTGTTTTGTCTAGATATTAATTACGATTTGAATCATCATGCTCCAGTACTAAAAGAAAACCATATTTTTGGCGATATGAACTTGCTTATTCTAGCAGTATTATAAAATATGTTTTGCTCTATAAAGCTGTAGAAACAAATCAAGTCATTTCAACTCTCAAATACTTAAATTACAAACGATTTAGTAAGGATATGTTATGTTTTAAGTCATACAGTGCAGCAATTTGAAACTATTATACAACAAACCATGATGAACTTGTTTTGTACGAATGACTGATAGAACTTAATTGTTGTATCACAAGTGTTTTTGTTACAATAATATTTTATAAATATGATTATGTCTTAAAATAACTTCCTAATACCTTTGAATAACCGCCACATTTAACAAAAATCTAAAACAGTACTGAAGCTAAATCTACTGTCGGTTTTAATAGTTTATAAGACAAAACCAATGTGTAATAAAGGTTTTTATCATTAGTAATATTAGCATAATCTTATTACTAAAAACAATCGAATTACATAAATTTAATTTTTGTTTGACACTGAACAAATATTAGAAATATGAACCAAACTCGAGGCTCTTAAAAATTTTGTATTGTATATGCTATATAATTAACAGCAATTCTTGCTAAACTTTCAAAAACGATTTTATTGTGGGTCATAAATTATGTCTAAACCACTGCCATTTTACTATTATCGCCTTAAATTTACCTTTTATGTCAAATCTAGAATTAATTTGTTTTCACCAGATACATTTAAAAAACTAAAATGTTACTGATTTTGATATTCAACCCAACTTTAAAATTGAAAATTAATAAAACAGTTATAAAAGTTAAAAAAAAACATTTGTTTAAAGTCTGTGTAAATGTGTAGTAACTGTCCGGTAACTGCATTCAACAAATCTTATACAATTTACAACTGAACCAAATAATTCTGTAATACTGCGCCCATTTTGTGTTTATTACTGTTAAAAGAATCCCAGTAAACATCTTGGTGTAATTTGACGTCGATACTACCTAAATTATATATAATAAATTTGGTCGCAAAATTAGATTTAACCATAATTAAGTAAAATTTACGTTGGCTCGACGTGGATTCGACATAAGTGGAGAATAAGACGACGTCGAAATTTGATTTTATTTACCAAAATAGGTAGTACATCTAAATCCACATTGTAGTAGCTCAGTACGTTTGATTAGTAATACCTCTCTAGGGAAATTTGACGTCAGTATAACGTTAATTCGACGTTGATTTAAATAAGTTTAGGTAGAAACTACCAAAATATTTGCAGATGACGTATGCCTCCAACTGTACGAAAAGAAATTTTATACTTATTTGGTATTTTTATCTATATATAAGTAGAAATATTGTAAGAATTCACCAACACAACTAAAACATATACCTAATTCACATGAAAGATTAAAAATAAATAAATGTCGGTGACAAAAATATATGTAATGTAATTGCGGTGAATATACAGTTCACGCTTGTTGAAATTAATGCGAAGAAAATTTTGTTGTGCATGTTAACAGTTCTACTTAGAAAAATAACAATGCCCTTCCAAAATACTCTCTAATTAAAAAAATATAAGAAAAAAATATGATCGTGTAAAAAAATAATAATAATATTATGAGCCAAAACTATGTTACGTTTGTTGTGAATCACTTTAGAAAATCAATAATGTTTTGTTTTTCGGTATTTTCATTCGTATGTTTTAGTTGTGGTCATTTTAAAAATTTAAAATTTGGAATCGTACTTCAATTACGTTAAGAAAATATGGCGTATTGTGCGAATTCGACCTAAAAGTTATTATGACTAAGGAAATCTACGTATTTTACAAATACCTTTTTACTAAGTTAAATTAACTTCAATTTCACGACATATTAGTTAACTTTACCTATTTAAAGAAATAATAACTTTATATTTTATAAAAAATTTACCTATAAGTAAATATAACATATTTAGGTCACGTTGTTCTGCACTTGAGATTTTAGACGTTTCAGTTTACGATAAAAATCGGAAGTATAACGATATGATTTATTATTTTTCGAACTCATTTTATTAAATATTTTTCGCACTCATTTAAAGCTCTATCTACACCACACGTAAATTAAGATTACGACTGTAATGGTTTTTTTAAAATGGCCGAAATTCTTAAGAATAATGACGAAGACAGTAACTGAACAACCTAATTGTTAAAATTACCTAAATAATATAAATTTTACAAATAGGTCATGTATGACTCTTTTTTTAAATTGGTGGTTTTTAGTTGAATTTACTTTGTGGTAGATTTTTCAGGTAATTGCTACAACAAAGTTAATAAATATTTCTTCAAGATGACTTATAGGTCAACTAAATGAGTATTCGACTATTTGGTTGAAATTAGGTAGATAAACAGGTAGAATTTTGCTACGATCTCGACCTAATATTACTTTTAAGGAGAGTAAATGAAAGCGGCCAAATAGGTTACTATGGAGGCTTAAAATTACGTAGAATTTTTAACCAAATCTACCTAGTTGGATATTCTACTATAAAGACGATTTTTAGTTGCCAAACAGGTAGATATTACCTAAATATGGCACCTAATTTTATTACAAAGGAAATTTAACTTTGAAGTAATTGTTGATTATTTTTTTTAGTAGTTTTTCCCTTGCTGATATGGTTAAAGGTACTTTTAAGCAGATTTGTGTAAAAGGTAGATTTCTTTGTATAATTTACGTAAATTTAAATATAAATTAAAACCGTTTGGTAAATTTACATAAGAGGTATATTTTTCTAGTCAATTTTACGTAATAATTACCTCAATAAGTAAATTCGTCTTTAACAAAGTCGAGTTATAACTAATATTATAGAAAATGTTTGCTGGGATGTTTTATAAATTTTGTTTCGTAAACGGTTTTTCAGCTAATTTTATAAAACATCAAATTCTTAGTTGGGATAGACACTTCATTCGGATATTTTCCTGA
Source organism: Psylliodes chrysocephalus (assembly GCA_927349885.1). Lineage (NCBI taxonomy): Eukaryota > Metazoa > Arthropoda > Insecta > Coleoptera > Chrysomelidae > Psylliodes > Psylliodes chrysocephalus. The sequence goes on from OV651821.1 coordinate 49,035,779, forward strand.
CTTAGGAATTAGAATAACTTTAGCTATTTTCCACGCATCTGGTAGGTATCTATTTAAGGCGAAATGCTGCATTTATGAGGTATGTCAATTTAAAAATAGCTCTCCGTTGCAGTTTATTTAATATTTCTCCAGTAATAAGGTCATATTCTGAGGCGTTCTGTGGGTTGCTGTTTGTCTGAATTTATTTCCTAACGTCATTGTGAGTAACTAGCCTAATTTCAAGTTGTTCCATATTAGGAATCGCCTCGTTAGGAGTGTCTTCATTTTCATCTAATTGAAACATCTTTTGTATTGCAGGTTTCAGCGAAAATATCATCTTTCTGTGGATTGTCTCTTGCCTATTTGTTTTCTGCTATACGATTTTTTTATCTTTTTAGTTGCCTTTCCAAACAAACAATAAGTTTCTTTATCATCTGTTAGCCCTACTAGTATTGATAAGAATAACGACTTTTAACAATACTATTTTAAACATATCTTAAATATTTTTGCTAAAAATATACTTATAAAATTCTACAACAATAAATATTTTATATTTGATGGGATAAATACATTTTGAAAGATCCCACAGGTAAATGGGTGGTTGCAACTGATGAGAATAACGTAAACAAGGCGGACTTAAATCTGTTCTCTAAAGCAACAAATCATCAAACATTATAATACAGTTCTGAAATCGAAATTTAAAAAGTGCCTCCTGCTGCTTTCTGTATTTTACATAAGGATGAATATTGCCGCGTTTAGGGTTTTTTATGGTTCCCTAAATGAGCTGAGGGGTTGATTATAGCTAGATGGTAGAACTTTATTAAAACATAATAATAATAATAATAATAATAATAATAATAATTGGAATTATTAATTTACTAAGTAAATTATTAATTTAAAAAAGAAAAAGACAATCTTCATTGATTAATAATAAAAATAAAATTAATTAGGTACTTACCAAGGGTGCACCATTCTAAGAGGGATGGTGCTTGTGTCGCTCTTCAAAACCAAGTGATTAATAATTTTTTAATATTTTATAAAGAAAGTTCGGATTCACGCACTTTTGCTTGATCAGGTAATTCGTTGAACTGCTGTCTTTGCAACTTCAACGATTTTTCATAAAAGTATCAATTAATTAAGAAACCTGAATTTATACTTCCTCTTTAGAAATAATATCGTTAAATAAACTAAACAATGAATGTGAAAAACTAAAATAATAAATTAATATTATGAGATAAATATTTTTTACTAAATGAATAATTTAATCTATTTTACCTATAGTACATAAACCCTAAATATATTATTTGACACATCTCGTCCACCTCTTAGAACGGGACCCCTACGATACAATTACAAACATCAAATTTTGATGCAGTACCTATAATATGCAGCAGAAACAATTATTGTAATGTTCTAAAAATAAAAAAAAAAACATAAAACCAATCATTAATTTTGATCTGTATTTATTTACATACATTAACAAAAAAAAATTATTTACCAATAAAAATTATAAACTGAAATAAAAGAGTATGGATAAAATAATTAAAAAAATAATTAAATGTAATGTGTACCTATAATGTGTTAGTCATATGGGCCCTATCCTATGGTAAAAAAATTTAAAAAATCCCAGAAGCAAAACAATAATTAAAAATACCTTCAGTTTTACAAAATTAAAAATCCCTAAAAAACAAAATAAAATCCATTAAAGTCTTTAAAAAAAAAAAGATTTGCTAATCACCACTTATTAAGTTTCACCCACGAAAATTGTAACATGTTCGGCACGGCACTAACCACTTAGTCCGGTACTGTACATTATCTAAAGTTCCTTTTTCTTTACGTATGCACGCCTGAGAATAATCAGACAGAAAACCACATGGCTGATGCGGTTGACTGCGGTGAAAAAAAAAAGGTATGCGGCAAAATTTACTCCCAACTCTGGCCTGGAAATAGGACTCTAACCCTCGAGATCGGTTTACCCTCTGGATGGACTATGGACGGTACTGACTTTTTCATCTCTTACTTTAAAACCATCCACAACCTTGAAGAATAAAGAACTTTGACGAATAGCTGGGTTTGCTAGTTGGCTGGATTCCTGATTTAAACTCAAACAAATAATGATTGAGAGTGGAAGCAGGTAGAAATACGACCAAATCGGAGGCGTGCTTATTATTTTTGAGAGGGTACAATTATTTAAAATATTCATACAATTTCTTTTATTTATTTCATGAAAACTTTGCAATATCGTAATTTACCTAATCGTTGTAGTCATTAGTGGGGCTTTATGAAAACGGAGTAATAATTGTGGTAATTATACTAGGAACCAAATAAATTAAGAATATTAATAAAAATCACAATATATATTTCAAATTAAAAATAAGAAAGATACCTAATCAGGGGTTGGTTTGGTGACAGAAACAATATTATCAATTTTACTATTTTAATAATGAATTTAACTTTATTTCACAAATTAACGTATATTTATATATTATGTCGCGGCCGAAGTCAGTAAGGAACTGTCTCTTAAGTTTCTTCTTGGGTTACACATACAGAAGTATTACTTAAATGTTAAATTAAAATAATAATGACGGATATTGCATATCCAATGCAATTGATATTTTTATTTTGTTTTGTTAAGTTATTTTTAAATTTTTATATTTTTTAATCTTTTTATATTATATTTAGTTTTTAATTTACTTCGCTTTGTCTATAAAATTTTTGTAATTTTTCATCTCTTCATGATAGTCGCCTGTTTTCTTGGATTTAAATATTAATTCACCATTTGGTAAAAATCCACTGTCGCTTCCTATATGCGTAACTATCAGACGACTACCTTTTCCAGACGGCTGTTTTAACCCAGTTGACAAGCCTTCAATAAAGGCTTGTCGTGCACTTGTTATATGACCATCCTGCCATACTTTTTTGACCGTATGTCCTTGGTTAACCCACGTCTCATCCATGTAGTAATTTTTTTTTTATATTCCGAAATTCCTCAATTTTTCGGAGATAATTTCTACTCCATACTATTATTTCCTGACGTTCAATGAGAATGCTTTTCCTGTCGACTTTTCCGTACGTAAATTTCATTTCGTGTAAAATTTTCCTCAAAGTTTCTTTACTCATTTGTGGGACCAATTTATGATCGCTAACTGCCTCCAGAACTTTTTGCAAAGTGGGCAGCTCATTTCTGAAAAAGAAACTGTGAATAGTTGTGCGTATACTGTTTTTGGCTTCTTCATCAACTGTGATTTTTTTTCTTCCGCTACTAGTTTTTGGCGTTTGTACTTCCCCATGAATTTTGTTTTCTCTTATTATTTTGTAAACTGATGATTTTGGTACACCCGTATAATCAGAGCACATATCAACTAATTTATCTTTTGTATTTGTGGAAGTTAATGATGTTGGAACGCCCGGTTGGTTATTCGGAGGTACATCCGTAGAATTACAGCACATATGCACTAAGTTATCTTTTGGTCGCTGATGATCTCTTTCAAGACAGTGAAATACTCGAAGTACAATTTGTTTTTCACTTAGCGACCGAGACTTCGACCGTTTTACCTTTTTCGACGTTGAAGGCCCTTCAATGTCTTCCATTTTTTGCATAGTTTTAGAACGGTGTAGAAATATTATTATTTAATGTTTAAACACTTATTAGCACAAATATTTTCACCAATTGTTCTTACAACACGTCGATTACTTACTAACTTAACTGTAAAACTTACAATTTACACCGTATAATTCAAAACCCGATGTTACGCTCGTGGTTAGAAATACACTACTGAGAACGTCATCGACGAGATGGATTTTACGCGTAACAGACAAAGACACAAATATCGCTCCGTACACCGATGCCATTAGTTGTAACAAATACTGAACAATCCATAAAATAATTAATTTTAAATGATCAAGAAATGTATAAGTATTACTCATTACTGAATTTTTGTTATAATTAATATCTTTTATTAGTACTATGATTGTATATTATCTATAATTTGCCACAACTTACAACTCTACTACTTACTCTATTTTGATTCTGCTAAAAACTAGTAAGGTAAAATTGAGATATGACAACACGGTTCACACTCAATCATTATTTGTTTGAGTATAGTAAGGTTTCTTTTCGTAATACGAATTTACAAGAAGTCTGGCATTGTGAATCGTGACCTTGATAGTAACGACGGGTACGGGCGGGTAATGATTTGTTTAAAAATTGCATATTGTTTACAATTTCAACAATTTGTTTATTGTCCCCGTTTTGTGGTGAATATTATTTGAGTTTCGGTGCTTTTAACATTATCTTTATGTGAGCTGTGTTTAATATTTATCTACCAGGGTGCTATTTGGATATAACACACCTATTAGGCTAAGGAATGTATTAAATTACAAGCCACTTTTAATTTTGGCGAGTCTATTTTTCAACAGAGTTTTTTTTTCATAGTTCATTTGTCGGAATTACTTTTAGGGTTACCAGAGGTATCATAATCCATCGGGAGGTTACCATATCTGATGCATCTTCGGTGGACAATCGTTTGGTATTGGATGATTGTCTGTGCCGTGGTGATGGGGTGGTCTCGTGGTTGATACTTGCAGAAGAAAACAAACCCAAGGAAGTTTTTATATAACAGCTTATTGTTTTTACTACAATAATAAAACTAAACACTAATATAATTATCATTATGAAATCTATAAACCATATGTCGTATTTGTCGTATTTGTTTTCTTTTTAAATAATTAGTTTTTTTTTATTTAAAATTAAGTACATTAAATTACAACATTTAAATAAATAAATTTATAAGAGTTTCAAACGTTTAAATATTTGACAAAAATAATTAAGTAATTTTTTAATCTTACTAAACTCAAATAGATATTTTTAGACTGACAGTTATCTTTCTTTTATTTCCCAATATATATATTTTTTCTCTATTCTTATATTTTCTCTATAATTTTTCTTAATTTCTCTATATATACATTTTTTTTCTCTTATATTTCCCTTATATATTTTCTTTATTTCCCTATGTATTTTTTTTTCTTCTTATGTTTCCCTATCTGTTTTATTTTCCTTGTGTTTTCCCTCTCAATATTTTTCTTTACTTCCCTATATATATTTTTTCTTATATTTCCCTTATCTATATTTTTCTTCTACATGTTATTTCAAGCAGTCGGAGGAGGTAAAGGTCATTGGGCCCTATACTTGTACCAACCTAGAGTGCTTAGACAATACTTAGGTTTTATTTAATTTAATTATTAATATTACATTTTTTTTTAAATGCTATTTTCTAATTATCTCCCTCATTTAATTCATCTTCACTTTCATTTATTGCGTTTTGTTTTAAATTAAATACTGTTTCATCTAATTCAATATTAAACATAGAGTTCGTTTTATTAATATTTGATTCGTTTATATTTCTAGGAGTCAAACGATCAATCCAATAATTTTTTAATAATTTTATGAGAAGACCTAGGATGAAACAAGAAAAAAGAGCACAGATGAGTCCAAATATGGCGCCATATGCTTGCATCACCAATTCACCACTAAATAAATTACTCCTAAAAGCATTTTATAATAAATTTAAGATAAATACATTGTAAGCTATTAATAAACAAATTCAAATTTAAAACTGTGAATTTGTTTTAAAAATGTCCTCAACCAGAGCGAATTTTATACTAAATATTTCATTAAAAGTTGAAGAAACGAGGCGGTGACAAAAAGGCCCTTGTCATAATTTTCATGATATCGGCACACATCACGTCTAACGGTGATAGTAGAAACCTGAAGAAATTATAAGTTTTAACTTTTAATATATCCTTATATTACCCTCGATTCGAAAAATTCACTATAATTTAAATAAACTGTCAATTAATCTTTCAATAATAATTAAAATAATTATAAATGTTTTTTTCTATAGCTAAATTTTTTAACCTTAAAATTCTTAATTTTTTTCTACTGCTTCATTCTTAAACTGTAAACTTATATAATTAAATTTTTATAAAGAATTTATAAACTATACTTTTAGAGTCTAAAAACAGCTTTTTACGGCGCAAGTCTGCTGCAGGTTTCATGCTATGCAAACAGTGCTAGGTTTACCTCTCACACCGAAAACGTTTGTAACGGTCTTAATGTTTTTTAATTATATTATTTTAATACTCTAATTCAACAACACAAAAAATCTTTCACTATCAGTACAAGTCCAAACAAACATATTAAAAAATAAAATAAAATTATGGATGACACAATAACCTAAAATGGAAATTCAAATTTAAATTGTTCTTAACGATAGCAATTTTTCATAGAATTAACTTATTTCCTTTAATTTTGATCTTCCATTATTTGTCCCTATCATTATTTCTTTTGATTGTTAGGTTACCAGTTTTTAAATTTTAATTTTATTTGATTTAATTAAATATATTATTTGACAATATCTGAAATTAGCAAAGAAAAACAATATCCTTACTGCACTTTTCAACATCGCACTTGTGTCAAACTGAATTTTCTGCAATAAGAAATATAAAATCTGTATACCGGTCTCAACTGCTTGATATGGACAGAGAGATGAGAGTATGCCGAGCTACAATTAGAATTCAATTACACACTAATTTTAAGCTCTTACAACCTTTTTTACTATATGTATGTTTGTACGTTATGCGTTCACATAATAAAAAGTATTTTTATTGTATGTAGATATAATGATTATAATATACCTTTCCAAAACACTGTTTTATCTACATCTGTACTAAGATCTATATTCTGTCATTTTGGTAACGAGCTGCCACTGGTAATTATAGACGTTTTCTAATATTCACCGATGCTATCTAGATTTCATCAAAACTGTTCTTTTATCCATCAAAATTTTATAGATGAGTCAAACATCATATTCGTAAATTCAACCTAATTCTCAGATGGTTTTCACCAAATCCATCAACTCGAATATGTTGATGCACTGACAGATCACGTGCTCCTTAGAAGAAAGGGACTGAGCCTAAATTTAAATTAAGAGCTAATGGTAATATTTAAGAGTATTATTCTGCAATTATCCTTCACTATTATTAAATTAATTGTAGCTTTTTCACCCTATATTCAAAGGACAAAACGACTTCTTAAAAGAATTATCAAAACCAAGAGCAAGAAAAGTCAATAGGTTTTACTAAAAGATTACACATTATTAAAAAAAGGGTAAACTACAGGAAGTTTTTGGTACAAATGAGTTACAAACAAATTTAAAGAGAGTTCAGAAGAAATTTTTAAAGCTTTTACTATACGATATTTAAGTAAAAGGTGTCATTTTTATCTCAGAAATACTCTTAAATATCCCTTGCTGGGGATTTCAATTTTACAAAAGTGCTCTTGGTTGTATTAAATGCTTGTAAAAAACCATCTGATCTGCTTTTAAGCTGCAATTAATTTAATAATAATAAATACTAATACTTATATTGAATACCATTAGCTTTTAATTTCAGTTTAGCTTCAGCCCATTCCTTTGATGATTTTTGTACGCAAAAATTGTGTCTGCAAAGAGCAACACTACATCTTGCTCCAGCCATGCTAAAATTTCAAATTATCATAAACAAAATGTGGTCCGAGTTTGGTTCCGAGGTCGTACTCTAACTCAAAATATTTAAAATAAATAAATCGCAAAATAATTCAAATAAAAAGTAATTCATTTGATTTTTTGTAGGCTATCTTTCATAAAATCAAATTACCAATATTATAAAAATTTTAACACTGGAAAATATTCCAAAACTATAAATGTAAAGACTACCAAATATAAATAAAATATAGGATTTTTAAAAAAACTAATGTACAAACTGCAGCAGAATATTTCATCTTACCTCTATTTTTCATTCTGTGACGTCACATCCCCGTCCCTAGCAACCGAACGAAACCAACGTATTGTCTACCAACCGTGAATGGCCAAAGCCAAAATCAGCAACTGACATTTCTTATGCTACTGAGTTCAAACGCAAGATGGGGTTACTAGTAATAATATTATAATCTCTGAATATTATATTATTATGGATAAAACTTTGACTAGGTAATAAAGAGAGGACTCATAACGCTGCTAAAAATCTTGTTTAATTCTGATACCAACGATAAGGGTGCCATCATAAAATAACATGTGCCTATGATCACCCTTTGTTTTTATTTTTCATATTTTTCTGTATTTCTGCAAATTGGAAGTACACAATAAAGCTTATTGTGAATCAATGAAAACAACATTATGATAACATACTTTTTCTTCGAAGCTTTTTTTTTTAACTTAAGATGTTTTTAAAAATAATAAAGGGGGCTATCACAAGTTATCTTTCTCCTACTACTATTAGTTTTGCAGTGATTTTGTGTTGCGTTGTAAACTTCGAGAGAAACTTCATTGATTCGCCATGCATCAATTTGAAAATCCATAAAAAAACAAATGGGTACCTACAATTTTATTGACAAATAACTTATCGCTTGACTAGATCCCGAAATTATTTTTCAAATAATGATCATCGAATACACCTTTTTAATGATTTTTCTATTTCATTTTTATTTTTTTTTTTTTAACGAGTTGGTGAGCAAATGAATATTGTCTTGAAGATGGCCCTAGAACATTAATTTGAGAACATAGTGTGGGCAAAAAAAGTTAATATATGGGCAATAATGGGAAAAATATACGCAATCCACTCACAAATATTTTCAATCATCTTAGTGCCAAGTTCACAAGCCTAAAATAGTGTTATAATTAGTATGTTTTGAAACAAAAAAATAATCAATAAACATTATCTTTAAACGAGATCTGAATCCTCTATCAGAAAAACATCGAAATTTTTAATCAGGCACTAAAACTAAAACAGTCCGTTAGAATCTCATCTATTAAAAGTTGTTAAGTTAAAATGTTCCTTCGCCTAGTTTTTCCCGATACACATATCCCAAACTCAATAAAACTTTTTGATAGTGAAAGGGCTTACAAAGTATCCAACTCGTAGCGGGGCTACAGTCATTTGTTCGAATAAACGAATAAACTTCCTCTATTAAGGAATTTTATTGGGGTTATATAAAAGACATTATTAGTATAATGCTTTTCCAATTATTTTATCACATAGTTTCAAATGCAGTTTCGGATGCATTTCTATTTTCATCTTAATGTTTATTACGATGGGTTTTTTAATTATTTAATAATAATATAAACAGCACAGTGAGTTATTTTAATATCCATATGAATTGTTGATTGTTACTATAATCAAAACAGTTTTAAAAAAGGTTTGCAATAGGCTTAATAATATCTTGATTGTTTTACCAAAATTCTAAATAAGTTTTTAGAGTAATCATTAATACTTTATAGACATAGGCAGACTTAGGGCCATTTTATAGATTAAAAAGTTTTGTTGTAAGCTTAAAAAAGCTTTATTGTTAACTACTGTGTATACCCTAATAAAACTGCAGGAAGTAGTGTAACTTTTTATGTATTATTTTTCAAATCCAAATTTGGAACATTATTTTATGGTTATCAGATAAATATTTTTAGTTCTTTTCATAAGTTTACTGAAATTTAAACTAAGCGCAATATAAATGTATATTATTAAAATTTATAATAGGCAAATGCCTAAATTTATAAAACTCCATTTAATTTTAAAACAAAAGACACAATAGTTTACAGATTTAGTAGTTACCTCTGTAAACAGTTTCTATGTTTTTGAGAAATAATAGTGGTGTTAATCGTTAACGGTCAAACTGATGTACTGTTAATTGACGACGATGACTCTCTGAAGGCTTTAGAAAACCTGCAGTTAAAACCCTATCTGGGCCTAACTTAGGCAATCTTTAGAGTACAATGGGAGAGGAAGGAAGAACCTTCAGATGCTCAGAATAGTGCAAGCTAATCTGAGACACTGCAAAGCCGCCTCCGCAACTCTTGCACGTACCATTGTCAGGGAGGACATAGACGTAGCCCTAATACAAGAACCCTGGATCTACAAAGGATATGTGATGGGGCTCGGACAAACCAAAGGTAGGTTAATTTACAATACGCAATGTGGAAACACTAGGGCTTGTATATACATACGAAATGGTATAGAAGTCCTTAACTTACAAGATTTCTGTTTTAGAGACCTAGCAGCAGTCAGGATGGAAATAAAGATAGCAGGCAACAAGAGGCCACTCATTTTAACCTCTGCATACCTTCCCTGTGACTCGCTCATCACTCCACCAACAGATGAGCTGAAGGATTTAGTAGATACTTGTCGGGCCGAAAACCTGCAGGTAATCATTGCCGCTGACGCAAATTCACATCATATAACAGGAGGCAGCAAGGACAATAACAAAAGAGGTGAGTCTTTACTTGAATTAATTCTAACCACTAACCTGGAAATATTGAATCGTGGAAACGAACCTACTTTTGTAACCAGTAGACGAAACAAGGTTATTGATATTACCCTTGTTTCTTCCTTCGTTTCAAATCATATTGGCAAGTAGTACGTGTTTAGAGATCCTTCGCTCTCAAACCATCGGCTTATTCTCTTGGAAATCAACACTAAACAAACAAGGGCTGTACGCCCAAGGATATACCGATGACATAGTCATTCTTATCCGAGGGAAACACCAAAGCACAGTCTTTGAACTCATGCAAAGAGCTCTTAGGTTGACAGAAATGTGGTGCGTTAGGGAAAACTTCTTGGTAAACCCTGACAAGGCACAACTCATCACCTTTACACGGAAAACAAGGTAGGAGGTTTTAGAAACTCCGACTCTGTTTGAAGGAAGGCTAAACAAAAAGAACCAAGTAAAATATCTGGGTCTAATCTTAGATAGCAAACTTACTTGGAACCAACACTTACAAAAAGTGACCAACAAATGTAAAATGTCATTCATTGTAGGGAGACAGGAATTTGGAAAAACATGGAGATTAATTCCAAAAATGGTTCACTGGCTATATTTGGCAATAACAAGACCCATGATAACTTATGGAAAGGTTGTTTGGTGGCCAAAAGTAAACCAGAAAACAGCCCTCAGTATCCTTTCAGGATTACAAAGGCTGGCATGTCTTTGTATTACAGGAGAACTGATAAGTACACCAACAGCCTCTATGGAAATCATTCTAAACCTCCCACCCCTTGACCTAGTCATAAATGGGGAGGCCAGAATGAGTGCATACAGACTAGAAATCTCTTACAACCAGAACCCACTGGGACATATAAAACATACCAGAATAACACATGATGTAAATGATTCAATATTAAATATGGAATCAGATCACATGACACCCCTCCTAACCGTTAACAGACTCTTCCAGGCTAACTGTAACTGGAACGAGGTAAATAAGAAGATATATAAATACTTGCTTAGCGGTCTCGTGTGATATACGGATGGATCTAAAATAACAAGGGAACAGGCTCTAGCGTACATGGAGTTAAACCCCAATGCGGCATCATCGTCTCACTGGGAAAACTTGCCACTGTATTTCAGGCTAAAATACATGCAATCGAATTGTGTGTACGAGAGAATTTAAGAAGGAAGTACAAAAAACAAACTATCCTAATTCTCTTAGACAGCCAAGCAGCCTCAAAGGCTCTTGATTCAAACAGAAACAAGTCAAATCTTGTCTGGAACTGCCCTGGAATACTAAATGATCTGGCAACCTACAAAAATGTGAAACTAGCGTGGATACCAGGGCACAAAGGTATTCAAGGAAATGAAAAGAGTAATAAACTCGCCAAAGAGGGATCAGATCCACTATTCACAGGACCCGAACCTGTATTTGGGATAAGCAAAACCTCTGCTCGACAGGCAGTGAACAGGTAAATAACCACAAAACACCAAATGCACTGGCAACAGATAAGAGGCCACAGAATCAGTAAGCTCATGCTAAGGGGACCAAACCCACGCATGGCTACTGAGGCACTACAACTTGTAAGGCCTCAGATATCCACCATTGTGGGATTACTAACGGGGCACTGGTTGCTGAAACACCTTCATGTGATGGGATTGCACAATGATCTTACTACGTGTAGAATCTGCATAAAAGAGGAAGAAACCTTATACCATGTGATATTAGAATGCAAAGCTCTTACTAGGTGACGTTTTATCCTTTTCGGCCGAGAACCAGAAAGAACTCCCCAGGAATACTTGGTAGGGAACCTATTGAAACTAACCAAAGACACAGGTCTAATCCAAAGATAGTACCTAAATACGGGGAAAGCAGGGGAATACAATAAACCCAAGAGGCCGCAGTGTTCTGGACCAAACCTAACCCTACCTGCTTGCAACCGATAAAGATAAAGAAAGTTATTCGTTCAAATTTTTAAAAATAGTTTTAGTTCGGTATTTATATTCATTTTGAAACGTACTTGAGTAATAATTTAATCTTCAAATAAACTAATAGATCAGTTGCTACGTTGTCCCAAAGTTTGGGGCTGTAATGCAGCTCTTCTCACTAGAGATAAGGGTGGCTAGCTCTATTCATTTTATTTAAAATAATCGGAGAGATAGGGTCGTGGAAAGATACACAAAAGTATGGTTTAACCTTTTAATACCTCAGCAACTAGTCTGCTCAATTATCTGTTTAATTATCAAAGTGGAACAAATCCAGCAAATGTATTTATTATGAACTTAAAATGACTTCGTTGCCCGGTTGGTACCAATCGTTCACAGTTAGGTAAGTACGAAGTGTAACTTTTAAAGTTAAACAATCTTACATGAAGTGATAATACTAAAATCTATAATTTATTTACAGAATACTACTATGAGCGTGATATTAACTATATGTACAGAACGGTGAAGCCGGTTAATGTTATTAACAATCAATAATATATATACAAGCAAGCTAAGCGTGGCAAAAATAGAGCTCAAGCAATGCAGTAGGAAATGGAACGTTCTTACTTGTTCGGTGGTTTCCTGATGATCTACCATCCAGGGGTTGTGCTTATCAGAGTTATCGATCGGTTGCTAAGGGCTGGACGAACAAGCTAAGCAGGAAGCAGTGATCTATAGTACGGGTTACTTCCTCTCTGGAACCACTAAGCCAAGCACTGACGATAGAGTGTCCAAATAAAATAATAGCTACTAAATACTACGGCTAAATATTACAGGAGCGGTACAAAAAGCTCTACAGAATGGATACAAACAACAACAACAAGAAGAAGAAGAAGGCCTAAAATAGAGGAAATATTCTACATATAAACTAAAGCATGGTTGATATGGACTTACCGTAGATGTAAGGTGGCCTTTGGAAGAAAAGTATTAGTTCCACCACAAGGTGCTGCCAATAATGACAAATATACTTTTAAAGGCAACTTTCTCTTTAATATTAGCTAAATAATCCGAATAAAATTCGTTTAATTTCAGGTACCTCATGGACCAAAGAAAGCTAATTGAAAAAGGACAGAAGAGGAAGGAAGTTCTTCAGCCAGAATGACAATCTAGGGTTGCCAACAAATTACCATATTTTAGGACTAAATGACCTTGGCCTTGAACTAAAATTTGAATAAATGAAAGTAACTGTAGATTTTAGCAAAGAAGAAGTAATTTGGAATTTAAACAATTGCAATTAGATTCATAAAAGAGAAGAGGGAAGGTCAAGGTCGACAATATATGTCAAACTGTTTGTTTACATTCAGAGGCAGGTTATAGAAAATTAATATACATAATTTGAACAATCTTGTGTTTTCTTTTCTCAACAGGTAAGCTTATTATTAAATTATTTAACTTTTATATAAATATTGCAACGATAAAATGCGAACCGTAACACAGTTTCGCTGCAAAACATAAAATTTAAGAACACTGTAATCATTTCATTTATAAAAACTGGTATTATATTTCGTTGGTTTTTACATATTCTGGCCATCTGCCAGGGACGCACTCAAACCAAATAAAGCAGAATGTTTTAGACCAGAAAATAAATAATGAATAACAATAGCACATCAGCAATCAACAATCAAACAACTGTAACGGGTTTAAATCAAAACCAAAACCTTTCCTTCAATAATAAGTCATACTCTACTGCTCTGTCTCAAAATTCAAGAATGTTACAAAGAACAAGCCATCGTATTTACTTTATTAGAAGGATCTACCATTCAGAATTATTGTAACTAAAATATATAATCAAAATCATATAGTACAGTCAAAGAAGCTGTTATTGATCAAACATTATTAAATACCGTCACAACAGTAGCAGCCGATTTACAAGCGTTTTATAAACTCAAGATAATGAAACTCTGGAATCTGATATGGAAACATCCTTTCAAACTACTGGAAGTTAAACTATCGCTTCAACCGTGGGACGATATATCTACCAATCGATTTCACCAAGTCATCAAGACGAGACTTCGACTTGGACATACTCGCGCCATCCATTTACACCTTATAACAAATGAACCTTGATCTACGTCTTTCGCGTGTGATATACTTCTATCGGTTAATGATAATTTATTGGAGTGCCCGTTACATAGTGCAGAAAGACTAAATAACAGAATTTCTGGAAATATTAAAGACATTTTCTAAAAGTGCAGCTCAAATAATTTAATAGGATTTCTTCTCGAAAGAAATTATTTGCACTGTATATAACAAATAAAAAAAAAACAAAATAATTGTAATCGACACCACTGATAGCGGTACCATTAGAGTTGCTAAGTTAGCCGGTCGGTGATTTACAAAATCGTCACGGAGCGGCTCAACAAAGAAACGTGGCAGAGAAGCTTTGGTATTCCTACTGTTAAATTCGTTAGTCGGTATCATTATATTTTTAATTTCGTAAATATATGTTTTAAACTAAATATCGTATATTTTCAACATACTTGGACTATTATTGTTTCTAATCTAATACTCAAAATCCGTACTATTTTGTAATTTAATATTTTGTCCCGAAGATGACAGCAGTTGAATACCCTTTGATTTAATTTTATAAAATCAATAACGTAAAGTTAATACAATAATTTGAAATATCGTCTTAATGGTAAGTTTTTTAGTGACCTACTAATAGCAGTAAATTGTTTTAAACTCAGTAAAATTAATACCGAAAATAATTTCAGAATCTATGTGAATATAACTAAATGGAATTGCTTCTCGCTACCAAGAAATTCCTCTCCGAGTTGTTAGTCATAATTTTCAATATGATTCATTTAACTTCCATGAACATGTTAACATGCATTGATAAATGTGCAAGCTGTAATAATTAATCGTACGAAAGCAAAGACGCATATTATGTAGTGTGCATTTCAACTATACTTCACCATATTACTTATTGCCTACAGGGTGTATCTTTTCTGAATATGTTTATTCTGTTTTTTAACCCTTAGTAACTTTAAAAATATAGTTTAATTTATGTTTCTTTTATATTATACAGGGTGTTTCGAAAAAAGGTAGCCCCGTTGCTAGGATAGATAAAACACTGCAAAATAAATAAAAAATGTTCGTAATGTCATCAGTTTTCAAGTAACAGGCTATTAAAAAAAAACTACACATTTTTTACAATTATGTAGAAACTACTGGCAACATTGTAATAAAGTCTTGTACGAATATGTTTTGGAAGCTAACACATTGCATAAATTTGTTTTTATATCTGCCTCTTATAGAGGGCGCTAGTTTAACGGTTTGTACCGAGTAGTTTTAAACATAACTTTTTTAAGGTTTTATTTTCTGTCCCAAATTTTACAACAAAAAGATACTTATGCTAAAACACAATACTGGCCGATTTCGGAATATTTTAATTTAATAATAATGAAGTAGTAACTGATGCAGGGATATAAAGTATTTTTAATAAACAATTAACCATTTATTTAAAATCAAAAACAATGATATTATCCTAATGCAAATGGTTTTAATAAAACAAAGAATCATGTCACTTTTACTCTTATACACTTTTAACCCACTTTGTGTAAATAATGAAAAGAAAGGCAACATAAAAATAACTTAATACTTCATTATTCAATGCATAGTTAAATAAAATAAAAAAAATCCTATTTCAATCACATATAAAACAATATAAAGCCTACAATACAAAAGTTAGTTTTAGAATCGACTCGCCTCACCAACAAACATCAACGGTTAAAAAATAGGTTTCTCTCTTATATAATTTAAACTACATCTCTCTTCATATAAGTATATTTCCGTCACTCTCATTAAATGTTTAAACGAATTAGCAAGCAAAGTCTTTGAAACTCCCGGCAAGATCATAAGATGTTGTATTAGCCAATAAAATTAACACCGTGACTTACGTAAAGCTTTACAAGTGTGAATGCAAGTGACCAGAATCTTCTCTTACCACCGAGCAGTGTACATATTGCTATTTTATTTCTTTCTGGTGAGATTCCCGCAACAGAAAAGTGTAGAAAAATCGCAAGCTTGCAACAAATCATAACACGAAAGTTAAACGTCCAGGTCGACCTGTCTCAGTTTTAATTTCGCAAACAGTAACCAAAATCAATGCAATTATGTAGAAGGTCAAGCTGTTAATTATACTTACTATTTGAAGGTTTCGGCAACACTGCGAGAGCGAGTTCGTCAGAAACGGCCGGAGTTGTGGAAAAACAAGTAGTGGATATTGCATCTGGAAAACGTACCTGCTCATAATGCGCTACCTGGGAGACGTTATTTAGCCGCTAGAGGCAATCCAGTGCTTGATCACGCATCTAACTCGCTTGATTTAGCACCCTGTCACCCTCTCCTCTTTCCAAAAATGAATTAATAAAAGAAATACGGTTTGAGTTAATCTGAAAGATAAAGCAAAAATCTGCAGAGCTCCTAAATGCTATTACAAAATGAGAAAAACGAATCGAACGGTGTGTGGCACGAGCAGAGAGTACATTAATGGAGAGCATTCGATTGTAGAATAATTCTTAAAATAAAACTCTCTTTATAAGCAGTTTTGTTATTTAGCCAGACCTGGTATTACCATTCAGATTTTCAGGTAAAATGTGATGACCAATTTTATAAAATTAACTTTAGATCAGTGTTAGAAATGTAATCTTTTAATATGTAAATTATCATTAAACCAGTAGTGTTTATTATGAGAGTTAAATAATCCTGGTCGCGTAAGGGTGGCCTGGTTAGGTGAAAAGGTTACATTTAAAAAAATTCTGATTAAGTGCTGCCTTTTCTTGTAATGCTTCATAAAAATCCACTCCATCCGATAGATTGTTTGGCAAGAGCTCTTGGATTTGTCTGTAGTAATAGGGATGTAGCTGCTACTCCTTAAGTGGCCTTTAAGTACTTGTATTTGTTTGTCGTGCCAATTATTTACGCAAATTGTTGGATCTTCATCAACTAAATTTAAAATTATATTTTTTTTTCTGAATGATTCTTGTTGTTCTAGGCTACTAAAATGATTTTTTTGGTCTCACACATTCGCAGTCTCTTGATAATATCGTTCACGACTTTAAACGTTTCTTATTTAGTATGTTTCTTCTAAAAAACTTTTCTTTATAACGCGAAACTGCTGCACTAGCGTTTCCTAGACACTCGCCTGAGGTTAATAACATGTCGATGTATTTTACATTTGAATACATCTTAAATCTTAAGGTAACGTTTTTATTAACAATATTCATAGCTAACTCAAACAAAACCAATTTGAGATTTGCGACGAACCCTAAACTTTTTTAACGAAGAAAATTTGAAAATTTTAAACACTTACTGATTGAATATTTCATATTTTTAGTCAATTTTATTCACATAAAACTTGGACTAGAAAATTTAACCTCAAAAGTTTAAATGTTTAAAACTACTCCACACGAACCATGTAACTAGTGCCATCTATGAGAAAAAAATATAAATACAAATTTATGCGATGTGTAAGCTTCCAAAACATATTGGTAAAAATGTGTATTTTTTTTTTCTAAATTTCCTGTATCTTGAAAATGGATGCAATTCCGAAAATTTTTTACTGAGCAAACTCAACCTATTTTGAAAAGTTTTAACTACCCTAGCAAATGGATTTAGCTTTTTTTGAAATACCCATTGAATACGGTCTTTGAGACTGTCGTTAGTCGCCTCAATAACAATAGCGTACCTAGATAACTTATTTAGGCAACGACCCGGCTTAGCAGGTTTATTTCTGTCATTAAGCAAAAACAAATAGTACTGGGATGAGTGACCATTTTAGGAAAGTCGGCGTAGGGTCTGATTACAATAAGATGAATACAGCTACTTAATCAATTGGTGAAGTAATTCTTTTGCTATCGCCGCCTACTGTGGGATTATTGGCTTGTTAATATCATAAAAATGTAGGAATAATATTTTTAAATCAAACATCTCACATATTATTTATTTATTGGAAATTCGAAATATTAATTATGACGTAGCGATGTTCTTCTTATTGTAATCGGACTTTACCTGTAAATCGCAAACAAATACCGGCATCTGCGTACCACAGTTGGTAGGCGTTACAATCAATGTAAATGAATTATAACGTGGGGTGTGTCATTTTTAGGAGGAGATGTAAAATCGTCGGTTCCGAGTCCATAGATGTTGGCTCGTTAAAGATTCTTGTCTGGTAAAACTTCTAGCGTGTTAACCAGCGTCTGGGTTTAATCCTTGTAGTTCAGAATAGACAGACGTTAAAAACATTAATTAAAAAAACTTGGTCATTCTGCAAGTAAGAAATTTTGAGAATATGCCCTTCGAAAAAATGCAATTTGCTCCCAAAATTATAGGAAAGTAATGCAAGTACCAGTCACTGTCTATCGATTTTAAGAAGACAGAAATGATCCATTTTACAAGCAATAGGAAGATAACTTTGCAACAGAGGTAAAGTACCTATGTTTTACCTATGACAGTAGACTAACATGGAACTTACACCCAAAAAACCCAGAAAACAAGGGCAAAAGTGCATAAATACTTATGGTCAATGCTACCAAATCGTGATGCACAACTGTATCTTTTACAGTGACTCATCATAAGCCCTATGCTAATATACAGTGAGTTGTTTAAGTACCCATAACCCAATGTTTGAGCACTATCCGCAAATTAGAACAAGAACACCATGGATCCGATGAGCCGAGATGTTGCTATTAGCGGGAGATGCACAAATTGCTTTTACTGCTTTAAGCCAACATAGACTCCATCTCACTGCGATATATAAGAGAAGAGCAGAAATACAGCTAACATTCATATGTGTTCAAACAAAACAAGGCCTAAGGTTTGGAATAAACTCTAGATTTTAAGCAAAAAATGAGCTGTGAGCAACAGTGCCAGTGTAGTTTAAAGTGAGCTAATGCAGATTTGCATAGCAGCAAAAGAAATTATCAGATTATAAGAATATCATACTCATCTATGCATATATAAGGCAAGGGCCGAGAGACTACAGTAAAATATGCCAGGGGACAGACATTCAAATTACAGAAATTGTCTGGAAACTACTAATTATTCTTACAGTTGATGTCACATGTCAAAATATAACCTCAATTTTTGAAGTTGGCGATTGTAAAGTAAACATTGGAATTGTTTTACATTATTATATTCAGTATAATTTAATTATATGCATATCAATCATGTTCATAACTGTTTAGCTCTTATATTGGTTTTTATATAAGTAAAAGATGATTTGAAAGTAGAACTAAAACAAATAAGCCAAATCGAACCCAAGCAAATATGTTATAAATTGTTTTTAGATATTTTAATAAATTGTTGAACAAATATATCCAATTTAACAGAAATTAAAAATGAGCATTTGTATTAAAATTATGAAGTTCATATAAATTTTTCCTTTTTTCTTATTATAAATCATATCTAATTTACGTAAAAGCAATCATACAGGATTTGGAGGAAAAAATACACAATACACACAGGAAGCACTTTTATTAACACAATAAAAAAGACATTTGCAATTTAGTAATTTGTACAAATATATTAAAGTACTTTTAAACATAATAATTATGATCCAAAATTTTTTATAAATGTGCACAACAGCCTTCTTGGTTTATTTGATATAATCTTCACCCCCCAGGCATTGACATATTTTGGTTCATTATCCCTTATGAAATATTCTGCTTATTTTATTTTTAAGGTTACCTAGAATTATATAATTTTGCCTGTAATTATATATTTGAAAAATTATAATTTTTTCATACCTAAAAAGCACAGAAATTCTTATGTACAAACTCGTCTCGTTTACGTGTTGAATAGAGAAGAACATACACGGAAAAAAATTGTAGAACAAATTTCTACAATTGTAGATTTTTTCTCTACAATAAATAGTACATATAGGGACAGGGACAATTTGTCGTAAAAATTTCCAAATATTTGTAGAGAATATATTGTAGAGTTATTATCTACAATATTTAGTAAAAAGATCCAAATGCATTATAAGAATTGTTCTACAAATTGTTATAATTTTTGCTATTCATTGTATGAATTTATATTAAAAATGTATTGCGTTTTATGAAAATAAATACGAAAATTTTACACAATAAATAGTAAAAATTCATTCAAATTGTAGTAATTTTTAATAAAATTTGTAGTAGTATTCCATAATTATTATAATTATAACCTAGAAAAAAATGTTCCTTAATAAAATATTCAATTTATTGTTTTAATATAAAAGATACAAATTCTTAATTACATTATGTAATAAATAACAGTAATAATAGCGCCCTCAGTCTCAGTTGGCTTTTCTGCACCTGAAAAATATGAAATAAAAATTAATACCAATTGAATTGTTCATAGCCTTAAAACGGGGATATTTATCACCTTTACACTGATTTGGATATTAAATGACTAAGTCAGATAACTAACAAAAATGAGAAAGTAGGTATGTCACAATTAAGACAAAAAACATCATTAAACTTGGCACAAAATTCGATCGCTGGGCACAACATTCGATCGTTGGCCACAACTATTTTTTTAAAATATTCTACTGTTATTTAAATTAGTTATCTAAAGGTAAATTATTCAGAAACAATAATAAATGTACTTACCACCAATAGAATTTATTATTAAAATTTTCTCAAACGCATCGGTGCTTATAATATAATAATGTGTTATAGGTACTCGTATATGTACCATGCTTTATTATGTGAACATAGCGAACTGCTACTGCTGTCTGGCCGTTTATGATCAACGTCAGAAAACGTTGGCCAATAGCAGAATTCTGTTTTGTTCACATGACTGTATTAAAGTATTACTATTTTTTGTAGAGAAAATTACTATTTTTTGTAGAGATAATTATTAATATTTGTACAAATTTTTACAGAAGTTAGTAGTAGTAATTACGATAATTGTAATAAATTTCTACTTCTACAAACAATAGTAAAATATACTTAACATTGTGGACTTCTTTCCTATTGTTGTAGCATTTTATTCGACAATTCAATTGTTACAATAATTAATAGTTTTTAAATATAAATTGTAGTAAAATTTTCTACAAATTGTTAAGTCTACTACTACAACATTGTAGTAAAATTTTCTAGTCACATTTTTTTCCGTGTAACATAAGAATTGCAGTCTCTCAAACGAAGATAGGCTCTTTGATATATGATGTACTGAGAGATAAAAATCCCACTGCTGTTAAGAAAAATATCACTGGAAATAAATAATTCCACCGGCACACAAAAAAAAGTTGTCAGTACTTATGGCGGGACCGGTATATCTTTATGTATTTCGACCCGCTAAATCCGAATCTGAGGTTAGTTTGACCTGTACACCGTCAAATTTTCGAGAAAACTTTGAAAAACTGCCGATTTTCGTCATTTTTTTGGTTTTTCAAAGTTTTCTGGTAAATTTGAGGTTGTACACGTCAAACGGACCTAAGATTCGGATTCAGCGGGTCGAAATACATAAAGATACACTGGTTCCGTCAAAAGTACTGACAACTTTGTGCTCTCAATCTCTTCTAAATCATTCCATTCCACAAACTCCTCTTTGCTAGAAAAAATTAAATGAGAGACTTTAATACTCACATTTTAATCATAATTTCTATAAGACGATTTTCTAAGTCCATATGGGACCTGAAACATCTTTCTTGTTCACATATCACAAAATTGACAAATTATGTGACCATTTTCCGTGGAACTTTGAAACGAATACATTCCATGATCTTTTTTCATGTGTCCATTAAGTAGTTTAACAGCTAACAGCAGTAGAAGCTTTTCTGTAAATCCTTGAAGGATTTCTTTTTTAATTTATCAATTTCGGTTTACCACTAAAATAACTAAAAAATAATTAATAAAATATCTTAATTCTATTTGAGTAAAACCGGAATTAAATTCTATAAAATAAAAACATGAATGTATTGCATTAAAAAGTCTTTGGTAAATTAGTAAAATTGTTCTCAATCAACTTTAGAGTCAAGAGTTTAAAAAATATTGTGTATAAACAAAAATTACCGCCAATATCTAAACGTCCAATGTCAAGATAATTATTAGTTCCATAACTAAAAGACGCCACTTCTCTCTCACCCAGGACATGCCACGAATTTGTTTAGAGTTAGTACTAGACTATGGCCAAAATATCCACCAACAATGTAGTCACCTTAAGATGAATCAAAGGCCACGCCTTATTCAAAAATAACAATCTTGCCTAAATCGTTAGCCAGTAAGGTATCCAAATACTTTTTGGACCTGGCCTTTTCATTAGATTAACAACATCGGTCGCAACAATCCTAAAAACAATTCACTTTTTAAATTCAAGAAAAGGTGGGATGGAGCAATAAGCTACAAAGTTTCTGGGTAATTTTTAAGTTCCCTGATAACACTACAGTAAATAAATACGTGAATATAATTTCAGTGAATCTGCGTCTGATCATACAACTTTCTTACGTGTAATTACCAAGAAGATAAACTGCTCCACAGCATATGGATATTAAACTCAACAGTCTGCGGGGTGGGGAAGCGAACATGAAGTTAAAACTTCTATGAATACCAGACGTTTTCACTATTAGGCAACCCATCTTCCCTACCCTTAGGATAAAGATGTTACCAAATATGTTAAAAATAATGGATATTTTAGTTGAATATGATAATAATAATAAAAACTTTTAAAGGGGTCGCTTTAAATTTTTTTCTCCTTAGAATATTGGGTCTTCAAATTTACAGCACTGGCAAAAATTTCGAAGAAAAAATCGCAACAGTAAACTATTTACAAAAAAAAAAGTTTTTCTGAATGTTAGTTTAACTTTGTTGGGAGCTAGTTTTTGATATAGGTAAATATAGCCAAATCCACTTATTTTTTGGTAATCTATCTGAGGATGAATTTATGACATACCTTTTTGAAACACCCTGTATAATATACTTGATGAAATTAATATTATAAAACTACTTTTTTTAAAATAATGGTTTGCTGGTTATTATTTTTGTATTTCTGTAGGTAAAAGTGTTGTATATTTGAATATAAATATGAGAATACGGTCTGTGTAAAGTCGAATTCTTTAGGATAATTAGGTAGATTTCTATTACAAGTACCATAAATGTCATCACTCTTAACCCTAGAGCGGTATCGTACGTAAAATTTACGTGTGGTTTGTAGCAAAAGGGCCCTCTCCACTAATTCTTTTGAGTCACGATCTTGAGCTTTCAGCAGTGCCTCAGGAAACATCCACTTGTGAAGATTTCTAGGTGTCAGAGTTGCAACTATTTAGCAAAAGAAGATGTGGCTTGATTTTGAAAAGTATACACGTAAGAAATACGCATCAATACCAATAAGCAGTTATTTGTTGTACGTTTATCTGACGTGTCGCCAAGCTTAAAATTTTAGGCTTAGCTTATTTCTTAACGAGTGTCGCTGCAAATGGCCCTATGTGTCTTTTACAATGTGATAAACATGGCTTGCATAAATTTATACATAATTTAGTCCTACAATGTTGAAGCATTAGGTGGTAAAACTTTAACACGTTTTGAGTACCTACTTCACAAAAGTCGTATTTAACCATGGCAATCAAAACGTCAACAAATAGGATACCTAAGTACAGTAAATGCAATAGATATTAAAGAAACCTTTTTACCCAGTACAAATATCGAAGGGGAGGGGATCAAAAAGGGACCTTTGTGACCTTTGTCCTATATTAAAGGAAATAATGGGAACTACGTATTGCGTAAAATGTACCAAAACAGTATGTACCCAGATAGCACCGGACGTCCTAAGGACGTTCATTAAATGTCCATTTAACGTCTGTACGTCCAGGACCAATTATGGACGTTTTAAGTACGTCCAATTTAGTACATTCTCGGGACGTCAAGAAATAGATATCCGCAGAACGTTAATTTTACGTGCTTTACTGTATTTCCATGGATTCACATTCGAATTGCATTATTATTTGGTTATATTATATAAAAAACATATATAATCAAGTAATATAAATAATTATTAAAGATAACATTGTCCCAATATCCAATTGAAAAAAGGCCAAATAGACAAAAACGAAGAAGGTCATTTACAAGAAAGAGACATTGTTGACAAGTGTCATTTTATTTTTAATTATTAAAGATTCAAGCACTGAAATATTCTCAAGACTCAGGTTTTATAAAAAAAAAAAAAAACATGTGTTTAATGTTCATGATTCGATGGTATATACATATTATACGAGTAAAAGTTCTATCATCCCGCCATTTCACTGTGATTTTACTCTGTGAGTTTGTGGTTGATGAATATTAATTTTTTGCAGTTTGTGTTTGAGAAAGGTAGAAATTTTCCAATGAATACTACAAAGCTAAAAGGTTAGTGAATGTATAATTTCTAGCAAGGCAAACTTAAACAAACAGATTGGATTTTAATATTGATCTGCCTTTTATTTTGAATAAGGGATTAAATTATTTTTAGATTCAGCTGAGAAGGCAAATATGACCAAATCAAGGAAAACAAATGACTGCTGTCAATCCAGGCATGGTTGAAAAGAATAAAGTAGAGGAGTTTTTCATTGAATACTACAAAGCTAAAAGGTTAGTGAATTCATAATGTCTAGCAGGGCAAACTTTAACAAACAGATTTGATTTTCATATTGATCTGCCTTTCATTTTGAATAAGCGATTAAATTATTTTCAGGTCCAACTGAAAAGGCAAATATGGCCAAATCAAGAAAAAACAACTGCTGTCAATCCAGGCATGGTTGAAAAGAGTAAAGTAGAGGAGTTTTCCAGTAAATAATTCAAAGATAAAAGGTTAGTGAATTCATAATGTCTAGCAGAGCAAACTTTCGCAAACAGATTGAATTTTCATATTGATCTGCCTTTCATTTTGAATAAGCCATTAAATTATTTTCAGGTTCAACTGAGAAGGCAAATATGGCCAAATCAAGAAAAAACAACTGCTGTCAATCCAGGCATGGTTGAAAAGCGTCAAGAAGAGAAGAGACGGAATGAATTTGACGAAAAAGTTCCAATAATTTTATTATTTATAGGTTATTTGCTTCCAAATAAATTTTTTTGAAATTATTCATTATTTTCACTAATTTTCTTACATCCTATTATTCCCCATTCAAGCTTTTGAAAATGTCCATGGAATGTCCTTAAATGGACGTTCTTAAGACATCCTGATTATTAACAATGGACGTTCCAAAGACGTCCACGTCCGTAAAATGGACGTTTTAAGGATGTCCTGAATGTCCAAGCAGGACGTTTTTAGAACGTCCATAAGACGTATTTGTGCTATCTGGGTAGGGAATACCAAATAAAAATATGAACGTGTTTAAAAAAAATAAAATTTAAAAATGTTCTCTTTATTTTTAAATTCAGTTACTGTAATTTTTTCATTTTAAAATATTGGTTTGTTATTAAAATATATTAATAACACTATTTTATGTTCCGATAAATAAAAACTAATGAAACAGGTAATTTTACAAAGTGTACATGTAAAAATTTGCGAATGCGTAAATTTTACGTGTCCATACCAACAATCGGTAGAAATTAAACAATACCATTCTAGGGTTAAGATTACTGAAGTGTTATCCGATGTTTGAAAAGAAAAAAATTAAGTTGTTTCAAATGAATCTAAATATTTATTTTTAATTTATTTGTTAAATAATATTTAGCGTGTTATTTTACATTTAATGGCAATATACTGTTTGTATCACTCTGTACTCTACTAATAGCGTCTAGTTAAGCACCATGAATAAGTATGTAATTTTCTTAAGACGTATGGATGGTTTAATGACAGATTTTGAAATCTGCTACATTACAGTGGCATCTTTATGAGCCAGCGTGTATTCGGTTCTGCATCATTTACTCCTTACAAATAAAGTAGTTAAACATGTTAATAAGAAAGAATTTTTCGTATCTACATTTCATAAAATATAAAAAATATGATATATGAATAAATATGTAGTGAAGTTGTATTAGGATATTATGAATGTGACGTGGACGCGTAATAACAAAAGTAGCTAAAATCTGGCAAACACTCTTATTTATAAAATAATTTATCACAGGAATATAAAAGTGTATTTTGCAATATTCTAGAATATCAGACAGGTTCGATTTCTGTTTTTAATGAAGCACATTTCTACGAAAAAAAAACCGATAAATAAATAAACCTTATCAGCCACTTGCGTGCAGGATAGTTACTCCCTTGAACATTTTAAACGGACCTAAGGATCGAATGATTATATATTTAATGGTTTGAAGTCAATGGAGAACATTTTATGCATTTAATAATAGTTTAACATAATTAATTAATTAATAAACTAGTATCTTGTTTAGTCCACATTCAACAGAAACGCGAAGAGCTTGGTATAACATATAAAAGAATTTATTGGTTACTTAGGAAAAATTCAAAATTATCCCAGTACAACAAACTGCTTCTTTACAACCAGATATTGAAACCCGTATGGACGTATGGTGTCCAGCTTTGAAGCTGTGGCAGTAAAAGTAACATCCAAGTTATTCAGCAGATTTGGAATTAAGTATTAAGGGACGTCGTCGATGCACCCTGGTACTATCACAATATTGATCTTTATAAAGACCTTAAAGTAAAGATTCTTGAAAATACAATAAAAAACTGTCAGTGGTCACCAACAGTGAATATTTCAACATGGAACGTTAAGGTTATCCAGCTCCTCAACAATGCCAATCTAATAAGAAGACTCAAGAGAACCCAAGCCCTTTGAGCTAGTTCAATAATGTAAGATAAATGCAGGGTATGGTAAAAGTTTAGTGTTATACGTTGACAGAGGTGTAACTAAATAATTAGACTTTAATGTACACTAGTGAGTAGAATCTTAGTTTATGAAGTATCAATCCTAAATAAGTTAGAAAAAATTTGCTCATTGAACTTAATGATCAGATAGTAATAATTGTATATGCAATTATTATAATAGGTTTCTCTAGTTTTTATTTGTGATGTCTAAAGATGTATTTTTTATTAAAGGATAGGACATTTAAATATATTTTTTGGTCTATGGAACTGTGTATTGATAGACATACTTAATTAGAAAACACTAACTATTATAGACATTTAAAATAATTCTATAATTATAGTAATATGACAAACAAAAAATCCAAATACCTATTTAATTTTTCAAATATTTTAAAGCTTCACGAACTACAAATTCCTAGAATACAAAACAAATCAGACTACTCAAAGTTGATGCACTTTTCAGAAAATAGGTACCCAAAGGTATGTCAATATCAGATTCAACAATTCATTCATTAATTTTTAGCGAGATAGAAAGTTTTAATAATTGGTACTATTAAAACTGTCATCTACGTACCACTGATAGAAATAAACAAATATAAACGGTATGTCTAAAGTCATATTAATTGTGAATGGAGTTAAAACGGACAATCGCACTTTTACTGAGGCCATTTCTATGGGGCCTCAGTACTGCATTCGTACAACCGAAAAAAATTTCTTACTCCCATTTTTTTTACTTTTTTACACGTTTCCGAAAATGAATAAACAATTTTTTTGTCTAGGTGTCTGTGTGTATGTATGCTGTTACGATAACTCTAGAACAAAGGTTCTTATTGATTTGCGGTTTTGATTCTCTTGAATAATTGCTTTTAACTTAGAACTCTATTGTTTTTCAGAATTTTCGGTGCATCCTAACTACTTTAATGTCAATGTTCTTGAAATCCGCCCATGCATTTCTTAGGTGAATTATTTTACGGATTTCAATTATTCCTAATGTCTAACATTTCATACATTTCAAACATTCATTAGAATTTAGATTATATATGTCATACTCTGTCAATACAAATTAGCGCAGTGTGGCCAAGTGTCCAATTAAAATCAACAAAAAAAAAACTCCCTATTTTTGACATAACATTTCCATACTCTTTAAAAAGCAGTTCTATTAACTTATTTCCGGGCACACCCGATGAGACGGCATGAGACAATTAGTAACTGAATATTTAAAGATTCTAAATAGATCATCTATCTTGTCTTCACTAATGATTACACCATAACTGCTGATGTTGATAAGGGTTGCATCATTTCTGATCATTCTATCGTATACATTAAAAAAAGGGAAACGAAAGAATAGTATATTACACACCGAGGTGGGAAGAGTTTATTGTTTGCCATTAAATAGGTATTATAAAATTTGTCAAAAAAATGTATTATTTTTTTTAATATGAAAAATATTCATCTAGAATGGATGGAATGAGGGCGGGAAGTGAGGGCGGGAAGTGAGGGCGGGAAGTGAGGGCAGGAAGTGAGGGCGGGAAGTAGAGGTGTGAATTGTGACACTACCCAATCTTCAATGACGTTAGTAATGACAACATTACATGAATGGTTGTAAATAAAAAAATATACTGACTTTAAAAAAACTAGAGCTAAAATAGATTACGATAGAATGGTCAATATGTTGAATAAAAAAGATATTCATTTACTAACGTAAATATTGTTAGTGATATATTCATGAATAACATATTATCTGTAATGAATGTTGTGACAAAACCAAGTATTGTAAAGAAAACTAATAGTGTTATTCAATGGTTTCATAATAATTGTAAAAAAGCTCTTTCGGTTAAAAATAAAGCTTACAAAATTTTATTTTCATGAATCAGGTAGAGGATTGGAATAACTATTAGCAAAGCTGAAATTCATTGGTCACAATTTTAAGGGAAGCTTAAATAATATACTATGAGAAATCAATTGATGACAATAAAGGAAATCCGAAATTAAATGTGGAAAAGTCTTAAAAAATAGTAAAAACTAAAAATAAAATGTAATATCGGAAACCTTACATTGTAATGGAATAATTTATAGTAATAATCTGCCAAATATTTTAAATCGGCTTTTTAAAGTGTATGGAACTGTTATGTTTTTGTTCATTTTAATTAGACACTTGGCAACACCGCTCATATTTGAATTGACAGAGCATGACAGATATAATTCTAAATTCTAATGAATAAATACGTAAATGATCACTTAATGATACCCATATGCCTTAAATATGTATTTATAAAAAACGTTAATTTATGGGATTTCCGGTTATATATTTTAAAACTACTTTCCTTCCTAGTCTGAAATGTAAGTTTTCTAAAAAAAATTGTATTTTTAAGAAAGGGCGTCTTCGCAATATTTTCCAAAGTCCTTTTAGTGGTCCCGGTCGGTGACCACTAAATCCTTTGGAGTAATGGCTACAACTAATTTAGAAAAAATTTTAATCAGAAAAAACTATATAAAAATGGTATAATCGGAATTATAAAATTTGGATTTGTTCGTGATGTTTGGAAAATGCTTGTTTACTGTCTGCTGTCTTTCTACTGTCCCAGCATAGCAGCGGCGGTCCTTTATATATGGCTGGCTCTCAATTTCTTGTCTACTTCGTTCTTTTATCCTGGTGGAAAATCCTGTAAAGATTTACAAAAGGAAAAGCATAGCTTCATAAATAACAGGTACGTTATTGAAAAAGACGAGACCAGATGGTTGTCACTCTCAAGACATTGCATATAACCAAAAATAAATAAAAATAATGACATAAAACATCAAACATAAAAGTGCAACACAAATGTCATAAAATGTTGGAAGTCCTTTGTGTGCTCGCCAAACGAGACGCGAGCACCACAGTCCTACTTACAGAACGGTGGAAAATTGGTATCATTCATAGAAAAATTTAAACTTTTAGGAAACGTTTAATACTGAATTTGTTTATTAAGTTGGGACGATTCAATATGAGCAATGACCAATAAAGTATCGATACTCTTTCAAAGTACTTTTAAATATAATTTTTTCTTCAGATATTACAATTGGGTATTTATTTCTTAAAGTCTTTAATAATAGTCCGGCTAATGAGATGCATTGCATGAAAATAGTGATTTACAAGACCGATTAGCTTTTTTTAGTAAATTTTCCCAAAACCAAGACAAAACTCGAAAATCAGTAGTCTTCCAACACTACTATTTTTATTCTATCAGTACGATAAATGCACTGCCCAAAGAATTGGTATTAATAAATTTATCAAAATTAAACAAGACGTTGCCGCTTTTTTGAAACCATTTTAAACTTTTATACGTAGGTAGGCTTAAGAAACAATGGGTACAATTATTTCTACATGAACAGATCTAAAGGAGTAAAGGGATCATATAATTTTACATGGACATATTTAAAGGAGATCAAATATTTTTAGCTAAATATGCGAAGTAAGGAGCCCAACTCTTTTACATGAGCAGGCTTAAGAAGTAAAGGGGCCAATTATTATTGGATAAATTGCACGAACAAGTTTGTAGATGTAAACTCTAATCAAAAAGCGATATAGAATGGTTATAAAAATCAAGGCTTGTAAAAATCATCTGATAAATTGACCTTAGTAATGCCAATGCTTCACAAATCAGAAAATTCAGTCTTAATACTACTATCAGCTTTCAGTCTTTCGTTCCAAGGTAAATCACTTCTCGTTTTTTTTTTACGCAACGAGTTTACCCTTGTGGGCCTCCGTTTCAATAAGGTGGAAACTACCATTTTAGCGTCTCTCGAATTACTTGATAAAACGGTATGCAAAGTAATTACTTTGCACGCAATTATTTCACTATTATGTCACTTTATCGAAGTACAGTGAGAAAGTAGCAACTTTGCAAATGATAAAATAATTAATGAGGAAACGTGTGTGATAAGCCGTCATTGACAGTAATTTTAAATTTAAATATTCCTTAACTTCCTCGTACTTCATATACAGGGTGTCTGTAAAAGGTCTTTACAAAAATATACCACATATTCCTTAGACCAAAATAGGTCGATTTAAGTAAAATTACCTTCGTACAAAGTTGCTTCGTTTGGGCTCCAGAGGACCTTGAAGTTACAATTTTTAAATCGTTTTTCCCATAAAAATTTAAAACGGCATAAGCGGTTTTGCTGAAATTTGGTATATTGGTAGAGTTTTATGTGTAAAAAACAATGGTATTAAAATTTTCTCCGATAATAATACATAGGCGTAGAACTTGATTTTTTAAATAATTGCACCTTTAAAAATTCTACGCCAATGGAAGAAAAGGAGTTTGAGTATGAAATTTAGATTGCGCAACTCATTTACTTTAAAAGAAGGTACTCTTGATAAGACTCGATTACTCTCAAGGTTCTGACGAAATTTGCATTTTAGTAATTTTAGAACATAAACAATAATTATTAAAATACAAACTTTGTCAAAACCATGAGAGTATATCGAGTGTTATCAAGGGTACTTTTTTGTAGTAAATGAGTACCCAATCCAAATTTCATACTCAAACCCCTTTTTTGCCATTGGCGTAGAATTTTTAAAGGTGCAATTATTTAAAAAATCAAGTTCTACGCCTATGTATTATTATCGGACAAAATTTTATACGATAAAAAACATAAAAATGTACTTTTTTCATATCTTCTTCAACACCTCTAATCGAGACTTTTAACAAAAATACTCGATTCTTGCCATGTACGATTTTTTGAGGAATAGTAATTATTTGCCTGCAATACGTATACAAAAACATTTATTGTTGGTTTTCATAGTTTCATCTAAATAAAAATATTGTCAAATTTTAACACCTAATCTCTTGTTAACGATTGAAAGTGTTCTATCTGACTCAATAATTAAAAAACAAATGAGTGGTTTATTAATATGGCTGTACAACATACCAATGCAGAATATACCGATATGTTACTGACATTAGGATTTTGTGAAGGAAATGCTCGAGAGAGTGTCAGGATGTACTCTGAAAGGTTTCCAAATCGTCGTGTACCTAGCCACCCAACTTTTGCTGCTGATGAGAGGCGTCTTCGGGAGACCGGTTCCTTTGCTCCGAACACTGTTGATAATGGAAGAGAACGTTTTGTAAGGATTCCTTCAGTTGAAGAAGACATTTTAGAACGTGTTGAAGAAGATCCAGAATTAAACACTAGACGAATTGGAAGGGAACTAGGAGTAAGTAAAGATGTCGTTTATAAAGTGCTTGGAGAACAATTGCTATATCCATGCCATAAGAAGCCAGTA
Source organism: Psylliodes chrysocephalus (assembly GCA_927349885.1). Taxonomy (NCBI): domain Eukaryota; kingdom Metazoa; phylum Arthropoda; class Insecta; order Coleoptera; family Chrysomelidae; genus Psylliodes; species Psylliodes chrysocephalus. Next base: position 49,068,043 of record OV651821.1, read on the forward strand.
CAAGAATTATTAGTCCATGATCCTCAAATTCGTTTGGGTTTTTGTCGATTTGTTAATATGCAAAGAGAAAGAGATCCAAACTTTGTCAAGAAGGTTCTCTTTACCGACGAAGCGGGTTTTACAAGAAGAGGTATAACAAATACCCATAATGAACATGTTTATGCCGTTGAAAATCCGCATGCAATAAAGGTAAACTATTTTAAGCGCGAATTCAAAATTAATGTGTGGGCTGGAATAATTGGTAATTTCATTGTTGGCCCTGTCATACTTCCACAAAGATTAACTGGAGAAAATTATTTGGATTTTCTACAAAATACGTTGCCAGAATTGTTAGAAGATTTACCTCTTTAACTTCGGAGAGATATGTGGTTTATGCAAGATGGAGCTCCACCACATTTTTCTATAAACGTTAGAAACCACTTAAATGAACAATATCCACACAAATGGATAGGCAGAGGTAATGACGCACCTGTAAACTGGCCACCACGTTCCCCAGACTTAACACGGATGGATTACTTTTTATGGGGACATCTGAAATCCACAGGTTACAGAGAACCTGTAGAAAATGAGGAACAACTCTGGCAACGTATTCAAGATGCAATAAACAATCTTACAGGTGATGAAGAAGTTATGGAAAGGATACATTTTAATTTTCTTCGACGTATAAATCTTTGTATGCGTGAAAATGGTGAACATTTTGAACAATTTTTGTAAAATCTCTATTTTGATTATGTTGTAAATAAATATTTTTGTGAAACCTATACACTCTAAATTATTAAAACAGAAATTTAGCGAAAACCATGAGAGTAATCGAGTCTTATTAAAAGTACCCTTTTTAAAGTAAATGAGTTGCGCAATCTAAATTTCATACTTAAACTCCTTTTCTTCCATTGGCGTACAATTTTTAAAGGTGCAATTATTTAAAAAATCAAGTTCTTCGCTTATGTATTATTATTGGACAAAATTTTAATACCATTTTTTTTGCCACATACCAATATACCAAATTTCAGCAAAATCGCATATGCCGTTTTAAATTTATATCGGAAGAACGATTTAAAAATTGTAACTTCAAGGCCCTCTGGAGCCCAAACGAAGCAACTTTGTACTAAGGTAATTTTACTTAAATCGACTTATTTTGGTCTAAGGAATATGTGGTATGTTTTCGTAAAGACCTTTTACAGGCACTCTGTATAAATTATGGCATAGAAGAAAATTACATATAATTTTAATAATAGTCTTATTGAGTTTTAGAATTGTATGCCCAAATCGGTTGTAAATATCCAGAAATCCAGGATTCTCTGGATTGCACAGCATCAAAAAGAACAGAACTAATTTATTCTCAGTTTCCAGCACGGCCGAGGTACTTTAATGGTTTTCTCTCCAATTTATATTTGTGTTCGAAAATTCAAGTAAAGTAGGATTGCGGGATTTGACCCTTTTTTGTTAGACAGCTTACGCGGTAGCCATTAGAGTTTCTTGGCCAGGTAATCCTAAGTCTACTTTATTGTTTCATCCTTTGTTTTCCAATTATATCCCGTACCAAAGCAATAAATGAAGTTGTAACTTAAGTTGGATTTGTATTTTGATTCGGAGGTTGTAAACTTTTAATGGCCAACTTCGCAAACGTAAACACCACTTGGTATTGTTCTTCTCATTACGTATTTTAGAATTAGCGAAATGCAAACTCAAGGTATGTTTGAATATTGTCTATTAATATGGATAAAAATAAATTATACAGGTTCGGTCAAGAATTTTATTATTTATATTTAAAACGATTTCTATTTATTACACAGGGGAACAGCTGTTTTGGTGTCGAGGTGTTTTGAGCTGATTCTATATCAATTTGATGTCCTGACTTCTAATAACGTATTCATTATTACCTAGGAACTCCAATTTTTAAGATATACAATTTTAGAGAAATATAAGTTACAATATTTTAACTCAAATCCGAAAGTGTAGCAAATAAAAGTAGATATGAAATTTTTATTTTAGTTATACAAAATACAATATTATGTCGTACTTACAAACAAAAAAACATTGAAGAAATCAAATAGTCACTCAACACTTCGAAAGCTTTTTTCTGCGACATTCTTGAATGTTTTTTTAAACAGTCCCAATACCTAGTGGTATTTTCGCAAAAAAAATTGTACAATGTCGGTAGAAATGCAAATCAATATCCGGAGGGTGCAAAATCAGTAGTTTTTAAATAAAATATGCAATATTCAAGAAATATCAACATTTTATTTTAAGAAATTTTAAATAAAATTAAATTAGATAAACTAAATTAAACTGTATTCAAATAAATTGTTGAAAGTGTCCACCTTCAGCGAAGATACAGGCATTCAATCTTCTAGTCATTGAATCTCGTACTCGCTCAAAAATTATTGATGTGTTTCTTTCACAGGCGTCTATTATTCGGTTTCTTGGTTCTTCCTCGTTTGCTACTGGAGTTTTATAAACTAATGACTTCCTATGTCCTCAAAAATAAAAATCTAACGGGTTTAGATCTGGGGACCTTGGTGCCCACGCCTGGTTAGGTTCTTCTACACCCCTACCGATCCATCGATTTGGATAGACAATGTTAAGGAATTCCCTGGCTACAACGCTGAAATGGGCCAGAGCCACATCATGCATAAACCACCTGTGGATACGATTTTATAAAGGTACATTCTAAAGTAATCCTGGCAATTCGTTTTCTAGAAAGTGTCTGTAAGTTTCTCCATCCAGTCGGAGCGGAAGAAAGAAAGGGGCTATCAAATAATCATCAATTATTCCCTCCCATACATTTAAAGAAAATTGATACTGAGAATGCCTTTCAGTAACTGCGTGCGGATTTTCTAGAGAATTTTTGGAGAAATTTGCCTCATCCGTGAAAAGTACATATCTTAAAAATTGAGGATTTTCAGCCAATTTCCTCAAAAACCACTGACACATATAAATGCGTTGAGGATAGTCTCGTGGCAAAAGAGCTTGGACCCTTTGAATATGGTATGGATACAATTGTTGATCATGGATAATTCTCCCAACTGTGGACTGAGTAGAATTGAGAGCTTCAGCAATTATTCTTGTACTTGTTTCTGGATTCTCCTCGACAGCGTTCAAAACAGCTTCTTCCAATTCTGGGGTTCGGACTGCACGTGGTCTTCCAACAATATCAGCTGCCCTCTTAAAGCTACCTGTTTCGGCCAAACGACGGTGGAGACTGGAAAATGTTGGAGCTGAAGGCAGTAGTCGATTAGGAAATCGCTCCTGGTAAATATGTCTCGCTTCGCGCGCATTGCCATCCGCAAGGCCATAAACGAAATGCATGTCGGTTAAATAGGCATTATTGTCTAAATAATCCATGTTTCTAAATGAGTGTTTTAAAATTTAAAGACACTTCACCAATTCAATGATAAAGCCAAAAAACTTAACGAGGAGTGTTTAAGTCTCACATAATGTGTTGTTACCATAAATACTTACCTAAATGTCAAATTCATTTCTAGGCACTCTTGTGAAAACAAAATAATGCTGATAACTTCAACATGCATCGATTATTAAGTAATCGGCTTGAAGATTTCAAGTCCAAATATCTAGAAAACGTAACGACTTCTAACAAGGGTAGCTTTTTTACATAAATTTGATAGGGAAATCGCTTTTTTTACTGAAAAATGTGCTAGAAGTACGCTCAAAAATTTTTTAGGGATTTAGTCATGTATGAAAACGGTTTTTATTTTTTTACGCAAAAACGGTGCGTCTTACGAATAAAAGTCAAAAAATCAAATTTGTTCCAAATTAAATGTAGATTTCAAAAATAATTTTTTTAAAAACCAGTGGCGTACCATTTTTTCATCAATAATATTTAGTTTAAATACTGTAGGGACGCCACTAATGAAAATAAAAAAAAGTTAATAGCATCAGAAAATGTAATTTTATGGTAAAACAACCTGTGACAAATCTTCAGTGGTATGACAGATATGTTAAAAAAACGATTTTTTTTCTTAAAACTTTAAAACCCTGTATCTTGAAAACCATCCATTTCCGGACACATGTTTATATGAACTTTTCACTTTAAAATTACTCAAAGAATCATTTCCTGAAGTTTGTCAAAGTACTTATGAATCACCCTGTATAATAATTTTAGAACTCTCATAAATGAATATACTGAATAAAAACCACATTGGTAGATAAGTTGATGTATCTAAAAATCTGATGTGTCCAACACGTGACTTTCCTATCTAGTTATTATAGGCTTTTTCCGGTTATTTTGTAAAACCTATTGCAGCCCCTCTATAATTGTTTAGAGGATAAACTAAATATATACATTTTCCACATACATCTAGCTCAAAACATTTTTCTATAGATATTCATTGAAAACGAAAATACTGAAAAATTTTAATTTAGCACTTTTTCTACAATTTTTCCATTACGGTCCATTTTAGAAAAATCATGTATAATTAAAAATTATAGAGATCGATATCGCTTTTAGTTCAACAATTTTCATAAAAATCAGAATTTTGCACATTTTGTCAAATTTCTCGAATACGGACCATTTCAGGAAATTTTGACATTTAACAAAAATTATAGATAATAATAATAGAAGTAACTTTTATTTAAACAATTTTTTTCTCCAAACATAAATAACAGATATATTCCATAAAATATAAAAACGGCCTCGCATAAAGTACCCCCAGATGTTCCAACTTTGTCCAAAATCTAATCATTTCACGTCAGGCCGAAATAAAACTTAAGTTTAAAATTTAATGTTTTTTCTTTATCCGTTTTTGAGTTTTCTTCAAAATTCGAAATTTACATTTTGTCTAATTTCTCGAATACGGACCATTTTATGAAAATTTTGTATTGAATAAAAATTATAGATAATATAAGAAGTAACTTTTATTTGAAAAATTTTTTTCTTCAAACGTAAATAACAGATATATTCCATACTATATAAAAACGGTTTCCCATAAAGTACCCCCCTAGATGTTCCGACTTTATCTTAAATCTAATCATTTCACGTCAAGCCGAATTTAATTACACATTTTCTAAAATATCTCGAATGCGGTACATTTGAGAGAAATTATGTATAGAATAAAAATTGTAGAAAATCATATAGCAAACAACTTTTATTGATCAATTTTCATAAAAAATAATTTTTTTTACATTTTGTCAATTTTCTCGAATACGGATCATTTTACGAAAATTTTGTATAAAACAAAAAATATTGATAATAATATTGTTACTCTAACTTTTATTTAAAGAATTTTCTTCTCAAAACGTAAATAACAGATATATTTCATAAAATATAAAAATGATCATAAATAAAGTACCCCCCAGATGTTCCGACTCTGCCCAAAATCTAATCAGTTCATTGGACGCCGGAATAAAGCTTAAGTTTAAAATTTGGTGTTTTTCTTTGTATCGGTTCATGAGTGGATACAGACACACACACAGACACACAGACACACACACACACACACACACACATCCCGAAAATAGTCAAAACATATTCAGGGGACCCCAAAACGTAAAAATCTGTCGAAAACTGGAGGTCGAATAAAATCATGATTCCTATACTTTCCTTAGTTGTATACAGATAGGAAAGTAAAAGAGTGGAGTTGATAGAGAAAAATGGATTGCATGTACAGATTTAACGTCCCAAATATAGTTAAAATCAGCTCTAAAATCCCAGGACCAAAAAAAAAATATTTTTTTGTTGCCCTGTGTTATCATTATAACAATACATGAAATGAAAATTAACATTTCTGAAGCATTTTCAAATTGGAATAGTTTCCTAAGTTGCATCTCAGAGTATACTAAACACACATGTTGGTTTGTGGAAATAATGGTTAAATAAATGCCTTCAATTATTATAATTATGGCTTCTCAACTTTTATCTGCAAAGGGCCGGTATATATAGGTCATTATGACTGACAGTCAGGTCCCAGTAATTTTATTTTCAATATCAGTTGCAGGGCTCTTAACACTACAGAGTAACTTTGCGATCAAACATTTAAAGAGCCTTTAACAGCCTTTTACTATTTTAACTATTATAACTTTAATGGCTGACTGCAGAACTAATACAGACTTTTTTATTTTTTAATAAATAATAGTCCAGTTTTAGGAAAATGGTGTTTAAATTGCTGATCATTTCAATGATGATTTTAATTAACTTAATAATTGAAACAATTTTTTTTAAATTATACCTTTATTTTACCACAAACTTTAAATTCAATTATATATCAGTTTTTGACATGCTTATCAACCTTAAGAACAAACCGAACACCTTAAAAATTTATATTTTAGTTTTATATATTTAGTCCTATTTTAGTGAAATTTTTTTGTAAACCTTCAGAAAGTATTTATTTTAAAAATTTTTAAAGGTTCTTTAAAATAAAACATTTACACGCCATTTAGTAATAAATCTATGAAAATTTGCTTTTTGTTTTAATAAATATCTAGTAGTTTTTAAATGGGAGGATTTTCCACCTTTTTTTCTTAAACGTCTCTGTAGAGTGCTGTCCTATCTTTGCACACATTTAAAGTTCTCTATATTTTCGAGGAAGATAATATCGCGAAGTATATAAATTTATATTAGAATATCCTTAAAATATTTTTGCTCTAGCGGGAGATCTGGTTTGTTCTTAATTATTTATGATCAAACAGAAGGAACATACGTAGGTGTATTATAAAAAAAAATTGTAAAATAGGCAACTTAGCACACAGCTGTGTCGTAAAAGGCAAAATAAGTGCAATTAATTTGTTGATGGCTAGTATGGATCTAAGTAGTAATTTGTCTATATACTATACCCATTTATTTTTTTTTCCTTTTTACGTGCATATTTTACCTGAGCTTACCGTAAAAAGATAAGCACATCTTGGTTATATTTGGACAAAATATTAAAGAAGGTGATTCCTCCCTGTTCACGTACAACAATCATACTATACCAGAGCATAATGAATGGAATCACGCGCTTAAAACTGCAGAAGTTATCAGTATCACGTGCCAACTAGTCAAAAATGTATGTTTATTGCCAAAATATATTACTCCAGTGGCTTATAAAAACTATTGGCCAATTTAATGGGGTAATAGTAAATAATATTGGATGAAAGTAGGTTGGTTATCTATTTTTGTAGTAATATTTATTTATGTTAATAATTTTGTTTTGTTTATTGTTAAAATATGTAAATAATATGCCAGTGGCGTAGAAACACTTTTATAAAATTAAATGAGGTATTATACTAGAACAAAATATTAAAGAAGGTGTGCCTTAAAACTGCAAAAGGTATCGTTATCATATCAAAATGCACTCTTCCAGTGTCGCAGAAATACTATATTGGCAAATTAAATGAGTATTTGTGAATATTACTAGATGAAAGTAGGTTGGTTATCTATTTTTGTTATAATAATATATCTATGTTTATAATTGTATTTTGTTTATTATAAAAATATGTAAATTAAGCTTGGTATCACTTACTTGAATTCTAAATCTATGAAGTTTCGTAATCCATTGATTCTGCAGAACTATCACTGGAATCGTCTTTATCGTCGGAGTTATGACTAAAGATTTAACTACCGTTTCGTTCATACCGTTTAAGCGCCACATATTATTATCTTCCTTAATTACATGGAAAATAGTATTCTGCCAATCTTCAGGTTTTATACTTTCTATACCGGTTTTTAATAAACTTTGAACATCGGCTATTTTAAAAGTTTTATTTTCTCGAGCTACAAACCCTTTCACTTGCGCCCAAATTAGTTCAATAAGATTGAATTCGCAGTGATAAGAGGGAAGTCTTAGTACCGTAATACCACGATCACGAGCCATTGTGTCGACAACGTATTAAATAAATTTATGGGGGTGTTCCTTTATTAGGTCCATTAATTCCACTTCAAGCATTTCCTCAGTAAATATTATTGCTTTATCCCGCAGCCAAGTTTGCATATCCGCTTTTCTACTGGACATTTTTGGAATGTGTTTAACTCGTCGACTGTGATAAGAAGCGTTATCTAGTACAATAACTGAATTTCGTTCTACACGCTGTAATACTTCAGTAAAGCATTTTTCAAAGCATTTCACATTCATTTCCTCGTATTAGTACAATCACCGTTATTTTACTGCCGATTCACCTAGGAAAAATTTTTAATTAATACGACGTGTCCTGGGGAACTAGAATCCCCAACTAGTCTTACTGGCTATGCCGACAGTAAATTAAGAATGGTTCTAATTAATATTCGATCAATACGGAATAAGACTGATGAATTGTATTTGTTTTTGGAAGAGTTAGGGTTTCCCCAAATAGTTGCTATTACAGAACACTGGTTACAAGTTGGTGAACCAGTTTTTGTCGAAAAATATACTACCGTCAGCAGATATGATAGAAGTAATACAGACCATGGTGGAACTCTAATTTTATCCTTAGACAAGGACTTTTCTGCTGTATCTAAATACGACTTTCTACAAGCTGAAAATTTCTTCGAATTTTCCATTGTAAACAACAAAAACATTGATTTGTTTATTATTTGTATTTATAGAATACCTAAATGAAATGTTCACCTCTTTCTAGAGAATCTTCTTAATCTACTTGACGCATTGCCTATAAAAAGTAAGAAAATTTTATGCGGCGATTTTAATATTGACTTTGCTAATGTATGTGCTACTCAAAAGTCTTTGATCAATATTTTTGAATCATTCAGTCTCACTATGCACGCAAATTCTCCAACTAGAATCACAGAAACAACATCTACAATTATAGATTACGTAGTCTCTGATTTTAAACCCGTTGATGTAGAGCACCAAGTAATTAGCTCAGGTCTCTCAGACCACGAAGCAGTATTTGCCAAATTTTTGATACCCCGTACAGCTCCAAAAAAAGTCCGTCAGCTAGGTAGAATTTTCTCTAAGCATAATTTCAAAAATTTCTATAATTTGTGTCTAACTACTGATTGGAATGGTCTTTCTGAAGATATTGACTCTAAATTTTTAGACTTCTTAAATAAAATAATTATGTGTTTCAATACAGCTTTCCCCCTTCGCCCCATTAAAACTAAATGTCATAAATCTTGGACAACTAAAGGAATAAGAACATCATCTAAAAATATGAGGTCACTCATGTATATTAAAAAATACACAGATAATCCCCTAATATTAAACTATATCAACAACTACAGAATATTGTATCGGAAAATCACCTAATCTGCTAAGAAAAACTATTACAAAAATCGCATCGCAAGAGCTAAAAACTCCTCCAAAGAAACCTGGTCTATAATAAATGACTTAAGGAATAAAACCCGTTCTTCAAACAGTGTAAATCCTAGCCCAGATGAACTAAACAATTATTTCGTAAATGTAAGTAAAAATATCAAATCTAACATAGCTCCGAGTCAGGATGCTCTCTCCTTCCTCCTACCTACTAAAAGGATCACTGAAAGTTTCTTCCTAAGACCAGTAGACAAGCATGGACTAGTGCAAACCATAAACAACATCCAAAATAAATTTTTCTGTGGAATTGATGGCCTGTCCACCAAAATATTTCTAAATATACCGGATGTAGTTATCAACATTTTAACTTCACTGATTAATGAATCCTTTGAAATTCTGTCTAAAAACAGCTATAATAATCCCACTAACCTAAGAAATGAACTTGGTGATTCCACCAAAATTTATAAACTTAAAAAAAAAATTATTAAAGTATTAACTACAATTAAAAATGTTGTCTACTACGGTTACACAAGTTTCGGTTGTTCCGGTGTCAACCTTCGGGCCTTTGACGTCGCTCAGACGGCAGCTAGGGGGTGGATAGCTTACAAAAATTCCGGAAATAGTAGACAAATAAATAGGCGCCAACTGGGTCTATATAGTGGCCAAACTATGATCCTATTTCCCCAAAAACCCAGTAAATGAGGAAAGAAATAAAAGACAAACCTCAACTTATGTTCCTTTATAAAGAAAAAAATATTTACTAAATATACAGACTAATTACCTGCTTAGGTAATCAAAAAAAAATTGGAGGAAATTAAAAGGAAAATTTACACTGTATATGTATATGCATAACCCAAAATAAATTATTAAATCAAAATATGGCACGGTTCGTCGTTAGCTTGGTACCAGGCATGACGCTTGCGCAAAATATTAATTTCCACCTTACACAAAAAATAAAATATAAAATAATAGTTAACTTAAATATTGTGCATAACCGCACCTATACTACATCATATATTATAAACACTTATAATCCTTATAAGCTTAAAACCCTCTCCAAATTGGAAGGTGATATCTGCTTAACTTTTAGTTAAGACCAAACTACCCAAAAGAAAATTATTAAACCATGAAATTTTATAATTAAGTATAATTCATAAAACTAAATAAAAATATCAAAAAAAATAAAAATACAAAGATACACAAAGGACTTCAGACACAGAGGTTATTTACTTAAACTCCCAGATTGGAAGAGGTTACTTAATCTCTGCCCCCACACGGGTCTTCTGAGATTGCTTAACTTAATCGTTAAGTCTGGACCATTTAATAATGAATAAATTAAAAAAAGTAAAATTATGGCAGTAGCCCTTAATAACTGAAGAATTACAACTTAAACGTGGAAGCAGTCCAAGTGTTCTGCGACCCGAAGGATTACTACATCAGCATTAAGTGCTTAAATTAAGTAAAACTTTAAAATATTAATCAATTAAACGATGTAACATTTGATAATACTTAAGTAATGAGTGAAAGAACCTTAGAACATTCTGTGCTCAAAAGTATAAATAATGTTGAGAATACCTTGACAACATTCGGTTGAAAGTGAATGTATAGTTTAACAAAGCACGCATGAAACCTTCAATATAACGTATAAGAAAAACCTGATAGTAGGGTGTCTTCTTTCACAGCATTCCCATCTTCCTATCCAGAACGAGAATCATCATTGTAAATCTAGCTGCAAGTAAGCTAGGCGGCTAGCATACCAATGTTCTGTGTTCCCTCGATGAAACCGTTGAACTCCGGACGATATAACCCTCTGTGTACAACTGTTGAAATCCTGGGTCAACAACCCCCTTGGTGAAACTGTCGTCTAATCCTGGGCTAACAACCCCCTGTGTGAAACTGTCGTCTAATCTTGGGCTAACAAGCCCCTGGGTGAAAATGTCGACGAATCTTGGGCTAACAGGCCCCTGGGTGAAACCCTTAAAATATTACAAAGAAAAATGTCAATACACATTGACTCAAGTATCCCGAACTATAGGATTACCCAAAAATGTACATAAACTAGAAACTATTCAGCATCTAGGATGAAGAAAAATTACATTGGCTCAACAGTGAGTCATAAACAGTATTATGAGCTCAAATAATTACAATTCTGCTACACCATGTCATAACATAAAAGAAATTGACAGCCACATGGTGCGTAACATAACCAAATATATACAAAACATACCTTTTTCGTAAAGGGTTAACTTGGTAGCCTTCCAAGGATAAGAAACACGTGAGATGATCCACAGCACAACAATATTCCACACTCCAAATGCTGTGAACTTTCAATTATTGCGTTAAAATCCTATAATAGATATGGGCTGGACCAATGACCATAGGAATTTACCAATACACTAAAATTCCTCTCAAAATACGAAATGTCCATTTACCCAAAATTAACCATGAAGTAGAATCTAAAATCCCCTTTAATTATGGTAAGCCGATGGGGCTAAATATTAAGAAAATTCTATTTCGACACAAAAATCGTCTTCGTCGTGATTCAACACCACTGACAGTAACAATACGTCAGCCGTCCAAAATGGCCGAAATCCCTTTCCGATAAATGTCAAGTGGGTTCAGAAATTCATCCTCAAGAATTCCCCACTATATAACTTAAGAGACCATTTACGAAAGGTACCCTAAAAACTATATTTATATACAGTATAACTACATTTGGGAAACTGTTCCCAACAAAAATTAATAAACAGCGATCGCAAAAAAATCCCTCACGACTTAAAATCGCTCATTGTGAAACTACCTTACCTCGGGTTCTGAGCCCGATATTGGAACGTACTACAAACATGACATTTGTCGGTGTTCTGTCGTCAAATGACGTTTATGTCATTCACTGTCATAATTAATAAACATTAATCCAATTCTGACAGCTATAAACAAAGAAAATCTTAAATAATGGTATCGTAAATAATTAATTACCCAAAGGTGAGACTATAATACATAATATATATAAATTTACAACGAAACTTGGTCTATTTTTAGGAGGGTTACCATCCTTTTACTTAGTGGTGAGATGAAATAAATTGTAATAATGATGTCTGAAAGTTAGAATACAGGTGAAATTAGTTAATGACAAAAATATTAGTGATATCATCAATACGATTTTACCCTTTTTTTCGTATGATTAACCAGGTAAGCCAAAACAATTTTATTAATTCGTGGGGCCAAAAATGAACGTTACATAAAGGTGGCGACAAAACCAAAACCTGTAACTATAGACCTATCGCGTTATTGCCTACCTTATCGAAGATAGTAGAACGGTTAATGAAAAACCGTCTTTTGCCCTTTCTTTTCAAGCATAACATCCTCACAGCTCACCAGTATGGCTTTCTACCTAAAAAATGCACTAGCGACGCAATGTTTTCCGTTCTTAATGAAATATACACATCACTTAATGATAAACTTTTCACCGTTTCAGTATTTTGTGACTTCGCAAAGGCCTTCGATTGTGTAAATCATGATATTTTAATTAATAAGTTACAAATTTATGGCATACGGGGTTCTCCTTTACAATGGTTTAAAACTTACCTAGAAAATAGAAATCAACAGGTGCGGGCGAATGGTGAGGATTCTACAAATCTAGCAATAAGCAGTGGAGTACCTCAAGGATCAGTATTAGGTCCAATTTTGTTTTTATTATTCATCAACGACATGACAGACTTAAGAATAAGTGGTACAATTACTTTATTTGCTGATGACACCAGTGTAACCTGGAATAATTCTAACATGCAGACATTACAATCTATCATAAGTGAAGATCTAGTGACTATTAAGTCCTGGTCTGATTCGAATGGACTTTGTTTCAACACCAGTAAAACTGTAGCATTGTCTTACAGAGGTACTTTACAACATATAACTTTAAACAATAATCTGATCCAAACGGTGACTTCAATCAAGTTTTTAGGTCTTTATATAGACGATTCTCTAAAATGGTCTGCTCATATAGATACCTTAGCAAAAAAATTATCCTCCGCATGTTTTGCCATTAAATCGGTTTTTAAAGAGCTGACTCCTTATACTGCATTAATAACCTACTTTTCCTTATTCGAATCTCACCTTCGCTATGGTTTACCTTTCTGGGGTTCTTGTAGCTTATACCTTTTCGAATCTATTTTTAAACTGCAAAAAAGAGCAATCCGCTATGTATTTGGTTTAAGTAGTAGGACACATTGCGAAAATTACTTCAAAAATTTCAAAATTCTAACCCTTCCTGCTCTATTTATTTTCGAATCCATCTGCTTAGTTCGCAAGCACATTCAAAATTTATCCGAAAGACCGACTCGTAGATTAGAGACTGATCTTTATTTAACAATGCCCACTTCTGACCTATTAAAACATTCCATTACCTACAATGCCAAAAAATTGTATAATAACCTTCCGATGCAATTAAAATCTATAAATACATACGATAAGTTCCTAAGACTGGCTAAAGCTTTTCTTCTAGAAAGACCATATTACACAGTAGCAGAATTTTATAACGTACCTTAGAAATTTGAGTTCCACATACAATGGCATTAATTAAATAATTAAATATTAAAGTTTAAATTTAAATTTAAATTTAAAAATTAAATTAGAATAATTATAATGATGGATATTGCATATCCATTGCAATTGTTATTCCTATTTTGTCTGTTTGTTTCTGTTTGTTTTTTCTGCTGTTTAGTTATTTTTATAATATGTTTAGTATTTAAGTTACACGCTTTGTCTATAAAATTTTTGTAAATTTTTTTATGACAATAAAGCATCTCTCTCTCTCTCTCTCTCTCTCTCGTGGTAGTCTTCTGTTTTTTTCGATATAAACACAAGAGCGCTATTTTTCAAAAATCCACTGTCACTTCCGGTATGGGTAACAATTAGGCGCTGTCCTTTACCTGCTGGTGCTTTCAAACCTGTAGATAATCCCTATATTAATGCTTGTCTATGACTAGTTACAGCAGTATTTTGCAATATTTTAGATACCGTGTGTCCAGCATTCACCCACGTTTCATCGATATAGTATATCTTTTTTTTAGCTTCTCTAAACTCTTTAATATTTTGTAAATAACGCCGTCGTCAGGACACTATATCTGACCTCTCAATTAAAATTGATTTACTACACCGTTTGACAAAACGAAATTTTAGGCCCCATAACATTTTTCGTGAAGTTTTACGGTTTATTAATGGAATTGCTTCGTTTTCTCTTAATTTCGTAAGAACAACTTTATTTGTTGGGGCTTTGTTTTCGAAAAAAAAAAAAAAGAATGTAAAGTTCTTCGAATGATTTGTTTTTAGTTATCGTCCAATTTCAACAATTTTTGACTACGGGTATGCGTTTTAGGGGCTTTTAAGGAGCCTTTTTTGTCTTTTAGCGTACAATACGTTCAATTGTTAAAAAAGATACTCCAGTTGAAAAAGAACTGCGGTTATCTTCTATTTCATTTAATTTATTTATACACTTATTAATTGAATCACAAAGAATTTCTAACAAAAAGTGGAACGCAACCCTTACGATAGGACGCAAACTTGTTAGAAAATGGACAATAGGATAAACGCGTACTAATGCTAATTTGCCAGATTCTCTATAAATGAGTTGTGTCTCTGACTTCCGAATAATAAGTATCACATCTCAACATGTACCAGTCATAATATATCTACCGTATCAGTGCCGTGGTTGCATTTTAAAATAAGTTTTAGCTGGCAATACCGTGCACTGAATTTGTACTCGCTGATCTTTTGTGAAGTACATAGGTTTTTGATTCGAATTGTTTAATTTTTGTTCTGTAATTTAACTGCTTTGAATCGAATCTTCTTATAACTTTGAATCAAGTACGCGATAATCGGTTTTAAGAGCACATCATGCTTACAATAAACATAAGAGCTTTCTTGGAATAATTAACAATTCTAGATTTAAATGAAATAATTTATTCTCAAATTATTTATTATAAATCTTAAAATACAAGATTATGCCTAGACTTCACTTAACATTTATTTTCTTAATGTATCGAGAAATGTAATCTTCCATGTGTAAAGCTTTTCTTGAATGTAGATGATAATTTTTTTCTGTGTATCAATTAGAAATATAAAATTTACAAATAGATTTAGTCATGCTCATCGTCTCTAGGTAGTTACTTAATAAATTCAGTTGTAATCCTAAAGACAATACAAAATATAAATCGATTTAAAAAACATTAAGATGAGTAAAATGTTGTTCCAATAAAATATCATTAAAAATATAAATGTTATTAAATATATTAGAGATATGTTATTATTATTTAAGTTTGTCTAGGGCAGATTTTCCTTTATTATTATTCAAATGATTTGTTTGCCTTTGTTATGTTAAAATCATTCTGTTGACAATTGTCTTCTTTTTTAAATACAATTAAGTGATTAAAATTTCATGAAGGTACAACAACCAGGACAATTTAAATATATCTTATATGGACATGGATTGACCACTGTCCACTTTTTATGATACTTTTTTTTTATTCTCATATCTGACCAGTTAAATGGCTTCTTCCTGAACCACCTGAGTTTAAGTTCTCGAATTTACGGATTTATTTAGCCATTAAGTAAACCATCATCATAATTGAAGACCTTGGCGTGAAAAGGGTGTAAGCCACAAAAATTAAAAAAAACCATATTTTTAGTCCAAGTAGTTCAGAAATAAAGGTACTAGCCACATAAAACTAAATTGCACGATTCTCCAATAGGTGGCACTGGTGCGGTATTATGACGTTTTCACATTTTCTGCCGGGCGGCGAAAATTTTTATAACAAGGTTACAAGCCACCATCATGAGTGACACACGTGCTGGGTGTTCTCGCGATTTTGATGAGGTTTCCTCTGATTCAAGCGACAAAAATAGCAATGAGTTTGACTCAGATGATAGTGTAAAGGACAGGGACTATACTGAAAGTGAAAGTGAGGACAGTTCGTTATCTTTTGAAGAGCAACAGGTACGTGTTTAAGGTTATCTGGCATACACCCTTTTACTGAAAAGTTTGGCGACGTAATTTTTCAAGTCATGTTGCTTATTTTGTGGCATATATCCTTTTCCCGAAGTTTTATTAAATCTGTTTTTGTCTTCTTGGGTATGCTATGATTATTTTTCAAAGTGCCAGAAACTTTTTTGGGCGCGTTAGAGTAAATTCGCATGGATGTACGAGTAACGATAAGTCTAATACTTTTTTGGGAATTTTCCACAAACCGATTTTTACGAAACTACTCCTCCGACTATTTTTGGGATCAAAATTGACGAATTTGAAGTCAAATCGAAAATCTAGATATTTTGGATAGCTGTTCTGGAAAAATTAAATCCTGAATTTTTGCTTTTTTGTTCTTTGGGAGAAGTTATTTGCTTTCTCACTGTCAACTTGCTTATCGTTAAATAAAGTTGGGTCGATAAGTATTAAGTTGAACTTCTGACACGCGAGAGTCTTACGCTTTCTTTTAATTTACAGGAACCCACTAAAAAATGCCGTGCTCATGTTCCAACTCCTGAGAAAAAATTCAGAAGTAGGTGGCGGAAGAAAAATGTAGATAAATATGTATTAAGAAAAACACGTCGAAATCTTGGTTCACCATATACAAGTAAAACGGGTAAAGATATTGAAGCAAGAGTTTTAGGCCCACCTTGTGGATGCAAGATAAACTGTAGGATATTGCTCCGAGGCACGGAAAAGGAAATTTTTGACGAATTTTGGAATATTGGCGACTACGACAAACAGAATGCGTATTTATACCACAATATATAGCGGCTTCCAAAAAAACGGTCATATCCAAAGAAAACCAATAAAAATGTTTCTTCTCGGAATTTAAGTTTCAACTATTTTGTGAAGGTGAATGGATTCGATGTGAAAATATGCAAAAAAGAATTTATTTCCATCTATGGCCTTACTTCTCAAAAAAGATTACAGTTACTGCAAAAACAAATGAGTGAACACCCAAATCAGATCAACGAGGAAAATACTTGAACCGGCATAATAAAATATCTGAAGAAGCTTGCCAGTCAGCCCAAGATCATATAAACAGCATACCCAAATACACAAGCCATTATAGCAGATATAAAAATCCGAACAAAGTATACATTGATCATGATCTTAATATATCGTCTTTATATCACGATTATTATAAGCCCTGGTGTGCTGAAAAAAATATAATACCCATAAGTCAATAATAAATATAGAAGGATATTTTGTTTAGAATTTAATATTGGATTTAAACTACCTAGGAGTGACACCTGCAAAATATGCGACGAATTTGATGTGAAAATTGAAAACTTTAAAGGAGTTCAAGATTCTTTAAAGCAGTTACAGATAGAAAAGGAGTTACATTTAAGGCGAGCTGAAGCAATGAAAAACACTTTAAAAGATGAGATAAAATGGACTGCTTCAAAAGATACATATATATTGTCATTTGACCTTCAGCAAGCACTTCCTGTGCCTTCTTTAACAATGGGCCCAGCTTTTTACCTGAGAAAGGCTTGGGTATACAATCTTTGTATACATGATTGCGTAAATGACAAGGGCTATATGTATATGTGGTCCGAGAATAATGGTAAGAGATGCAGCGATGAAATTGCTAGTATTCTCTTGAAACATTTTAAAGAGCGAGAATACCTCCCTAAAAATCTCATCGTTTATACGGATAATTGTGGAGGCCAGAATAAAAACTGGGTCTTGGTTGGCTTGTGGAAGCAGTTGGTGGTAGAGGGTGTCTTCGATTCTGTAGAGCATAGATTCTTAGTAGTAGGACATACTCATCTACCGTCTGACAGAGACTTTGCTATGATAGAAAAATATAAAAAGAAAATGAAGGCAGTATATGAACCAGCAGATTGGTATGATGCAGTAAGGAAGTGTAAGAGAACCAATCCTTTTGAAGTTACGGTAATTAAAAGAGAAGACTTCTTTTCATTTAAAATTTTGGAAGAAACTATAACAAAAAAAAAAGTTTACGGACGAAAAAGAAAATGTTTCCTTCTGCAAAGTTTGTGTCTTTAGGTTCGACAATGAAAGCCCAAATATAATGAAAATAAACCATTTTCTAAATGAGAGTTTTAAAAATGTAAATGTGGGAAAAAGAGGTATCAGAAAACAATGTTTAGCAGACTGTCTTAAGCAGAAATATGCGGAGCCAATAAAACTAAATCCGAAAAAACTTAGTAACTTATCGCTTTTGCTACCTTATATACCCGAAATAAACCATCAATTTTATTTGGAAATTGGTGCCAAAAATTTCGTTCGTCAAGAAATTGAGGAACCATCAACCGAAATAGAACATATGGATGAAGATTATCCCTTAAGTGATGACTAAGTTCTTATTTTTAATCGTTGTGTTATTTTAGAATACCGTTTATTTTTTCATGTAAAAGGATACAAGCCATATTTTTTAAGCAAATAAATCTTAGAAAAAAAGGTCGGTATTTTTTTTTTAATTTCTTTTTAATTGTTGAATACTAAATAACCAATTTTATCTTTTATACCTAAAATCAAATAAATTGTACATAAATTGGATTTTGTGGATTTAAAATAATTTTTAAAATTGAATTTCTCTAAAATTATTGTATGTGGCATACATCCTTTTCACGTCAAGGTCTTCAATTCTTACAAGGAACATCTAATTTAAGTGGAATCACATATTGTGGATTTTGTTCCTTGTAAAATAAAATCCCTTAACATCTGTGGTAAGTTCGACCTCTCCATGCTTTCCTAAAAATCATATAACAATAATGTTATTTTATTTTAGGCCTATATTTATCACTTACTCTAACTATCTAGTGAAATATTATTTATCTTATAACTCTGTGGGTCTTTTGTTGGACTGAAATATTACCTATAATACATACGTTAGAGACACGCCTTGGAATCTCGTTTTATATATCTGCGATTCGCTTGCAGCCCCTTGCCGAGGCTTTGGCGCTTCCAGGAGCCATCATTAGTTATAACCGCATTCTGAACGATCATCACTTTGATTGCAGTAAGATTTATAACTTCTCAGCCACAAGTAGGCACTATCTTTGGGTCCATAATACTTTAGTGTCACAAAATACATATTATTTAAAAACTAATTATTTACAAAAAAAGTGAGGATTTTGTCAAAATATAATATTTTTTTTCTAACCTTAATTTTCTTCTGTTTTGAAACATGAGTAAAATCCTCTTCCTGGCCAACTGACACAGACACCTAAGTATTGATTTTTGTAATAGAGACAACATAAAACTTTGAAATATTTCTGCAATATGCAATATACTTTTGTATTGTGACAGGCTCCTGGTTCACTTACAGTGAATCAGCGAGTCTGTGTGGCGTTATGAAGGTAATTCCCGAATAGAGGTTGCTATATACTATATCGCTTACGACAAATTCGTCAATAAAAGGTATGACTTAAACTTCTATCAAATCTTTTAATTCTTATGAAAGCGCCTAAAAGATCAAGTAAAACACCGTAGGCTTTCACATTCTTGAAGTTTTTGTAACACACACGTCCAAAACCATTAACAATATTTTCGATATTTATATTTACAATTTTTTCTTTAAATTCAAAATCTTGATAGCCACACTTCTGTCAAAACGAGTATTTTTCAACATCCGCAATAAAAAATAGTTCCAACTTGGAAAGGCCATATTTTTAAATTTTGTCTATTATCCACAATTTTTTTTTAAATATTAAGTACCTACCTACTTTTATTTTTCAAACTTTTAATTTTGTTACACTAAAGTAATAGGTCGCCCTATATTTTTCTATTTCTTTAGATTTGGAAGCAGTGGCTCGTTTCAACAAATTCCTAAAATAAATATAAACTATAGCAGATAAACTTGAAAAATTAAATATGTAAACTCACTTGTGCACCTTCTAGTACTATTCTAGTACTAAAAGGGAGACCATTACGATAAATTGTATCATATCAATAATACTATCAACACATTAACAGCTCTAATAACCATTTTTTTTTCTTTCTCCTGGGCTCGTCTGACTATGTGTCTCCGAATAACACTGAAGCCTATTGGCTTATTGTGTTTTACCCCATGTTAGTTCATAGCACCCACTCTGTCACCTTTATACCTTGTACATATCCTTGGGTGAGTGGGTTTTATATGTTGTTCGACCAACCTGGGGTTGTCCAGAAAGAGCCTGTCTTTTGCGATCTAGAGCTTCGCATTCGCACAGTATGTGTTTGGCCGTTTCCGGTTTCTTGTGACATAGTCGGCACATGAGTTCCCCATTGTACATGCCAATTTTGTTTAAGTGTCCCTTTACTGGGGCGTGCCCAGTCATGAACCCTGTTATCACTTTCAACTGGTTCCTATTCATTTAGAGTAGTTCTCCTGTTCTTTTGGGACATGGTCTGCCTATGAAGGCTCTTCCATGTGCCTGTTTTCGGGTGCTTCCCCAATAGTTGATTTGTTGTTTCCGAATCCAGTCGTTTATGAAACCCCGGACTATACTTTTTGGTACTCCTGGGTTTGTGTCTGGTTCCGGTGTTTCTTCTGACCCTCTTTTTTGCAAGTTCGTCAGCCTTTTTGTTGCCTTCGATTCCTTGGTGACCTGGCATTCAAAATAGTTTTACTCTATTTTGGTCTGCCCGTGTTCTTAGTTCTTCGATACATTCCCATACCAGCCTCGATGTAACTTTCTCACTCGATATGGCCTTAAGTGCTGCTTGGCTGTCTGACATTATTTGAATATGCTGATTTTCGAGAGCTCTTTCATTGTTCGTTTTTGCACATTGCAAATTTGCGTATACCTCGGCCTGAAATAACAAGGAATGTATTCCTATAGCACAGCTATAGTAAGTATCAGGGTTGTTGGAGAATGCTCTTGTTCCAGTGCCTTTCGCAGTCTTAGACCCGTCTGTATACCAGGTTTGTTCTTGTCGTTGGGCATTGGGCTCCCTTATGGCGATCTCCGCTCTTTTCTATATTAAAACCTCAAATGAAGTATTAAAAGAGTACCTCTTAGTTAAGTGGTCTGATCTCATGTCTAGCACGTCTCTTGTCATTAACCTTGAGATACTCATGTGACTGGACTACTGTCAAGATTTCCTAGTGTATTCCCTAATCTGTAAGCACCTAATCTTGCCTCCCCTTGTATCACATAGTAAAGAGGTGGGAGTCCTATAAGTGCTTCCATTGCAGCAGTGGGGGTTGTTTTCATTGCCCCCGTTATTCCGAGGTAGGCAAGTCTTTGTACCTTGCTTAGCCTCGTTATTGCTTTCCTTTGCTGTGGTTTTGACCACCACACCAAAGCTGCGCATGTTATTATCGGTCTCACCACCATGTTATAAAGCCAATATACCATGTCTGGTTTTAGTCCCCATTTTTTTCAAAGGATCGCCTTGATATCA
This sequence comes from Psylliodes chrysocephalus, assembly GCA_927349885.1. Lineage (NCBI taxonomy): Eukaryota > Metazoa > Arthropoda > Insecta > Coleoptera > Chrysomelidae > Psylliodes > Psylliodes chrysocephalus. The sequence continues at coordinate 49,089,607 of OV651821.1, forward strand.
TTAACGAGGTTTCGGCTCTCCTTGTGGTTTTTTCTAGATGCTGGTTCCAGGTAAGTCTCGAGTTAATCATAACCCCGAGATATTTTACCTCTCCCTTAAGCTGGATGCTTGCACCTCTTAGGTTTAGAGACCCTAGTCCCTCCCATTTGTAGGAGGATATAACTCCCAGGGTAAATTGTGCATAAGCTAAAAGAGATATTATATCAAATCACAGTTAGATATACTTTTATTAAGCCCCCCCTTCTCTCCGAATCAATAAATTTAAAGAGCCAGCTAGGGAAAAGAAAATACTGCCACCTCTTATACCTCTTACATTTTCGGATAGGCTATTAACGTGGAATCCTTCCTAATTTACCTTTAATTCTTCCATTAGGTGTCACGTCATGGTCTAGTCATGTCTATCAAACTTCAAGTTCTTTTTCCTAGTATTAATCTAGAGACGTTAGCCTTCATTCTACTCATACACTTCGCTTGCACAATAGTTTCCTAAACCAAATGTACTTAGATTTCTTTAAATCTCTGTATGGTTCATATCCTTAGAAATCTAGTATATCCCTCCTCCTCATCGTACGGTATTTATATTTTTTGAGAATGAGTATTGTCTTATCCGGTTGACTTCAGAACCACTGTCAGACGTTTCTATCTACTTGTTATAATCATGTGACAGTCTGTTTATGTCTTATGTCTATTGTCAAAATGTGAAAATAGGTACGCTTATCACCTCTCTCGCGTCACCTTTGTACAGATTATGAAGACAAAAGATAAAAAGACGAATCGGAATACTCAAAATACGATTCCAAAATTGAACCAATATATAGTTTGAAGAGTAAAATAAAACACAGGTAACAGATTTTTTATTGTTGTAATATAAGTATGAAGGGAGATTTGGGAATATACGTGGTATTACCTCATCCTTTAATTTCAGCTTTCCCCTTTCTATTTTGCTAACAGTACCATCAGTAAAAATAGTCTTATAATATTTGATATCTTCTAAAAAGTATAGAACAGCATCATCTCTAGAAAGTGCTTTGTCGGCACTAGGAACGATATATATGCTGCCACTTTTCTAAACGTTTAGTATCCTATAAAAAAACATTTACAATGTCACAATTGGGGTCCAAAAAAACATAGCAGTAGCAACTCTTTATCTAATATTGTAAATAATAACTTTTCTTTTCTAGTAAGTTAAATTTAATGCACAATTATTGTTTTTTGTAAGTCAGCATCTATAACTGTAAAATTTCATATTATAGAAACTTATAATAATATAAGCTACATTTCGTAAGATACATATTGTGACTAGTTTAAAATAAATATTATATTTAGACATGAATACATTATTTTACTTACATTAAAAGCTTTAAAAACACATTCAATTGATTTCTTCTTGTGTTTCCTTTATTTTTACATTTGATTTTTATCCTGTTTTACAATCTGAAACGACGTAAATCTTGCTTTGATGTTATTTGTCACTCATGTTACTTGTACTCAGGTACATTTTTTCACATTATTTTGATTCGTTTCATAAATTTTTAAAAAAATCACTTTATTCCATTGACTTACATAGAAAATTGACTGCGCTGTCATTAGACATGCCAACTACAGTCAATTTCGCGAACTTTATAAAAAGAAGGACGGAAATTTAAAATTTGATCATTGCCGATTCGCCTCCTTCTCTCTAATCTTCATAGTACAGATATTTTAATAATTAATTAATGTAACCAATTAAGGAATCCAACGAGGGTTTGATGCATTTACCAACCTACCTTTTGATGTACTTATTTTAATTACATGATTCATGATTCAAATATTATATTCGATTAATGATCCTATGCAGTGGGTACGCTTGACGTAAGGTTTAACATCATTCAATAATAATTTAATAATTTTTAACTTGTTACGCCTTTTAGAATGGCTTGGGTGATGGCTTTGTATGCTGAAAGCGCTCAGCCTAATTTTAATAAAAAAAATTCAATTTTTACACAAAGTACTTATTTTACTTTTATCTTATAGTCTGTTTAAATCTATCTTGGCAAAATTATTGCGTGCCTAAAACTAGTCAATATTTTATAACAATATAAGTCAAAATTATAATTTAATGAATATTTTTAAAGAAATTATTTTTGTTACAATTTTTTTTATATTCATTAAATTATAGTTAATTTATTTATTTTGTCTACGCCAACAAAATTATTTCTTACATTTGGTCATTAAAAGTTAGTTATTTCCAAGAGGCTCATTAAAATCCTGTGTACCTAGCAACATAAAAATCACTTTAAAACAAATATGACAAGTAGAAAAATATAATTAACTAATGTAAGAACGATAGAAAAATAACGTTTCTAAAGATTTAACGACACGATGCTAAGATTTAATCGAATTTTGAATACGAAACATAAATTTTTATATTCTCACAGCAACGGTAATGAACATTTCTGATAATAAAGACAAGTCAGAGTTTTAAAATTATAGCTGTGTGTATCCTGCTGCAGATTGTAAATCAAAGGCTAGAAACGTAAAAGTTACTTTTCTTAAAGTCGTTAACTTCATCATCATTTTTATACTTGCCGTAGCCAGTAATATTTCTTGAAAAAGTACGTACGACAAATATACTCGACGAGAGAGATAATATATTATGATAAGCAAGTAAAATAAAATGATGTGGTAGAGAAATATTTATTGAAACGTGAAGGATCAAGAACTTGTGGGTGCGAATATTTTTTGCTGAATGTCTTAGAAGATTTAAAGGTATAATTATATGGAGTGACCGGAATTTATGAGAAAATATTTTAAAGGATCATTCTTCGGAAAAAATTTTAAATAATAAAGAGTGATCCACAGAAAGTGTTTATCAAGTAGTCCATGACCGACAAAGAGATAGATAAAAGTCATGTGTGAAAAAACTATGCATAAAAAGAATGGAACGATCCGACCGGCGCACAGTGGGCTAACTCGCTTCAAAACCTGGACATAAACATAAAATGAATACAAAAACCTACAAAACTGTATCTCTATAGGTTTTTTGGGTCACTAATTACGAATATAATGTCAAAAAAACAAAATTCAAAATGGCGGATCCAATATGGTGGTTCAAAAATGATAAATTAAACGGATTTGTATGTAACTTTGGATATATAATATTTTGAAGTCTTTGATTACGAACTAGACATTATAATTTAAAAATTCAAAATGGTGGATCCAAGATGGCGAATCAAAAAACTAAAATTTGGTAGATTTAAATAAAAATTTGGATATATGGTATTTTGAGAACACCGATTAGGAATTAGTCATCAGAATTGTAAAATACAAAATACCAGATCTAATATGGCGGATAAAAAATATACATTGCGTGAATTCGTCTAAAACTTTGTATTTAAGGTACTTTAAGGTTAATACTTATTCATTAAATGTTGGGATTTAAACTTTTTATTATCTATTTACATGATAATTAAAAATCGTAGTCATTTTCGTCGCTAACATTTATTTTGTTATCATGCGGGTCGCTATTTTATTGTCCAGCCAACTCTTATTCGTAACCTCGAATCTGTCGCGTTTCCGTTAAGCCTGATTCCACTATGTCGATAATTTCGTCTAAGTTAATCGCAATTTTTTTTAGGCAGCAGCTGTTTTCTGGAACGGACTGCCTACATCTACACACAATTTTGACTGTACAGCCGCGACTTGCCTGTCAGTTCCTTCTGCCTATATATCTCTGACAAATTTAAATATTTCCTTTCGGATGTAGGCCTTCGAAGTGGAAGTATATGCTGAAAAAGAAATCAGTCCAAAGTTCATCACAGAATTATTAAAATTAATTGCTCAACAATGAATTTGAATTAATTAATGATTTAATTATTATATTGAATATCAGGGTTGGATAATTTAAATAATTAAGTAATTAAATTACTTAATTTTTTTATAATAATTTATAATAATGAGGGCTGTAGATCATTACAATTTTAAGCGTGGCTTTTTAAAAGAATGTTTCGAGAAAAATAGTCAAGCACTTTGTAACAAATCGTGTTCCTTTGCTACCGTATAGTAGTCGTATACAGAATTTAAAGGTGGTCAAAAATGGCAGTTTAGGAAAAAAATTTTTCTTCTTCTGAATTTAGAAACAATGAGTGAGTAAAATACTCATTTAGTCTAGCAGCACTGTGAGTCCAATCGTTATCTTGATGCAAGATGATCTTTTCTCTTAGACATTTTTCACAAAGCATTTGAAGAACAACTTGTAGTACTCTGAATTAACAGTACATCTATTCTTTAGTGCAGTGGGCAGATGTCCAACAATTCCAGAAAATGTGACAATAATCCTTTTGGTATTATTTATTATTATTTATTAAATATTATTTATTATTATTTATTATTATTTATTATTATTTATTATTATTTATTATTATTTATTATTATTTATTATTATTTATTATTATTTATTATTATTTATTATTATTTATTATTATTTATTATTATTTATTATTATTTATTATTATTTATTATTATTTATTATTATATTAGAAAGGATAAGCTTCGTCCCTTTATAAAGCTTGATTTTTCCTGAATATTTTAATTTAATATCCTTTTTTGTTTGTGTTAGGATTTTTTTAAATATTTCAACCCTCTTTAACCCCTATTATTATTCAGAATCAATAAGCTTCCTCTCCTTATAGAGCTTGATTTTTGCTAAATATTTCAAGTTAGTATCATTTTAACCCCCTCCTTATCAATATTTTTTTAATTTTATTTCACCTTAACCCCCCCCATTTTTATTTAGGTAGGCTTCGTCGTCTTATAGAACTGGATTTTTACCAAACATTTTAAATTAATATCATTTTTCGTTTTTGAGTTTTATTTTAAAAATTTTATTTCGATATCGCTTTTCGTTTTTGATTTATGACTGTTTTTTAATTTCAACCCATTTCCGCCCCTATTTTTAATAAGATATTTTCCAAAATCAATAGGTAGAATTCGTCTTTTTATATAAACTTCCTCTCCTTATAGAGCTTAATTTTTACTAAAAATTCCATGTTGATATCACTTTTCATTATTGATTTATGATTTTTTTGAAATTCATCCTCCCTTAAATCCTATCTTTAATTATTATTATTTTTTTTTTTTTAATTAGTAGACTTTGACTTCTTATAGAGCTAGATTTTTGCTAAACATTTCAACTTGATTAGGATTTTTGAATTAGAATTTTTTAAATATTTCAACTCTTATCCACCCATTTTTGATAACTGAGCCCTTTAAGGGGTCATACTCCTAATTTATCAATTAACGAGAGCTCTTTGGGGTAGAGCGTTGTCGGTCGAATTTACTAATATCCTGTATACATTTTATATGCTCTAATGATAATACTCTCCTGCTCATTGTTCGTTGTCTAGATAGAAAATCAAGACATTATAATTAGTAATTCTCCCCCAATTTAAAATATTATTTCATTGGTTTTGCTTGCAATATCGTAAAAATAGATAAAATTAGGTATTGCATAATAAATATTAACTTTAAAATAAGAAAAAATGAGTCAAATTATATGTATCGAAAACGCACTTCAATCGGTAAGAGCACTATAATATTAGACATATCTATAAGGATCATTTAGCTAACAGTGTAACACACCAAAAAAGAGGCCATTTCTTTTAAGAAAAAATTATTTTTCGTGATAAATATCATCTTGCCTTGAAACGTCATGCATAAGCTGAAAAAGCGACCCTAGACATCATAACCATATTCATTCCATACAAATTATGCTCCATTTCTCATTCTTCATACCCATTTCTACTCAAACTATTTACAGCCCAATTTTATGGCTGTAGCGGTATTTCCATATATTTGGTTTGGGGTATTAATCATTTGATTTATTTAGATACATTGAGGTATTAATATATAAAAAAGTAGTTAATATGTAGTTACACTTTTAGATAATAATAATAATAATAATAATAATAATAATAATAATAATAATAATAATAATAATAATAATGTTTATTCATCTTTAAAAAAAATATATATACAATTACATAAAAATATAAATATAAATACAAAGGGCGAATAAACATAAATTATCACAAAAGTAGTGAAACCACTTGTATGTGATACAAATAATATAATCAAACAAACAATATAATTAATGCACCTCTTAAACAAAATTTTATAAAAATATGAATTTTTTGTTATAATATTTATTTATCAGCTGTGATACTAACATTCCACAAGGAAAACCTGTCTGTAGTCCGTCAATATACAACTGACAAAATTTTAATTTTAGTTCAAGTGTGTTTTGTTTTTTTTTTTTTTTGAGGATCTTAAGATGAGTATATAATTTTTTTTATATTTATTTATTTTTTTTAAATAAAGTAATTTTCAATCATTTCATGTATCGTTAGTCGAGAGTGTTGTAGTATCCATTTTTTTATCTTTTTCTTGTACAGTCTTTTCGAATTAATAATTTTTATTTCTGTAGGTAGTCTGTTATATAATTTTGGACCCATGTACCAAAAACTTCTCTGGGTATTTGATTTACCGACTTTAGGTAAGATAAAAGTATGGAGCCTAGAACGAGTATTGTAATGGTATTCTTTCTTTTTCAGCTCATTTTTATTTTAATGCTGTCGCATAAGAAGATTTTGACAGAAAAGTTGTCTAACATCAAAGAACTGACTCTCTTCGAAGAGCTGCTCTGTCGAGTAGGCATATGGTTTTTTCATTAAAATCTTTATAAGCCATTTTTGCGTAATATTTAATTTATTTATGTGACAATCAAGTGCACCGCCCCAAGCAATAATTGAGTAAGTTATATGGGTTTCAGCAAGAGCATAATATAATATTCTTAACTCATTCCATTTTAATATTTCTGACAAGAATTTGAATGTATGCAGTAACATTCTTAACTTTTTAGTAACAAAGTTGATATGAATATCCCATTTTAAATGATTGTCTATATATATTCCCAAGTATTTGATATTAGAGACTGCTTTAATTTCTATTCCAATATTGTTGACTTTAATTTCGATTTTGTTATAGTTTGGTAAAGCATTAGCGTATGATGAAAAGGGAACAAAGAATGTCTTACTGAAATTTACCGTAAGTAAGTGTTGCTGAAACCAGTGAAATATATGAGGCAAGTCACTTTCAACTAATAATTTCAAAGATACCCAGTCAGTGCTTTCATAAACAATTGCAGTATCGTCAGCAAAACTGATAATGTTGCCATTAGAATTTATAGAAAATAAGTTATTAAGGTATATGCTAAATAAAATTGGCCCCAGTACGGTCCCTTGCGGAACGCCATATACCACATTATTAGTTTCACTGACTATATTATCAATATTCACAGATTGTTTTCTATCTGTTAAGTATGAGAGTAGTAAATCATAGCTTCTTCCTCTAAAACCTATATTTTCCAGATTTTCAATCAGTTTCGAATGGCTGACTGTATCAAAAGCTTTGGCGAGGTCTATGAAGATACAGAGCGATGCTTTTTTTTATCAATATTTTCATAAATGTACTTTGTGAGTTTAGTTATTGCGTCTTGTGTAGACCTCCCTTCCCTAAAACCAAATTGATCATCAGAAATAATATTATATTTATTCAGAAAATTGATTATTCTTACTTTCAAAAGTTTTTCATATATTTTTGAAAAATTTGTTATAAGGGATATGGGCCTATAATTAGTCATATTGTCTTTCTCTCCTTTTTTAAATAAAGGTTTAATTATCGCTATTTTAAATGGTGTTGGGAATATTCCGCTCTTAAAAGATTTGTTTATTATATATGCCAAAGGCTTTACGATTTGATTTGATATTTTTTTAATTATTTCCGCGCGTATACCATCAATACCCGGAGCTTTGTTATTTTTAAGAGAACTGATGACATTTATAATTTCTATCTCACTAGTGTCAGATAGAAAAAACGAATTTGTAATTATTCTTTTATTAAATTTTTTATTAATGGGATTTATTTTTGTTGCTAAATTGGCGCCAATATTAGAAAAGAAAGTACAAAATTCGTTCGCCATTAGTTTTTTATCAGATATTTTTTTACTGTTGTCAAGAGTGATTTCACTAGTATTAGACATGCGAGTTTTGTTCATAACATTATTAACTGTTTTCCACAGCGTTGAAGAGTTACGATCATTTTTTTCTATCAAGTTTCTATAATAATTTGCTTTAGCAATTCTAATTAAATCCCTTAAGTGGTTTCTATATCGCTTGTATTCATTTATGTTCTCTACAGAGTTATGTTTTTTAATTTTTTTATATAGTTTATCTTTTATTTTTGACGATTGAACCAAAGCATTTGTAATCCATGGCGATTGTTTTCTTTCATTGGTTTTGTATTTTTTTATATATTCACAATTTTTTATATTGGTTTTTACAATATTAATAAAATTTTCCGTGGCAATACAAATATTTTCCTCAAACATGACTGAATTCCAGGTTTCCTGATTTAAATTATTTTGTAGTAAGTCATAGTTTAAATATTTTTTAAAATTATTGTTTTTGTTTAATGTTAATGTTGTTTTTTCTTTACAGGTAATAATTTGTGCCAGAGTTGTAAAATGGTCTGTGATCGAAGTTTCTAATACAAGGGGAATATACTTATTGTCATCTTTCGTGTTATCTAATAAAAATATATGATCAATACAGGATTTAGTGTTATTTTGGACCCTGGTGTATTTATTTATTAGTGATTTATACCCTTCTTCGCTTAAAATATTTATGTACTCAGTGACTTCAACTTCGTCATCGAACTCTTTTGTCGAGTGTCACATTACAGGGTACAATACATTCATCAAACTACGGATGCAAAAAAGATTATTAAAAATGGTAAAACTATCTAGGATTAAAGAATCGTTGATCAACGGCAAATCGTTAGAATAACAGCGGGTCCTCTTATTGGAGAGTACCGCCTTGGAAGGCAGATGGGTCATCAATTCAGCAGAACAATTCACTTTGTGAACGTTATGTTAATAAGAAGAGAAAATTCATATCTTCACCGACGGTTCTAAAAGAAAACAAGGCTCAGGATGTGGAATATACTTCAGATTCTTAAACCTAAACATAAAATAGGCTGTGAGCAATACTGCTAGTTTATTTCAAACAACGCGAACGGGGATTCTTATAGCAGCAAAACAAATAACCAGAAACAATATCACTGGAAGGAATATGCTCATCTGTACAGATAACAGACACGCACTACTCACCCTGAACAGACCACGAATTTACTCAGGGTTAGTACTAGAATGTCTCGAAGCTTTGGACGAAGTATCCATCAACAATGTGGTTACTTTAAAATAAATTAAAAGTGACGCCACATCGAAAGCAAACCGTCTTGTTGATTCAAAAAATCGGTAGTGACAGACCTAATTAAAGAACATTTCCTTGTGAAATTCAAGGAAAGATGGGATAAAAGAAGAAACTGCAGAATTGCCAGGGAGCTCTTAAGTTATCCTGACAACACTGTAGCAAACAAATACTTGACTATGACTAGACAGAATCTGCGCCTAGTCACAGGCATTCTGACTGGTTACTGCCAAGTACTGAAGCATCTCCATATCATGGGGCTGTCAGATACCGAACTCTGCAGAGGATGCGAACAAGAACATAAGTCCATCGAGCATATCCTTTGCGATTTCTCGACGCTCTCATTTATTAGAAGATTTGTGTTCAGCGAATATCAACTAACACCGGCCGATATAAGAGAAGCACTTCTTGGCGACGTTGCCAACTACATTAAATCTGTAGGCTGGCTCACGAGCTAGGAGGTGCCTTTTATTTAGAAGAATGCACAATGGGCCTAATGAGGCCTAAGTGCCGTAGGGGGTAACCCACCCTCCACACGTTAGAGATACAGAGAGATAAAAAAAAACATAATTTCACGTCTTTTACCAGTGTAAAGGCCTGGTTAGATTAGATGTAGATACATGTAGAAGCCACAGTTAAAGCTAATAAGTCTTAAAAAGATCAATCTAGACGATAGAAGGTATTTTTTCTTTTAAATGTAATCTAGTTAGACTTACCAAGAAGTCGAATAGTTTCCTGTTTTCATTTATTTTTTGCGATCTTTTTTCAGTATTTAAAATTTTTATTTACTTAAAATCTTCTTCAACTTAATATATTTCTGTATTTTTGGCCTTTTCATTCATCTATTATTTAAAATCTTATTTTTAATACCTTTTTACTGCTATTCATTATATTTGTTAACATGGGTTCTTTATACAGCTTGCTTCTTTTTTATAAAATGTATTTTCCTTACTTTAAATATGTGTCTCCAATAAGTCTAAGGGAGTTTGAAGGCTTATTCTTTCACATATTTAAAAATACCTTTGACTGGTACAGCATGAACCAGCGCTAATTTTTCTTTAGGTGTGTACAGAATAGAAAAAAACGACTTTACTTAATAGACCCATTTAATTTTAAAGATCCTGTAAAAACTGTATCATCACAACACGTATTACACTTTTTTCTATGCTCATTAAAATAAAATCAATTAAAGAAAATGCATTACAGCCTGTATACAGGGTGGCCACTTTTTCATTGAAATGTATTGCTATCTCGTAAACCGTTGGTAACACAAAGTTGGTTAAATGGGGAAAAAGTTGCATATTTCGAAGTCCAATCTGAGGGCGTTTTGAAAACTAAAATATCAGGTCCGGTTTCCGAGATATTCAATAAAAAACAAATAAGTACCATTTCTTTATTCCGCTACAGAACGTTTATTTGCAAAAATAGACAAAACTCATTTGGAGTTTTTTGTTTTATATCAAATTGTGCGTATGATAGCGTATTTAGTTTTTTTATCTGACGTTTCGTAAATGCAGGACCACCATAAACTTCTTTATTTGAATATGGACCAATGTTTTCCTGGCTCATAATTTTAATGCATGTTCAATGTTGAATACAATGATGTAATAACATATTGTGATTAGTCAACATTTCGGAAGATTTGAACATCATCAGGTAAGTTTACAAGTACGGACCTGTGTTTTGTTAGTAAAAAATATTTGAATTAGTAAATGATGTATTATCGTTGTAAGAGATTATACATAATAAATACCAAAGTCAAACTTTTAACTTTACATCAAGACAACATGTTCGTTTACACATTTGCTAAAAAATATTTTCCATTTTTATGGTTTTTGCACTTGACCAATCCCAATATTAATCTATAAATAAAGTACATCCCGATTTTTAAATACATAAAGTTAGCCTGATTTGTCATATTTTGTTGGATTTTTTAAACTGATATGGTTCCTCATAGTATAAAAAAGAAAAAGTTAACAAACTGCAGATAGATACCTACTTACAATAATAATTGTATATCTAGCAACACGTCTTGATTATTATACAGATAAATTTAAATCAAGTTAACCTGGCATGTCACATTTTAATATTGTATATTTGACAGTCTGGTATCGGATAAAAGCATTGGTATATTTTTAATTAGGGTATTGAAAATATGGTTCGTTACAGTAGAAGTGAGAAAAAAGATATGTACGATGTGTACATAAAATGTAACAGAAATAGTGGAGAAGCTGCAGAAAGATACCTTCAGTTGTATCCAGGAAGGAGACAACCATCTTTATTAATTTATTATAGGATAGCGTTAAATATGGCTCACGAAGGAAATATTGAAAAAAAACGTGGTAAATATTTAAAACGTAATACAATAAATGTAATAAATGTTTTGTCTCAAGTTTATATCAACCCTGAAACGTCGTCTAGAGCAATAAGCCGAGAATGTGGAGTTTCTGCAAGTACTGTGAAAAACATTCTTAAAAAACATAAGTACCATGATTACAAATTCCATACTGTACAAAAGCTACATCCTGGAGATTATAATCGTAGAATAGAATTTTGCCGTTGGTATAAACGAAAATTAAATAATGATGTATCCTTTCATGGACGAATTTTATGGACAGATGAATCGACATTTACTAATAGTGGAATATTTAATAGAAAAAATAAACATTTTTATGCCACCGACAACCCACATTTAATTCAAGAAGTAAGACCCCAAATTAGATTTTCAATAAACTTATGGTGTGGAATACTCAATAATAAAATAATTGGTCCTATTTTTATTGACGGAAACCTCAACCAACACAACTATTTACAATTGCTAGAAGATATGTTAGATAATCTTCCTTTAGGTGATCGAAGAAATATTTATTTTATGCAAGATGGCTGTGGGCCACATAATGCTGCATTAATCAGAAATTATTTAAACGAAAGATTTCCCAGGAGGTGGTTTGGTACACATGGACCTATTCGATGGCCCCCTAGGTCACCCTGCTTAAATCCTATGGATTATTTTGTATGGGGATATATCAAAAATAAAGTATATTATGATGGTATTCCAAATGACTTAAATCAATTACGAGATAGGATAATTAATGCGTTTAATAATATCACTCCACAAATGGTTTCTGCCAGCATAGCTCAAATGACAGACCGTATTGACTTATGTATTCAAGAAGAAGGAGGACATTTTGAGCAACTACTGTAGTTTTTCTCTTATCGTTAATCATTGTTTTCATTTATTTGTTTCTGACGTGATTAAGTAGTTAAATACATATTTTTTTTATTAAATTATTTTAAGCATTTAAAATGTAGTTGTGTATTTCAAATAATTTATAATACAGGTCTGTACAAGTAAACGTACCTGATTTCTTACACTGATAATACATCATTTACTAATTCAAATATTTTTAACTAACAAAACACAGGTCCGTACTTGTAAACTTACCTGATGATGTTCAAATCTTCCGAAATGTTGACTAATCACAATATGTTATTACATCATTGTATTCAACATTGAACATGCATTAAAATTATGAGCCAGGAAAATATTGGTCCATATTCAAATAAAGAAGTTGATGGTGGTCCTGCATTTACGAAACGTCGGATAAAAAAACTAAATACGCTATCATACGCACAATTTGATATAAAACAAAAAACTCTAAATGAGTTTCTGTCTATTTTTGCAAATAAACGTTCTGTAGCGGAATAAAGAAATGGTACTTATTTGTTTTTTATCGAATATCTCGGAAACCGGACCTGATATTTTAGTTTTCAAAACGCCCTCAGATTGGACTTCGAAATATGCAACTTTTTCCCCATTTAACCAACTTTGTGTTACCAACGGTTTACGAGATAGCAATACATTTCAATGAAAAAGTGGCCACCCTGTATAACATTAGAAGTAAAAAAAAATACAATAACTTTTAACATGGCCTAGACACGCCGTTATCCTTCACCTGGATTCGTGGGGTATGCATATACCCCATGCTCTTTCTCGTCAATTTTTGATATTTAAATCTTCGAAATTGATACTCATATCGTTAGTCAAGGGATATACTTTTATTTTATACCTGGGCCAGTAGGATAGCGCTCTCAAAATAAATCCTTTTTTTTAAGACCCATGAAGACAAAAATTATTCTTTTATAGTCATGTAACAGAAGAAGACATAGCTAAAATTTCAGCCCTTTTTATCGAAAAACAAAAAAGTTATGTTTTTTTTTGCAAAAAAAACGCATTTTTTTCAAGTTTTCCAGTTTTCCGGATTTTTTATAAACGCTGATCTTTATTTTTTCAACTCAGACTAATCTACAGTTTAAAGTTATATCTAAAGAGGGTCTCTGAATTTTTTTAAAACAAAATAATCAAAATTTTAATTTTTGCAAAGATTTTTATCACTGGGGTTCATACGTACCCCATAAATCCAGGTATGTTACTCAGGATGAGCATACCAGGTAAAGGTTTAACGAAGTTGCTTGTTGAGGTGAAAAAAAGATTCTGGTGAACGCCGACACGGCAAGAGTCAACCGACTGGTCTCGCTCATATAATCAACCAACCATCTACAATGTATCGCTCACGTGACAGGGTCCACCACCAATCCGTGACTTAGGCTGAAAATGATGCAAAGGTTTCAAGAAATTTTGCCAGTATGCCAGTAGCTATGTAGCAGGTTTATTTACCAACGTCCTAAGCTCCAATCTATTTTGTAACATTTTAAAATTCCATTTTAAAATGTTATTATAATTGTGTGACATCCTGTATAAAATAGTATTCGATTAATTATCGGCGATAGCAATATGCTTAGACAGAAAAAAATTTCTAGGAGGGGACCTGGCTGGCTCTCGATGATGCAAACATTTTCAATAAAATTCATTTCCCATCTGATATCTCTAAGAACCAGTTCAGTGTCGAGACTGTCAAAAAAGCGGTGAGTTAATGTAATTAAAAAAGAATATATTAGTAGAATTTATATTACTACTGTTAAGGAGCACCCTGCAGTAGCCTGTGGATATTATAAAAAACGTACTGAATAGAAAAAAAGTGGAATGTTACCCATCGCTCTACAGTATGATGCGGTCATCATAAGTAAAAGTACAAGTAAAAGAAGATAGACTAGTTCAGAAATGTCATTACCAGTCAAGAATATTATATATGACAGTTCCAGAAGGTTCAAGCTATATAAGGATGATCCTGACGTCAGTTTTAAGTTTTATGATAGACGTTGTACGTTAAATGTTATCAGTTGGATAGTTATTGTTAAAGTTAAATTGAGTTATTGTAAAGTTGAATTGAAATAAATTGAGATACCAAAAACCAGTTTAACATTGGTGACAGTGGTGGGAATCAAAGTAGAAGTTCATGTTAAATACAAGATCTACTGAATACGAATCAGGCATGGATACGTCAGGCCCACCAGCATACACGGAAAAAATGTGACTAGAAAATTTTACTACAATGTTGTAGTAGTAGACTTGTAGAAAAATACTTAACAATTTGTAGAAAATTTTACTACAATTTAAAGTTAAAAACTATTAATTATTGTAGCAATTGAATTGTCGAATAAAATGCTACAACAATAGGAAAGAAGTCCACAATGTTTAGTATATTTTACTATTGTTTGTAGAAGTAGAAATTTATTACAATTATTGTAATTACTACTACTAACTTCTGTAAAAATTTGTACAAATATTAATAATTATCTCTACAAAAAATAGTAATTTTCTCTACAAAAAATAGTAATACTTTACATCCCTTCTTATGAAAAAAATTCAATTTTGTTCAAAAATATTCTATAATATTGTAGAAATTCTAAGTCATATGAACAAAACAGAATTCTGCTATTGGCCAACCTTTTCTGACGTCGATCATTAACGGCCAGACAGCAGTAGGCGTTCGCCATGTTCACATAACAAAGCATGGTACATATACCTATAACACATTATTATATTATAAGCACCGATGCGTTTGAGAAAATTTTAATAATAAATTCTATTGGTGGTAAGTACATTTATTATTGTTTCTGAATAATTTACCTTTAGATAACTAATTTAAATAACCTTAGTAGATTATTTAAACAAAATAGTTGTGGCCAACGATCGAATATTGTGCCCAACGATCGAATTTTGTGCCAAGTTCAATGATGTTTTTTTGTCTTAATTGTGACATGCCTACTTTCTCATTTTTGTTAGTTATCTGACTTAGTCATTTAATATCCAAATCAATGTAAAGGTGATAAATATCCCCGTTTTAGGGGAATGAACAGTTCAATTGGTATTAATTTTTATTTCATATTTTTCAGGTGCAGAAAAGCCAACTGAGACTGAGGGCGCTATTATTACTGTTATTTATTACATAATGTAATTAAGAATTTGTATCTTTTATATTAAAACAATTAATTGAATATTTTATTAAAGAACATTTTTTTCTAGGTTATAATTATAATAATTATGGAATACTACTACAAATTTTATTAAAAATTACTACAATTTCTATGAATTTTTACTATTTATTGTGTAAAATTTTCGTATTTATTTTCATAAAACGCAATACATTTTTAATATAAATTCATACAATGCATAGCAAAAATTATAACAATTTGTAGAACAATTCTTATGATGCATTTGGATATTTTTACTAAATATTGTAGTTAATAACTCTACAATACATTCTCCACAAATATTTGGAAATTTTTACTACAAATTGTCCCTGTCCCTATATGTACTATTTATTGTAGAAATTTGTTCTACAATTTTTTTCCGTGTAGTTTTTGAAAATGGAAGATGATAGAAAAAGGCGAGAAGAGGAAAGGCGAGAAGAGGAGAAGGAAAGGCGCAAGAAGGAAGAAGAAGAGGGCAAGGAAAGGCAAGAAGAGAAGATAGAAAGACGCAGGATGGATGAAGAAAAAGCGAAGGAAGAGAGGCGTAGAAAAGAAGCAGTTGAAATTATAAACGGTTTGCTACAAATCCAGGAAACCTTTAAGCAAGAGGTTATTCAGCTTAAAATTAAAGTAGATCTGTTAGAGCAACAACAAGTGCATCTAAAAGCTAATTTAGAGAAACAGAAAGAGAATTTAAAAGCTAATTAAGAACAACAAGAACAGGCTAGAGTAGAGTTGAAAAGGCAAATTAAAGCTGAAATGGCTGATTTAGAAAAAAGAATTTACAGCCAAGCTTCAGTAAACAGCATTGAAGCTGCAAAATACTACTACCTAGTCTTCATCCATAACCGAACCAAGCCACATTCGAATCCCAGTTTCACAAAACTATACTAGCAAGACCCTTAAGCCATCCACGTTTGACGGTCAGACAACATGGGAATCATATCGACTCCAATTTGAAGCTGCAGCTAGAGCCAATGGCTGGTTCGAAAAAGAGATGGCGGCTTCATTGGTAGTGTCACTGCGACGTCAGGCAGCAACCGTTTTACAGTTACTTTCTCAAGAGAAACCCAGTTATTCATCTCTCGTTCAAGCTTTGGAGACAAGATACGGCCAGCATCATTTGGAACGGGTATTCCAAAGCCAGCTAAAGGTTCGTAGTCAGAAACATAATGAGAGTCTACAGGAATTCGAGGCTGCTTAAAGAAGGTTAATTTATCTGGCCTATCCACAGGTGCCGAAAGATTTCCAAGAACAACTTGGAATACAAGCATTCATTGATGGACTACAAGATGTGGAAATGCAGCAAGTCCTTTGTCTACAACATCACAAGAAACTGAGGGAGAGACTGATTGCATCTCAGGAATATGAAGAGGTAAAACTCCTATTTAGATCTTTTTGTGCAAAAGTAAGGAAAATAAAATCCTAGGAAAGTGAGGAGGCCGATACTAATGCTATTTCCCAAATCTTAAATATCCTACGAAATATGCAACGCAACAGCCAAAATGGAAGCAGAAGATGCTTCAATTGCGGAAGAATCGGACACCATCAAAGAACCTGTAGAATCATGGCTCATTCTATAAATCGAGAATCAGCGAATGAGACCGGAAAATCATATAGATCAATCTTTCCAAGCCCATCACTAAAACCAACAAGAATTAATTACAACAGATATGAGTCCTGAACAAGCCAATCACCCACACCGAGTCGGCTTTCTAACAATAACCAGAAAGTAGAGCATCTAGGAGGTCTCCATAGCAACGCAAACATTCTCTTCGAAAAAACCCGTTTAGAGGAACAATGCTGGTACACCTACTTGGCAAGAGATAGCCAAATAGAGTAGAACTATAAAAGGCTACTGGACCCAGTGGGATTCCCTGTATCTTCACGATAGCCTATTGCACCGGAAGTGGGACAGCTTCGATGGCGTAGATGTAGTCCGCCAAGTGTTACTGCCTAGGTGACAGGTGAGAAAAGTATTGGAGGAGCTTCATAGCAGCCATTCAGGAGGACACTTTGATACTAAAAGAACACTGCCACGAGTCCGGGAAAGATTTTATTGGGTCAATTGCCGACGGGATGTAGCGGATTGGTGTATAAAATGTGATGTATGCAGTGGCAGGACAAAGGTCTATGGATTCGCCGAGGAACAACTGAAAGCCCATACCGATAAAGCATAATATGCTAAAATCGACAGGCGTGCCACAGATACACATTTTAAGAGGGGCAACAAGGTATGGCTGTGCAATCCCAAGCAGCGAGGAGGACTTCGTCAGAAATCGCAACCAAACTGGAAAGGCTCCTACTCCGTCCTTAAGGAAAATCAACGACCTGATCTGCCGCATTCAACTGTCAGCGGGAAGTAAATTCACGTAGTTCACATTGGGAAGATAGCTCCATACCATGGTCCAGATCCTCCCCATTAGTTCCAACTAGGTTCCAGTAATTAAGTTATTCGGGGCGAATAACTAGAGAGGAGGGAGAAATGTTACGCAGCACCCTGCAGTAGTTTGCGGCTATTATAGGAAATGTACAGATAAAAAAAGAAGTGGAATGTTACCCATCGCTCTACAGTGTGCTGCGGTCATAATAAGTAAAAGTACAAGTAAAAGAAGATAGAATTGTCCAGAAATGTCATTACCCGTCAAGAATATTCTAGACGACAGTTTTAGAAGGTTTGAAAAGCTATATAAAGATGATCCTGATGTCAGTTTGGAGTTTTATGATAAACGTTTTACGTTAATGTTATCAATTGGATAGTTATTGTTACAGTTGAATTGAATTATTGTAAAGTTAAATTGAAATAAATTGAGATACCAAAAACCAGTGTAACACTACTTATTGTTACTGTTAGGTTTATGTATTTTAAAAGTCAATTTAAATTTATTAAATATGCCTTGGTTATTCATTTACTTATTCTTTGTTTAGAAAGGGAATGTAAGCAGTCATTTAGTTTTTCTTTTTAACTATCTAAATATACTGCTATCTCTACTCAAATCTAACATAAAAGAGCTCTTTCAAATAAACATAATTAGAGTGTTTGGAGCTCGAGAAGCTACAGAGGCTATTGATGATGATGACGTTTCAATCTTAGATGCTAACAAATGTTGAATATCGTAAGATGATTAAAACTTAAGGTTGTTGGTACCAGCATAGTAAAATCATTTGTTATTTATTCCTTGTATTTATTTAAATTTGTAAAATACTATTTGATGCTTTATCATTTCATTTACAGAAATAAACAAATTCATTTGTTTATATGTTGAATCTTATTTTTTTAAAGGTTACAACAATTCTCTCTTACTTAAAT
This sequence comes from Psylliodes chrysocephalus, assembly GCA_927349885.1. Lineage (NCBI taxonomy): Eukaryota > Metazoa > Arthropoda > Insecta > Coleoptera > Chrysomelidae > Psylliodes > Psylliodes chrysocephalus. The sequence continues at coordinate 49,108,597 of OV651821.1, forward strand.
TGTATATAAGTTTTAATAAATTTCGTTTTAGCTAAAGCTAGAGTTTATAATTCTCACTAGCTTCCCACTCTTCCAGAAAACTATTTTCCTAAAAGTGTCTATTAGAAAAGCCGAATTAACGACTTCGAAAACCATATGGTCAATGTGATCTTTTTTTTGATTTGATTCAAGGTAAGTTATGTTTGGTGTTAAATTTCTATGAGCTAGTCAAAATTTCTTATAAGTGTTTTAAAATTAAAATTTTACTGCCAAGTAACGCCAAATTATTACAATTTTTGTACACTTTTTTAGAGATCATCTCTAATGTCTCAGTTGCATTTTTAATCAAAGTTTTAAAATAGTGTTAGTCCCAAATATTTATTTAAATACTATTAAAATACTCATAGCTCAATACATTGATAACCTCTGACAAAATTATCTGTATTAATAGACTCAATACAATCAATTACAATTACAATTTTATATCACATTCACTTAGGTATCAATAGGTACGTTATACTTCAAGCGCAAACCGTCTAGTTTAGATAAAAATTCCAGTGTACCTCTTCGCCTTCAGCAGTTAATACGAACATTGAGAAATTTGAGAATAGGCCAAGTTTTAGCGCATCGTTTCGGTTTACGAGCCTTGAGCAATTTTGAGACAAGCACATCAGCCTGCGGAGCGGTTATTTCGTTTAAATTTTAAGAGTGTTCGGTAGGATAGACATATTTGAAAGTTATAAAAGAGATGGAAACTGAAAAAGCGTAAGATAGCATCTTAAGTTATGCGAACTTCGAGGTAGAATATTTCGAATGAAAGATACTTAAGAGGCGTCGGGTTAATAAATCAATAGAATGTTGTATTTTGGTTGGAAATAATCCTGGAAAAGTACATAGGTAAAATTTATGAAAAATTAAGTACCATAGTTGATTTAAATATTAGAGGGAGGGTATATTTCCAGAAATATTTTTCGATAAATAATATATATTAAATATATTACACCATTGGTGCTTCTTGTGTTTTCTTTCGGGATAACAAGCTCGTTTAAATTTCTAGAATTTGCTGGAATAGCTTTTTTTTTGACGTGTGTGTTGAATTAACTGAAATTACCCAGTTCCAATAAATTTGTACGAAAAACCTATAATCAATTATTACCAATTAAAATTCAACCTCAATTTTACCTATTACCTTAAATCAATTTAAACCCCCTATTTACAAGAAATTTGTATGGTAAACCTATAATCATGTAACGATATGATAAAAGTTCCTGTTCCACAACTCGAAAAGGTTAAAACATTCAACAATACTTTCTACTGTACCAACCTGGTATAAAGCACTTTACAGTAACTTCTGTATTAGCCTGGTATAATCAGGCTTAACGATTTTCCTGGTGTCAGTCTATAAATGTTATCTATATCCTTGTTGTACCTTTATTCCATATCTTATATTTTTGCGTTTTTTGTTTAAGGCCCGAAAGCAATATGGGGTTTGGAGTAAATGCTTTAAATAGCAAGTACATTTTAAGGGTATCGCGTTGGAGGTCTTAGTTATAACCATGGTGTATTGTTCCTGCGAAATACCAGCGCTTGTACGATTAAGGTGCTAGGACTTCTGCGACTGTGCCAACATGGTGGCCTATATTACTCCGAAGATTCTAATTCAGTGTGTTGTTTCTGGTTAACCATTCATTATAACCGTGTTTTTTTACTTTCCTATCTGTGTACCAAATTTTAAACTTAAGCTTTATTTCGGCGTCCAATGAACTGATTAGATTTTGGGCAGTGTCAGAACATCTAGGGGGTACTTTATACGTGGTCATTTTTATATTTTATGGAATTTATGTTATTTACGTTTGGAGAAAAAAATTCTTTAAATAAAAGTTACTTATAATATTATTGTCAATATTTTTTATTTTATACACAATTTTTCTAAAATGGACCGTATTTGAGATATTTGAGAAAATGTGTAAATTTCGAATTTTGAAGAAAACTCAAAAACGGATAAAGAAAAAAACATTAAATTATAAACTTAAGATTTATTTTGGCTTGATGTGAAATAATTAGATTTTAGACAAAGTCGGAACATCTGGGGGGATACTTTATGGGAGGCCGTTTTTATATTTTATGGAATATATCTGTTATTTATGTTTGGAGAAGAAAATGATTCAAACAAAAGTTACTTCTAATATTATTATCTATAATTTTTGTATTTTATCAAATTTTCCTGAAATGGTCCGTATTCGAGAAATTTGACAAAATGTGCAAAATTCTGATTTTTAAGAAAATTGTTGAACTAAAAGTTGTTTGCGATATCGATCTCTATAATTTTTGTTTTTACATGATTTTTCTAAAATGGACCGTAATGGAAAAATTGTAGAAAAAGTGCTAAATTTAAATTTTTGAGTATTTTCGTTTTCAATGAATATCTATAGAAAAATGTTTCTAGGTAGATGTATGTGGAAAATGTATATATTTAGTTTATCCTCTAAACATTTATAGAGATGCTGCAATAGTTTGTTCAAAATAACCAGAAAAAGCTTATAATAACTAGATAGGAAAGTCATGTGTTGGACACATCAGATTTTTTTGATTTATTATGCCCGCTTCAATCTGATTGGTATTTATCCTGTTAGGTGGTGCCTTGCCACTTTCCTGGTAAATCTTCGCATTGCTTGGTATGCCTAAAAAAAATTTAATTCTACTGTTTTGGCTTTTTGAGTTTTAGGTAAAGGTTTAATACCGAAAGTCACTTTGGGTCCGGAAACACTTTGATGCTGTATGGTGGTGGTTAGAGAGACCAGCCATGATGCGAGTTTTCATCTTTTGCTCGGCCCTTTATAAAGCAACTCTGTCGTGTCTGAATTCTGGCTCAATCCTCTGAGTGATCGGACGTTCTTGCTGGAACCTCCTGTATTTCTTTTTGATTATGTATAAAAGCAAATTGCTTATATATAAATTACTTTATTCTTAATTTGATAATAGAAAAAACCGAACCTCTCGCGGAAGCAAAAAGGTTTTAAGGATTTTGTAATATAAAATTGTATTTATATACGTGCCTCTGGAAATACTTCATAATATATTAATAGCTTTAAATTTGTACAATAACAAAGGTACCATTTGGGAACGCGCGACATATGACAGACGACAGCAGAAGCGACGGGAAAGAAGACAAATTCATTTACGTTATGCTTCAAACATTTGGAAAGCCGATGCAAGGAGACCAACGACCACAGACGACCATTTGAGAGCAACGATCAGTGTTGCCAAAACTACTGTTTTAAAGTAGATCCACTGTTTTTGTCTCTGTTCTCCTCTTATATGCGTGAAATCTACTGTTTTCGCCAACTTAGCAAATGTTCTTAATTTACTGACATTCTTCAGCAATTAGTCAAAGAATATTTTTTTTAGTAAATTTGTAACGAGTAACGAGTTAGATAGGGGGGTAAGACTTATGATGCTCACTGTATTATTGATTTACAAAGATAATTATACATTAATTATAACTAATTAGCGGCCCACATTACAGAGTTTGAAAAAAATATAAATTGATTGTTTTCGTAGTGAACACTCATAATTTAGTTTAAATTTAGCAATACTTTGTAGGACCAAAAATAAGTATGAACGAGTGTGATAGAATTTTTATTAAAGATTAAAATAAACATATTTATTACCTATATAAAAATATTAACAAACATTGTAAACAAAAATAAAATTATCAAAATCAATACCACACAAATATCCTCTACGATTTAAACATATTACACTTTAATATTTTTCGCTTACCATATGTGAAAATGAATCATATCAACCCTAAAAATATGACCGAAAGTAACATATATTGTCCCATGAGCTGCTAAACTCATAACAGCCCGATTTTGGAGTTTTTCAATAGCTATCTAGATAGCTTTGACTGCCACTTGTGTTCTTTGACGTTTCACATAAAGGACCAGGCACCTTTCTTATGGAAAAATGGCTTTCCGTCAAATTTTCTGAAACGTTGATATGTTGTAGAACTCGATGCTCTGACAAAAAGTGTCCATTAGCCCAAACCGATCCTATGACTAGTTTTCAAGTTACATTGTGTTAAACTTCAAAATTGCCACTTTTTTGTAACCAGATTTCTCATAAATGACCTATTTTATTCCCGCTTTTTGTAGAAAACATGATTTATAGATTATTTACCATTAACTTTTTAAAGTAAGTTACTGTGGAAACTGGTTAATTACAGGGTACTTCGGAAATAAGTAATACAGTTTTTTTCTTAAATGTCTTTTTTTATGACAGCGTTAAATGAACGAAAAAATATAATTTCACAATGCAAATATAGTGCAAGTAATTGCTTCTGGTTGATAAATCCCATTTTATACAGGTGACTCATAAATATGATTACAGAGGGTATATATTGTTTTTCAGCTTTAACGAGTCACCCTGTATAAACGATGTATCCTGAATTTTCTTTATTACATTAAGTACATGTACGACCTGTCACCTTATGTCATACATGGTGTTAAACCGATTGCAGAAACTTTAAAAATTGGCAAAGTAGTTTTTTGTGCAACACCCTGTATTTTAAAAGTTTCTTCGTCAACTTTGTAAATTAATACATTTTTAAATTAAGAAAAGTTCAGTATTTAACTGAGCAAAATTTTGTTTTAAATCTATGACCAGTTTTTTGAAAATATTAATCCAAACTTACTATAATTAAACGATTTTTTAATATCTATTTTGCTGGTCTGGAACTGCCTTGGAATACTTAATAATCTTGCAACCCGCAACAATCTAAAACTAGCGTGGATACCGGGACACCAAGGTATCCAAGGAAATGAAAAAGCTGACGTACTCGCCAAAGAGGAATCAGATCTACCATTTACAGGACCCGAACCTGTATTTGGGCTAAGCAAAACCTCTGCCCGACAGGTAGTGAACAGATGGATATTCAATAAACTCCAAATTCGCTGACACCAGATAAGAGGACACAGAAGCAGCTAGCTTCATGCTAATGGGACTAAATCCACGCATAGCCGCTGAGGTACTACAGCTTGCAAGGCCTCAGATATTAACCGTCGTGGGATTACTAACGGGGCACTGCTTGCTAAAACACCTTCATGTGATGGGACTACACAATGATTCTACCACGAGTAGACTGCATGGAAGAGGAAGAGACCTCGTATCATGTTATCTTGGAATGCGAAGCTCCCGCTAGGCGGCTATTTACTCTTTTCGGTCTAAAACCAGAAAAAAACGCCCCAAGAACCTAGTAAAACTTACCAAAGGCACAGGACTATTCCAACGATAGTACCTGAATACGGGGAAAGCAGGAGAATACAATAGATCCAAGAAGCCGCAGTGGTATGTGCCAAACCTAACCCTGCCTGCTTATACACGACAAAGATAAAGATGCTAATATGTATATGTGTATACAGACTTAGCACAATCAAATATACAGGCCTTATTGTCAGCTATAATACTCGGCGATTGTTTATACTTGAGACGATTTGATTTATTACGATGTCACTAATTGAGTCATTAAATCTTACGAACGATGTACAGATGGTTATACAATGCAGCATCGATGTTACATCGCTCTTTGTCTTACATAAACAATCGCCGAGATCTGTTGCTAATTCACGACAAAAAAAAAGTAATTGGGAAGATGTTAACAGCTTCTTAAAGGAACGTCTTAAGACACTAACATCTATTTCGCGACATCAATTCGACAAAAGAAAAACAACTTTTCACAATTCTTTTTAAATTGAGGCTTGGTATATCCCATACCTTTTTACAAATAATATTTAATTATTGCATTCAGAAAATAACCAGTAAAATTATATAACTAAGTAAATTATCATTATTCCAGAATTTTGCCCCATATACTGCATTCGCCAATCAATTGTATATTTCTATTCCAAATCTTCGTAAAGCTATTCTTTATATAAATTGCACATATAACAAAATTGAGAAAATTAGTAATTTTCGAATTTTGCGACAATCTTATTGTTTACAAAAAAAAGAACATTTATTTAAACCTGAACTAATCGTCTCGCCAAAAGTATACATATTAACAAATAATGGCCCTTTCTTTTCTAATTCAAAGAATAATGATGCATATTACGCAGAGAATTCCAATAGGTATTATGCAGAGAATTCCAAAATGATAGAGGTTTTAGTTATTCGGTTCTTCTTTTTAATGATCTTTTACTTATTGTTCACATTCTTTCTTTTTTAAACACAACGAAAATCAGTACACAAATATTGCTGCTAATTAATCACGTCTGATTTCAAGTACGAGATGGGTAGTGGAGGCAAGAAACCGTCATTTAAAGTAAATTTTTTAGTTTTGCCGCCAGTCGATCCTAGAATATCATGCTGCCAATTTACATGACTTTTACTACATCAAGCAAATATTAAGCATCCATCTGCACGTTTGTTTAAATATACTGAGAATATCAAAAATAAGATAATTGAGGAAGATCTAGATAATGGTTCTGAACTAATATTAGGTCAAATATATTTTTGTTCCACCTTATAGATACTTCATTATTAGTTTTTTTTACTGTTTTCGTAAAAATGAATTGATAGCAGACCCTGCTTTTAAATTATTAACATTTTCATGTGTTATTTAAAAATAAACCTTGAATATATTTTTTTCATATAGCTATCACCAATTGTTATTGCAATTAACCATCACATAACCTTAATATTCCTTTGATACTTCAATCTCTAATTCTGTCTATATTTTTTTTGTTCCTATACATCTTTTATGCTGTCTGTATACACATATATATTAACATCATCCAGTATTCTTAAATAATGTATTTAATTATATTTGATGATGTGCAAAATATATATTAAAAATTCGTTTAACTATAGTAACTTTGGATTAATATTTTAGAAACACTAGTCATAGAATTACAACAAAATTTTGCTCAGTTAATTACTAAACTTTTCTTAATTTATAAATGTAATAATTTACAAAGTTGACGAAGAAACTTTTAAAATACAGGGTGTTGCACAAAAAACTACTTTGCTAATTTTTAAAGTTTCTGAAATCGGTTTAACACCCTGTATGTCATAGGGTGACAGGTTGTACATGTATTTAATGTAATAAAAAAAAATCAGGATTCATCGTTTATACAGGGTGACTCGTTAAAGCTGAAACGAATAAATACCCTTTGTAATCATATTTATGAGTCACCCTGTATAAAATATGATTCATCAACATGAAGCAATTACTTAAACTATACTTGCATTGTGGAATTATATTTTTACGTACTTTTAAAGCTGTCATAAAGAAAAAGACTTTCAAAAAAAAACCGTGTTACTTATTTCCGAACTACCCTGTAATTAACCAATTTCTACAGTAACTTACTATAAAATATTAATGCCTAATAATCTATAAATCATATTTTTTACAAAAAATGCGAATAAAATAAGTCTTTTGTGAGAAATCTGGTTACCAAAAAGTGGCATTTTCGAAGTTTAACACCCTGTACCTCGAAAACTAGTCATAGGATCGGTTTGGGCCAATGGACACTTTTTGTCAGAGCATCGAGTTCTACAACATATCAACGTTTCAGAAAATTTGACGCAAAGCCATTTTTCCATAAGAAAGGTGCCTGGTCCTTTTGATTAAACGTCAGTGTAAGTCTATTAGTGAACATGAATAGTCATTCAGACAGTGACAAAGAATTTATAAATACTTCACCAAACTTGCAAGAGGAAGCCAACAATGAAAATTAAAGATTTTCGTTATATTTTCCTTTTTTTTGTTTTTTATGGTAGGCGAAAAACAATTGTGTGTTACACATGCAAAAAACGCTTTAGCAGTCCTTAGCTATGAGCTGCCTTCATTTTCTGCCATTAAGACACAATATACTATATTGTCCTTCCGATGACTGCGAAAAGTGGCACGTCGATTTTTTTCCCGCCATTTGTATTTGGGTGTAGAGGAGGGGAGAACAAGATGTACTTTGTCCAGGCGGCGGAAGCTCTCGTGTTACTCATGAAATTCAACGTAATTATATAGGGTGTTTTACCACATACGGTTCGGAACTTGGTGTCTAACTTAATAATTAAAAAAAAAACATTCTTTAGATACATGTGAGGCAAGAGCCACATTTTAATATTTATTTTAAAATACCTTAGAAAAAATATGAAGATGTTATGAAAGCCTTACATTTTTTTGCATTCATAGACTCTAATAACAGGTTATTTTAAGTTTAACACTTGGGTTTAAATTTATTACTATGACCACTACAGATAGTAATATTTTTTGAACACAAATGCATTAGGCTTTTCATAAAAAAATATAACTGATATGCTACATTCTTTTGGGCATTATGCATACTTCAAATTAATTTTAAAATGATTAGTTAGTTAACTCTACGATGCACTGGCGATAAATATAATTTGTACCTTGTTTCTTGTTTGAATTTATTTCTAAACGAGGTTTAAAAGTAGGGATGTAATACTTATCAAGAAGTTGTATTCTCAATTTAAATTAGGTATTTTTTCATTTAAGAAACCCTCATACGTATTTTTAGGTTAAGCGTTCTTAAAAATTTGTTAAGAAAAATAGATACTTTAGACCAAGAAATTTTATTCTCAATTTAAGCACAGATTTTTAATTTTAAGAACCCGTATATTTATTTTAAGCATAGGTGTTCTTAAAAAAATCTTAAAAGACGGTTATGAATACTTAAAATAAAGAAGTTTTATTCTCAATTTAAGTACGGTACTTGTTAATTTGAGAAACCCGCATGATTAGTATGAGTATGGGCATTCTTTAAATAAAATTAAGCGAAAGACGGTTATCCATACTTTTAATAAGAAGTTTCTTTCTAATTTTAATCTTGTTACTTTTAATCAAAGAAAATCACTTGCTTAATTTAAAAATGGTAAATATTTTAAACAAAAGGAGAATAAAACAAGAAGTGTTCTGTTCTCATTTTAAGTGCATTATTTCTTAATTTAGCAACGTTATATTGGATGTAAACTACGTGCTTAAAGTTTTAAGATATCATACTTAATTTAGCATGTTAGGATTATTAATTTAAATACCTTTCCAGACTCTATTACAATAAAGAACATTTTTACTTTAATTAAGAATTAGAATCGTGCTGAATTTCAAATAAGCATTCTTGATTACATTCTTAGATAAATTTCTCTCTGTGTATGAAAAAAAAAAGGGGTACTGAATCGATGAATTTTGTAGTTCCTACCAACTCTAACAAAAAGCAATCTTCCAATCCTCCTTCTAAATACTCTTCCAATTTCACATCACGGAAAAAAAATTAAAAAGATTATTTATCTATTATACATATTACTAAAAAATCTCCTATTTCCAGATCACCTCTTTTAATAATTTTCTCGCTTCAAAAGAGAGTAAACGCATTCGATGATTAAAACAGTGTTACTGTTGTGTGTTACCTTTCATTAGGTAATTGAAAATGGTTTTTATGAAATGCATACACGGTTGCCGTGATCAGCCATATGGTTATCCTATGTTATGTTATATTAATGGTGTCATTAATTACACAGTATGCCACTGAAAGGAGTTATCCCTAATATTTAATAGTAATTATTAGATTTAAAAGAAAAATGCTGAAATGGGCAGTCTTTTAACGTACTTTTTCGATATTAATATCACTTTCTTAGTCCTTAATTTCAAATACCATGTATGGCACATTATTATAAAGTACTTTTACGGGAATTTTAGCATTATGAATGTTCATTGATATACTTGTGATTTTAGCGCTCTTTAGCGGGCTACAAAAATTAAAATTGGTACCTAATTTAAAGTGTTGCACTTCATTTGAAAGGTAATTTTACGAGTAGTTTATTGCGAAGTATAATTTTGTTATTTGGTTGATTGCGATTAAAGACAAATTAATTAAATCACAACTTTATGGATAGAGTTTTTCAATTATATTTTAATATATTTTAAATTAAATTACTAGACATTAAAATTAGCTTTCAAATAAAGTATTACAAATTACAATAGATAACAAGTTTTTAGGCAGCTAGATGGCGCTAAAATCAAAAGTAATACAATGCACAGTTTTATTGCTGCATATAGTATAATATTCCCGATTTATACTTAAGGTCGTGAAGAAGTGAAAGGGAAAGATGATGTATAGAAGATAGTTTATATCAGAAAAATAATACATAAGCCTTTAGTTCTCTTACTCCTGCTTTTCTTAATTATCGCATATTTAAAACATCGTGAGTGACTAAATTTTTCTCTTTGAAAATTCGTGGAAACGCTATGTCTTCTGCTGCTTATCACCTAAATATGCCTATTTTCTTGCTTCTTCTGCAGTGCATTGATAATAAACAAGAAACAAGGCAGTTTGCAGCTTGTTTGTGAAAAACTTTAAACGAGTAATATGCAATTTTCAGTATGCGATTTTGTCGTACTGGCGAGGCACCACAATATTTTTGACACACTGGTAATACAGGGCAATATTCATTAAATATACTCATCCATTTTGAGTTATTTTTGTCCGAAATGTGATTATCAGCATACCACTCATCTTAAAAATTATGTATTCAGGTCGTCAGACTAAACAAATGGCGCTTTGAATTCGACGATCACTATGCCCAATAAACATTTTTGATTGTATAGTAGTTACCTTTACTTTTACAACATTTTACTTATAAAACTTACAGTTATATATTTGGCAACCGTAACATTTCTCTTGCTGCTATAAACCTCTTGAAGAGCCTAAATGGGGCATTTTTAAAGGTTGCGAACACCTTTGTTTAGTAACGCTTATAACTTAAAGTTGTATAAGTAACAGTAACAGAAACATTGTGGAAACCACTAAATAACTTATAAATAAATATTCGTTTGAACACCTATAGTAATATAATATAGTGTTGTACATTTTTAGGCAAACTTTATATAACTTGCCTATAAAAGATTTATTAATGTTTCCGTTACCATAGTTTCGTTACTTAAACATTGACATTTCTTACTCTCTGTCATTTGTCAAAACCTCTCTTCTCTCTCAGATACACTTATTTATTTATATTCTTTCTCTATTCTAATAATAAAATAAAATTTTATGTTCTGGTTAGATATCATCGATAGAAACAAAAATGGAGAATCACGATAAAATTAAAAACCCTATGTACTATTATTGATGGACTTTACTGACTCTTGAATGACTTAAAATTTTGGTGGAAATCGTATTTTATTGCGAAAGTTAATAAGATACTTCGAAGAAACGTAAGGGCCACTATAATTTCCACTAATAATTATTTTTAGTTCATTTTTTTACTTTAAAAATAAGAACCAAATTTAATTTCACAGCTTATTACTAACACTTACTATTCCGATATTTCATCATAACCAAAACAAGTTTTTGTATATATGGTTCGTTACCAGTATTTTTAAGATTTTTGTAAACAAGTATGGTGAAATCACAAGTACCCTTATATAACTTAAGACGTCATTAATATCACTAAAAGTAATATTATATAACTGGTAGTAACAATATATATTTTATAATTGCAATATAAAACTTAACAACCTATAAAATTTCTTTATATAATTTGTAGTAACTTGTTACTATAATGAAACCAAAACGGTAATTCATTTCTGTCAAACTGTCAAACGCGATGTCAAAAATTTAACCTCCGTCCACGAGCAACCATAACCTGAAATTATTAAATTATTTCCACTATGTCTTACAAAATAGTGCAAACTAAAGACCCGGGGGCTAAGGGGCCTCTACTTACAATTGTCCCATCAGCTTGGGAAAAGGATGTCACTCTTTATTGGCCTCCTGCCAAAAAAAGAGCATTATACATAAAAAAATTAGAGATGGGAATTCCAGACTGGGTGCCACAGCCCTGCTCTAAAAAAAGAAATATATGTTTTTAACAAACCACCATTTATTGTGATATTCATCATTGTCCACTATTTTCAAGGACTCATTTTCAGCTACATGTAATAAAGGTAAAGTTGCTGTACTGATATCATTACTTTGATCAAGAATTTGGATTTCTTCACCATCAGCTTGATTTTGATTGCAATCGGTCGTCACACTTTTTAAGTTATATGATGAGGAATATAATATCTTTGTAAATATTTTTATTATTTTACGACTAAATGGTGTGCTGTGCTTAATTTTTTCCAGTTATTCCTGATAATAATATTTCACTTCAAAAATATTACTCATCAGCAAGCCATAAGCCATATATAATAAAAAAATAACAAAAATGATATATATAGTTATACTAGGATAATTTACATAACTGATGGTTGCAAAGTTTTATAAAAGAGGCGATATAATAACCAATAGTTTTATAACAAATATAGTCAACACCACTTCCTACCAGTTTTTATAAAAGTAATTTGGGACACCATTAAAAAACTTGAGGTATTTTAGTTATATAAATAGAGTTACGGTAACCCATATGTAATCTTTTTATAAAACTACTAGTAACCGTTACTTAAAGTTTTATAAAATGGTGATGGAAATAGTTCTGTTACCTTGTTATATACCCATAACTGCTAGTAATGTTATAAAATAATTATAAAACTTGGTTACCAAAAGGTACAGGTTATAAAACTCCGAAACCTTCTTATATAAATTTGTTTATTATATATCTATTATAAAAATTTGGGTTACCGTAAATGTTTATTGGGTGGCCCATTGGGTAAGGATTTGTTTATTTAATATTCCGGCAAAAATAATTAATTGGTAATTAGAAAACATAACCTCGTTATTTTGACATGTTGCAGCCAGTAATCCCATTGATAGCCGGGGTAATTCTTCCGGTCAAGCCTGGTTTCGTGTTTATTATCAAATAATTTTTTAATTGCGCTGAAAATAAGGTATGTGGTCAATGTATTATAAACCATAAAAATAGATACATGTACAGGCGTCGCGCAGTAGATAACGCAGTGTATCCGTGAATTTTCGCACAGTAAAAGTGAAGCCACTCACTAGTTTTTAAATACATGATAATTAAGCAAAGTAGACGTAGACATACCCGAGAATACCTATCTAGGAGAAGCGACAGCTTGGTGTTTTCAGTGTACCGTTTTGTAACGCGCATGTGCGAAAATAAGTTGTGTATCACTCAAAATGATGTTATCTAGTCAGTCCAAGTTGTGTTTAGTTCGTGAGCAATGTTAGGTGATATTTTTTGGTGTTTGTTTTGTGTAGTAAGAAGATGAAGATTTTTTACACACTTAAGTATTCTAATGCAGATATAAAATGTGCCAAAAAGTTATTAGTAAACTAAGAATTTTATCAAATGTATAAATATTAGGTATAATGATTTAATCATTTTTGACATTTTATTTTCCATATGTAGGAATTGGATTTTCTGAAATATATATGTCTTCTTTTAAATAAATTTAATGAACAATGAACTGCAGATTTTGTTTATTTTATTTTGAAATTATATTTAAAAAATATAATAAATTTGCGTGTTTCAATTAGGATTGGTCAAAGTGGGCGAAATCCCTTTATTATGGCTAAATTGTAAGTTACAATTATGTCAATATAAAGATGTTTTGGCCATTCATATTTATATTTATTAAATGAATCATACTGGAGTTGATTTTGAAAATATTGGTACATACTTAAATAAGTACTATTTCTAAAAATTTGTCTATGCCCACACAGTATACATAGTCCAATGGAGTTACATTTTATATCCATTTGAGGATCAGGACGTCCATATCCGGGCATCCAGTGTAGGTCCGTTTATGCTAATTAATTTGACAGCTGAATATCGATACCCAGACAACGTCTGTTTTTGAACTTAATTTTAAGTTTAGTAGTATTTTGACGTCCAGTGGACGTCCATCTTAGGTCATTATTTATTAGCCTACCAGATAATTCCCATCTATATACACTTCCATTTTTTAATATAATTGGTCATTAAAAATTGACAAATATTGCATTTCATTCTATCAGCGAAAGTTTGAAATCTTATTCCATTATAACTATATCTAGTAAAAAGTTTTCAAGTGGTTCCTTGGTTGAGCTCGTCTGGCGATTGAAAGCATAAAACGATAATGGATGTGTCGTGAGTTCGATGCCTGCTTAAGTCAAGTGATCTTTAATTAAAAAAATAAATAAATGGCGTATAGCGGTTTGCGAAAATAATAAACAAATTATTAATAATATAAAATAGTGTGTGGTGAGTTGCGGTCCTGTAAAAAAGTGAAGATGTGGTCTCAATGGAAATATAATAATAATAATAATAATAATATTTTTATACTTTACTGGACGTCCATTGGATGTCGGAAGCAGTGGCGACTCGTGGGGTGGTTTACAGTGACAGAATATAGGTATCAGTACAGATGTATGATAAAAATTTTCAGTGTTTTAGAAAGTTTTTAATATACCTTTCTAAAACACTGAAAGTTTTTTACCTATATATGTACCGAAATCTATATTCTGCCACTGTGAACCCCCAAAATTTTGGTCACGAGCCGCCCCTGGTCAGTCCAGAAAAAACTTATTTTTGGACTTCTAGACATCCAAAATTGTATATCGAATGGACGTCCAATGGACATATTTGTATTGTCTGGGTGATAGCCAGGCCAGGTATTTAATTCTAAATACATAAACCTTAAATGACATCTAGCTTATATTTGCGAGAAAACACTTGTTTCTACAGAAATTAGTAATAAACTTAAAAGTCCTTTTAATATAATATGAATCCAGAAATTCTAAAAATATGTAAATACTGATATGTTATTGAATCTTAGCATACGTAGTATTAAATAAAAAAATAAGATTTTAACATTAACATGTACTATACTCTGTTTTTAAACTAGGAGGAGCATCTTGATATTCTTTCAAAAATTTTCATAAATATTCAATATCCATTTAAAAAAATCATTATCCATTTAAAAGCAAGAAAAACATATTTCTGATAACGTCAACAAATCAACGATTATATTAAATTTAATTAGACAGTGACAGTTCGGTTTAACCACACTTTTCATATCAGAATAATGTGAAATTTACGACCATTGTCTGGAACCAATAAAAACATCGACTCCTATGACATTTATTTGTTCCTTAACCCTCATTGGCCGTTCGCCGACTAGTGCCGATAATAACAACTATTACATAAATTTTGAACACGACTATATTTCGGAACATGCTCTTAGTAACGAATCTAGTTACTTTTCTCTGTGTAAATGCGTCTTTTCAATTCGCTCCTCCTAATTTAAAAACAGAATATAATAGAGAGTTATTACAAGTTCACTTAAGGTCAGTCACTATTAGTGCCGCTCTTATTTTGACATCTGAGCATGCGCAGATCACTAATTTTAATAAAGATTGTGTCTGTCCTTAATAAGAGAGTTATTGCAAGTTTACTTAAGGTCAGTCACTATTAGTGCCGCTCTTATTTTGACATCTGACCATGCGCAAATGTTTACGTTTTAAAACTGATTTTATTAAGTATTGTACCTGTCCTTAATTGTGGATGTTTAAGGGCAGCAGGTAGTGGCGATTTTAAACTTTTCGGATGCGCTTGCCATTAGAAGTTTTTTAATATTAAATATTTAATATAATCGTCATTTAAACCTTCTAAAATTATAATTTCTAATGCCTCTTTAATATTATAGACAACAAAAAAGATGAACTATAATTTAAAATTTAGTGGCTGGCTTTATGGAAATTTGCAATATCTCTCTATTAAGGACAGGCACAATCTTTATTAAAGTTAGTGATCTGCGCATGCTCAGATGTCAAAATAAGAGCGGCACTAATAGTGACTGACCTTAAGTGAACTTGCAATAACTCTCTGTTATCATTAAAATAAGAAACAGGACCCTGTATATGATATTTTGGGAAGAAAAAAGTCAGAAAAATTATGACGGATGTTTTTTGGCTTGCTGTCCGGTGGAATAAGGAAACCAGAGATTAATATTTTAAGAAGTTTCCATCTAAAAAGAATAAAATTAATATATAACAGTTCAAATTAAGTAAGCAGATTTATATTATAAATTTATAAAGTATTTACGAACCTGGGTTGTCAAAAATTTGACAATAGATTTTTCCAATTAGGCATTCCAACGACCTGTCCAAATGGCTACCAGTGGGTAATGACAGTTTAGATATGGCAACCCTGTTGTCATGTTGTCATTAACAGGGTCAATGATACATATATAGTTATATAGATTGCTCAAAGCTGGTCGTTTACGAGCGGCCATATTGCCTGGCAAATATTTATTAATTTGAATCGGTTTAGCAAAAATGTGTTTTAAAACCAATTTTTAGCCTTTAGATATTTAAAAAATAAATAATTGCTTACATTTTTACTTCAAGGCATGAGCTTATGTTTATTTTGAAAAATATGGATGATCAATCTATGTAACTATCTATTTCATTGACCTTGTCAAATCACCAGGCCTACAGGGTTGCTATAATTTTGCCAAATCATAACCCGTCAGAACCCACTGGTAGCCATTCAGTTTGGAATACCTAATAAGTAAAATTGGCTGTTATTTGGAATAGCAGTTATAGAACATTGGACTGGGGCTGTATTTTCAACAGATTTCAAAGTTGGAAGTAGTACAGGAGCTGAAAGAAATAAACAGAACTCTGTGAGTACATTTATAATCAAAATAAATAGTGTTACTTGTGAATAATACTTACAAAATTTGTACATATTTGATAGAATCCTTGCTTTAGTACATTTCTCAAAGAAAATAGAATTCGTATTTAGCATTTTGTAAAATTTAACCATAGTTAATTCTAGAAATTATACATATAAGTCATATGTCAATGAGAAACAAAGAATTACTAATCGATTCGTGAAAAGGATGGAATTCTAATTTCTTGAAGGTACAGTTCATCAAATTTCTAGAGGTGTTCGACGCCCAGACAGAGAACGCGCTACGTGTGACTAAGATAGCTATTGTACAGTCTGCTAAACAAGTTATTTTAAATAGTTTTTAATATTTTTAGGTAATTAAATTTTAAAAGTGTGGAATAGTTTAGGGATTAAATTGGTCTGATTGGACTTTCTTAGAACGTTTTTAAAAGCAGCTGAAGATAGTATGTAGAATTGAAAATAATTATTATGTCATAAAAGGTGTTTTGGAATTCCTTCAACCTTTTGAAATTGAGTCAGAAAATATAAATTTTATAGGATAGCGGAAAATACCTATAATTTATTTGTAGGCCTTTGTAAATCGTGGAAATAGTTTATATTTTATTTCTACCTTATTAAGGAAAATGGTACCTATTATTAATAACGGTTGTTTCTGAAACATTACTAAAATTTTCGAAATTTTGTTTTTCTACAAAATAATAAACTATACTATTTAGAAAAAAATTTATTTCTCTTATAATTTTATAAAAAATAACAGGGGAATATTTACATTTCTTGATCTATTAAACAAAACGATAAATTATCTCGACGAACGACACCATGTTCTAGTACGGAAGCTAGCTTTACATTTTTGTTGGTGGTTTCATGGGTTTCATATCAATTTTTTGTAATTGTAGTTTACACGTACATATACCTCTTAACACTTGTTTGCTTTATTAAAAAAGTGTGTTGTGATTTACGTCGAAATAAGTCAAAAACAACTTGAAACCCCATATAAAATCAAAAAGGAGAAACGGAAAAAAATTGAGCCTGTAAATGAACACAACTCAGAAACAAAAATAGCTATCTAATAATAAAAAAATAAAATTTGATTCTTGTGCAGCTTCATCTATATCATTAACTGTTTTTGGTTTTTTAATGGTTTTTCTTGGTGATTAAAATTCCGATATCTCACGGTTATCGATTCTTTTTTTCTCTCCAGAAATGCGGACGACAGTGTTTTTAGGTACTCCTGTGGCTGCAGCAACACGATCATTTACATTTTTAAATGGTATTGAAGGTGAATTAAAGTTTCCTTCTCTTCTCATAAACTCTATACCATTGGCTATTATTTGGCGAGATTGACTGTTAATTACGCGGCCTCTTAATTTGCTATTACACTCCATACTTAGGTTCTATTAAACTGTAATGAGCAAAAAACACAAACGAAAATAAAAGAAATGTTTTAGCGAAATTTACATCTGACATTTACGTCTGAATGAAATAGTGAAATACTTGATGCGCAGAGTGTACTTTCATTGCGTAAATCCGTCGGGATGCCTGTCAGTAGTGCTTTCTCTGTCTAGCCGTCGAAAGCCTCTAGAAATTTGATGAACTGTAAACTAAAACGAATTTAAATCGATTTGTACATAAATTTGTGTTATGAATTAATGATAGAGTGAATGAAATAGTTTCGTTGATGTAGGGTAATATAGATTGTATATTTTGATAAGAAATTTTCAATGTTATTTGTTTTGTAGTTTGACAAAGTCAATAGGTTGTTAATAAACTTAAATATCTTGATTTTTGAAAAATCTGTTTATTTAATACTTACTAGTAATTCATAACAGATAGTAATTTATTTAATTTTACAACAATTTGAATTCATTCATAGAAAATAAAAAAAGTAAAATAAAACAAAAAATAAAATAAAAATAAAAACAAAATAAAATAATAAAATAAAATAGTGAAATTAAATAAAACTAAAATAATAAAATTAACAATACATAAAATATTAGAAATTTTAAAATAAACTTACCTGAACTCACCTGGGTTTAAGAGAATCTTGTGCTCTGGAAATAAAACTCACCTCAAAAGGAGTTAAATTAAGGCTAGCCGAAGCTAAATATAATACTATATGAGTATTTTTTTTATTTTCAATGTAATATTGAAATAATTAAATTTATCATACAGGGGGTTAAAAATATAACATTACAGTACCTACTTTTTAAACCTAAAAGCTAAAAGCGCATTGCAAATATTTAGTTAAACCTCTCAAACTTAATGTCTTTTTAAATGTTACCTAAATTTTTTTTAGTAACCGTAATTTTATTTACCTTATTTTTAAGGAAAAGGTAATTTAATTTAAATATGGGACTTTTATTACATTTTTAACAATAAATAAACCAAATATTGAACAAATTTTATAGATAAATTATAAAGAAATAAACGACGTTTACTTTTATAACAAATAAATAATTATTACATAATGAATTATATTTTGCTGCCAAAATTTCACCATTGCCTAACCCTTGTATAACCACTTCAATGTAATTAAATCACATTACAACATTTGCGGATGGACTATAACAATGATTTCCGATAGTTTGCCAAACTATTTCGCTCAGTGTAGAAAATAAGCATGTTTTCTCAGCGTATTAGGTCGTGTATTAATCAAAGTCATGTTGTGAAAAAGGTCCACCCGATATCAAAGGAACCGACAGCTACTGTCGCTTCTCCTTGATCGGTATTCTCGAGAAATACTGTGTTTAGCATTTTTTTTTTAAATCCAATATTTACTTATTAAAATCTAGTAATTACTGTCAAATATCGGAGTGAACTGTTTTCAGCAGCACACTCTGTATACGAGAAAACATGTACACCATGTTGCTTGCAAGGAAAAATGAATCAAGCTGCAATGAAATTAGTAAAAATGCATCGACAACATTGTTGTGTTTGAAAATCATGAATGCGTGGGTCTGGAACAGGTGCGAATGCTCATTTCCTATTTTCGTTCCGTGTTCCACTACACCTTTTCCTTTCTTTTCCTGGCTCGTTTGCTACCCTACCCTCTCACGAAATGATTTAATTCCCATTCCGGGGCACGAGGATATATATAAGACGGTTTATTTCGCTCACTGGATGTATTCTAAACTCTCGAGATTTCGGGGATAAAGGAAATGAGGGTCTCGTTGTAAGTAGACTTTTATGGATAACTACTTAGGCGAATTTACAAGGTTTAACGGCCAAAAACTCGCTTTGAGTTCTTTGCAGGTTTGTTTTGCTTTGTGAATTTCATAGTACGATGATTTGGATTGATATTGTCATTTATTTCGACGTAACTCCCTATTTGTTATTGACATCAATAGGCCTAGATGACAAATAAATAAGCAAATGTTGTATATTTTTTTAATTAGAGATCAATAACAAGTAAATTTTTCTTAGATTGGTCACAGTCATTTTATGTCACACAAAATATTTTTAAAGTATATGTAATGCCGGCGTTTTTGATTAGTACCTGCCATATTATGCGACACGCTTTCATTTTAACCCATTAGCACCGATATTAATTTTTTTTTAATTGTTTAAGTTTTTTTATCGTTTTAATAAAATAGGTACTATGGGGCTAAAAAATGACTGATACCATATGGTATCCGTAGGCGTTATGGAACATTTTTATTAGGTACACAAAATTTTAAATACTTATAATTGAATTCTAATAAAAAAAATACGTAAAAATTTTTTTTATTTGGTGTGATAAGACGCAAAACAATTGATACATAGACCCACAACACACTTCTAAAACATTGTTATTCCAAAAGTTTTACATCCTACTCCGGCACATCTTTGTCTGTTGCACGAAATCACAAAATGGTCCATTCGACCAAATCTAATATCTGGAAGTATATTTTTTGTTAGAAATATTCGCCCAGGAGCTTTGATAGGTGTTTTATATTTTGTAAGATATACTTGCACTATCTCTCTTCTAAATTCTAATGCTGAAATTTTACCATTTTTACGGCTTAAATACCAGGCATTGTGCATTGCTACGTCAATGAGCCATGAATAAATTGGCCAGTAGCACTTCTTTTCACGATAAGTAGCGATACCCTGATCCATCAGATCGGTTCCACCCATGTTCTGATTGTAAGCAGCCACGCAGTGTGGACGAGGAATCATTACATGCTTCTTTTCTTTCTGACAATACCTTTTTACTGTTGCTTTTGGCTGAACGCCGGCACTTGTTTAAGTAATAGTTACAACGGAATTGTCCATTCACCGTACTAAGAGAATGATATCATTTTTTTCAGTGATTTGTTCGTAATCACCCCGCTTTTTTTTATTAAAATATTGTTTTCTGGTCAGAGGGCAAGATTTTGCTATTCTATTTTCTCGAATTGTGCCAATTGCTTCGTAGCCTAAAGTTCGAAGATAAGCCAACAATTCATACCGGTAAACAAGTTATCAATATAAATAACGTAGGGCATGTTTCGCACTGGTATTTCTTTCAACATCAATATCAATGGCGCGGCACATTTTTCAATTAACTTGCTAATTTCCACTTATTTTTAAGGGTCATTTCCCTGGTATAGATCAAAATCCACGAGATATCCATCTTTAGAGTTTAACAACCAGATCTTTTAACCAAAGCGGATCAGCGTGCCACGGATAAATTGCTTACAACCGTGACGTCCGTAATATCTTATCATAGATTCATGATACGACAAATTCTGGACTGGTTGAAAGTTTGCCAAACATTTTCCTTTTATAGCACTCATTAGCGGTCGTAATTTTCAAGCTTTGTCAGATTGATCTATTTGAGTATTGTCTGCCATATGGACGAATCTCTGAATTTTAAGAAATCTATCTCTTCTCATCGAATCTGCAACCACTTTGTTTTGAATGTCATCTTCCATATCCCAGTACAACCGTTTCGATGGTAAATGATTGTATCCACTAAGAATAAGGATTGCGATAGAGCAACGAATTTCTGATGCAGTAATTCCGGGATCGCCTTTATTTTTAAATTGAGCATACATTTGCGTTTGTTCAGCAAGGTACTGAAATACGCTATGATCAAAAAATATTTCAGATATCTGAACAGGAGACATGTTTTTGTACACACAATAGTCTATTTTAGGAAATTGTCTAGAAGTCGGTTGAATATCACCAAGAATCCAATTTGGAATTGCTTTTTCAGAATTCCGATTTTCTGTCGAAGGCGTTTGTCTTACAGGTTCTACCAAAATCTCCTGAAATTATGAATGTTTGTAAATTATTAAGTATTTTATTGGAGAGTATAAATTTTACTTAGGAGTGTCGTATCTACTACATTCTCCAATTCTCTCACCGGTTAATAATTTTATTTCAGCGGGAGCACACAACTGCCGACCTACAATATCAAAAATATATAAAAAAATCAACTTATTTTATTTTTCTACTACATTACCATTGAGATTTTTAATCATTCCTCCATTGTCCTCGACAGCAAAATCCTCATCTGTGTCAACGTTAGGCTCGGGGGGTTCTACAAAAATTTCATCTACGTTCTCAAGCAAGTTATCATCTTCCTCCAGCATATCCATAGCTTGGGAAAGTGAAAAACCTTTTCTAGAAAGTTAAAAATTATTTTAAAATAAAACGTAGTGAAACAACAATATAAGGTTCCTAAACGCCTACGGATACCATATGGTATCAGTGACATTTGACCTAACATACTGCATCCACATTACATCAAACTAATTTTATTTATTTACAGATCACACATAATCTTATAATAACCGTATCATACTCCACTAATAATGATATAGAAATATGTAAAAAAATACTTACGCCCATCGTATATCCATTATTTTGTGTAGCACAAAGTTACCTAATACGAAAACTCTCACAAAACTGTTAAAACGTAATTAAAAGCTCTAGCCTCCACGAAAATGCAAAGCCGACTAACTACTGATCGTAAAAACATACGCGCGCGTCTCTTTCTTATTCTACCTTGATACCATACGGTATCCGTAGGCGCTAATGGGTTTATTTCTATAAAAGATATTGCAACATGTTTTACTCACGAACACAACAGCAGATCTGGCTCCGAGATGCGATGTTGCCATTTTTATTTAATCTTTAATAATAATAATAAGTAATTTTAGTAAGTAATTTAATAAATTCTCAAAACGTACAATTTAAGTATAATTTATTTTGAAATTTTTTTTGTTGGACAAGCACCCAATTCCTTACATGCCTAGGCAGCTTTGCCTGTATGCATGAATGAATGCTATAAACTTAGTTTTTTTTGCATTGGAAGTAAGTAGTTTAGATTTGTAGTTTATTTAAGTCTCTTTTTGATTTTTCAATTTTTCGATTTTTCGATTCTTCGATTTTTCGATTTTTAGATTTTTGGATTTTTGGATTTTTCGATTTTTTGATTTTTTGATTTTTTGATTTTTTGATTTTTCGATTTTTCGATTTTTCGATTTTTCGATTTTTCGATTTTTCGATTTTTTAATTTTTCGATTTTTGGATTTTTCGATTTTTCGATTTTTCGATTTTTCGATTTTTCGATTTTTCGATTTTTCGATTTTTCGATTTTTCGATTTTTCGATTTTTCGATTTTTCGATTTTTTGATTTTTCGATTTTTCGATTTTTCGATTTTTCGATTTTTCGATTTTTCGATTTTTCGAGTTTCATAAGTGGGTCGTAGAAAAATATACTGTACAACTCGAGTGGATTGTCCATATCTATTGTTCTTGCAAAAACTACTAATTTTCTACACCCTTATGAATATTAGCTTATCTACGCACAGAATACAAAACGAAATGGTATGTCATTGTGTTCTATTGAACGAATATATTTCATATCCATTCTAGGTAGTGAGAACACTGCAAAAAGTCCACCAAAGTTCATATTTTGGACACCCAACTACTAGTCCAGGATCCTTAAGTAAGGTCGACCTTCACCCATCTGTTTAATGGATAAAAAAAAATTTTTAAATATTCCTCAAATGGGTTGCCTAAGAAAATACGGTCACAGCCATTTTTTACTTTCCTTTCTGTGTACAGATAAGGATAGTATAGTAAAAAAGTTTCTTATGAAGTCATTTTCTATTATTTTGTCCCCATACATGATTTCCCTAAAATTGACCTAATTCGATATATTTGAGGAAAAGTGCAAATTTCAAATTTTGAAGACAACTCAAAAACGGATAAAGAGGAAAACTCCAAATTTTAAAATTAAGCTTTATTCTATCCTGTGGTGAGTTGATTAAAGTTTGGGCATGTTCGAAGCATCTGGGGAATACTTTACAGGGTGTCGTTTTTTTTTAATATAATAAAATAAATAATTCGGACCGTATTTTCTTAGGCAACCCCTTTGCGGTTTATTTATAAACATATTTTATTTAATAAAAAGAAACTTTCATTCATTAAACAGATGGATGAAGGTCGATCTTACTTCGGATCATAGACTATACTATTATTTTTATAATTTTAAATAAGGTATATGGTTGCAACTATGAAAGTCACAACCCCTCTTAGAAATCTCACCTTTACAATCAGCATCTGTTGTTTGACAGGTCGTTGGAGAATGTTTGCAATGTATAGAATGTTAGGAATCTTAGGAATGTTAGAGGTTAGGAATGCTTGGGATGCGTAAAATTAATCACATAAGAAATTCTTGGGAGAATTTTAAGAAAATAAATATTAAAGTACGATAAACCGAATATTCTGAAAAGCAATAGAGTTCTAAGTCAATCAGAACTTTCGTTCTAGAGTTATCGTGTCGGCATACATACGCACAGACGACCAGGCGAATTTTTTTTGAATTTTCTGACTTAAATTGATCAGAAACGTGAAAAAAAAGTTTAACAAAATGAGGATAAGGGCTTCAGTAATTTGGACTAGAATATTTAACCTCAAAAAAGTTATGTTAATTACTATAAATTGTGTAACTAGTGCCCTCTATGAGAGGCAGATATAAAAACAAATTTATGTGATTACAATGTTGCCACAAGTTTCGACATAATCGTAAAAAATGTGTATAAATGTTTTTTTCTGTACCTTATACAGGGTGTCCCAAAATTCCGTGTACATAGATCTACTGTATGTTGGTGAGATCAAAATAAGTCGATTGAGCCAAAATTACCTATATCACAAAGTCCACCGTTTGCCTGTGAGGAGGCTTCAAAGTTGAAAGAAAATTTTCAATTTTTTTAATAATTGAATAAATGAGTAGCTTAGTGCCAGAGTTGCATAACTAAAAAAATTCCAAAATAACATATTTTTATATATTATTGTTTTTAAGTAATTTCTGTGCATGTCGAATTTGCATAATTTCTAAAATTATTCGTTTTTAGTAACACCATATATACCTAAAGATTAGGCACTGGTAGATTCAGATCTCCATTTCCTCACTTTTAAATATTTAAAAACAATCTGTCTTCATAAATTATTATTTTACAATAATTTATTTGCATGCCAAAATGTCTATTCCTTAAAATTATTCGTTTTCGGTGCCAATATACCTGAAGATTAGGCAGATACGTCCAGTAGACACACTTTTATTAAATTGTTGATTAGGCAATTCTGGCACTGAATCACTCAAATATAAAAGCAGCAAAAAAAATAAAAAACTGCCTGTCTAATGAAATCAAAAATTCCCTGATTAACTGTGTATAGACTAGTAACAGTGGTTTTATATTTTTAGCTCTCGTACAAAAAGGCGGTGTTTCCATTTTGCCCAGATTCTCTTTTAATTCCATTTGGATTCCCAACCAACAGTGACTAAATTGCTAGCTTTCCAGTATCAATTTTGTCACAATTGAAATGCATGCGTTTGATGACGTATCAAAATTCGCGCCGTCTGTTTTGTTTTATGAGTCGCTCGTAAAAAAATATGAAGTTTATTTAGAGATGTTTGTGTGTATTTTTGAAGTCTATACGTTAAGGCTGTTCCATCGCTTTTCATTTCGGCAACGTTGAGACATACATTTCACAAAATATGTCTGTGTAATAGTTTCTTCTGGTCACTCTACGCAGTCTAAAGGAAAAACTGGAAAACTGACTTTTTCGGTATCTAACACTACATAAAACACGGACCGATCAAATTTGTCTGAATATTGCAACATATTTGCAAGGGAATATTTTTATTTATAACTAAGATGCTGGCTTCGAAAATTTTCTTTTTTATTTATTGGTTAACGTTGTTTGAGGATCATCATATAGGGAAATTATTTATTTTATTTTATTAACATTCTAAAGTAATAGCTATTTGTGTTTTAAAAACGAAAAGTGATAGGTACTTTGGCGCTTGAGAGCGGCAACGAACTTTTCCTCCAAAATCCACACAAGATTTTTTCTACGATCACATTATTTTGAAATAGATGTAAAAACTGAAAATTTGTCGTGTATAATGTGTTGCCTATATCTACGTTAATAATGAAAAATGAAGTTGATATTCAAAGTCAATATTAACTTGAATAATAAAACAAAATACATCAAACTACGTACAAATAATTTGAAAATCCTTTATAAAAAGAAATATTATTATATTATATCTAATAATTTAAATTAGACGAGCAACATAACTGTCAAGTTTTCCGCTCAGCGAGCAACAAAGTTGTCACTTAAAGTCAGTTTACGGAAAACGTCAACTTTGCGATTGTATTTCGAAGCACAAAAGCCTACTTTGGATAGTGATCGTAAAAAAAGGAGAATTTTTGTACATATAATTATTGATCGTCTATGTATCTGTAACGTATGGAGAGTGAATTATTTAATGGCACTTAGTCCTCATTAGGCCCACTGTGTATCCTCTTAAAGTGATATGCTCCTTCTAGCTCGTTAGCCAGTCTACAGATTTGTCGTAGTTATCGTCGCCAAGACGTAAATCTTGCTTTGATGTTTTTTGTCACTCATGTTACTTGTACTCAGGTACTCTTTTTCACATTATTTTGATTCTTTTCATCAATTTTTTAAATAATCACTTTATTTTAGATTGACTAAGATAGAAAATTGACTGCGCTGTCATAACACATGCCAACTAAAGTCAATTTCGCGAACTTTATAAAAAGAAGGAAGGAAATTTGACCGTTGCCGATTCGCCTCCTTTTCTCTAGTCTTCATAATCGAAACAAATGTAAAAGGAACCCATCCCAAGTCCGCACTCCTTAAAATTAGCAGAGACAGATCTTCTTTTTCTGCATTTTTATTAGTTACATTTTTACTTTCCTATCTGTATACAGATAAGAAAAGTATAGGAATCATGATTTTTTCGACCTCGAGTTTTCAACAGATTTTTACGTTTTGAGGTCCCCTGAACCCGTTTTGAATATTTTTGCGATGATGTCTGTCTGTGTGTCTGTGTGTCTGTATGTCTGTATGTCTGTGTGTCTGTGTGTCTGTGTGTCTGTGTGTCTGTGTGTCTGTGTGCCTGTGTGTCTGTGTGTCTGTGTGTCTGTGTGTCTGTGTGTCTGTGTGTCTGTGTGTCTGTGTTTCTGTGTGTCTGTGTATCTGTGTGTCTGTGTGTCTGTGTGTCTGTGTGTCTGTGTGTTTGTGTGTTTGTGTGTTTGTGTGTCTGTGTGTCTGTGTGTCTGTGTGTCTGTGTGTCTGTGTGTCTGTGTGTCTGTGTGTCTCTGTGTCTGTGTGTCTGTGTGTCTGTGTGTCTGTGTGTCTGTGTGTCTGTGTGTCTGTGTATCTGTGTGTCTGTGTGTCTGTGTGTCTGTGTGTCTGTGTGTCTGTGTGTCTGTGTGTCTGTGTGTCTGTGTGTCTGTGTGTCTGTGTGTCTGTGTGTCTGTGTGTCTGTGTGTCTGTGTGTCTGTGTGTCTGTGTGTCTGTGTGTCTGTGTGTCTGTGTGTCTGTGTGTCTGTGTGTCTGTGTGTCTGTGTGTCAGTGTGTCTGTGTGTCTGTGTGTCTGTGTGTCTGTGTGTCTGTGTGTCTGTGTGTCTGTGTGTCTGTGTGTCTGTGTGTCTGTGTGTCTGTGTGTCTGTGTGTCTCTGTGTCTGTGTGTCTGTGTGTATGTGTGTCTGTGTGTCTGTGTGTCTGTGTGTCTGTGTGTCTGTGTGTCTGTGTGTCTGTGTGTCTGTGTGTCTGTGTGTCTGTGTGTCTGTGTGTTTGTGTGTCTGTGTGTCTGTGTGTCTGTGTGTCTGTGTGTCTGTGTGTCTGTGTGTCTGTGTGTCTGTGTGTCTGTGTGTCTGTGTGTCTGTGTGTCTGTATGTCTGTATGTCTGTGTGTCTGTGTGTCTGTGTGTCTGTGTGTCTGTGTGTGTGTCTGTGTGTGTGTGTGCCTGTGTGTCTGTGTGTCTGTGTGTCTGTGTGTCTGTGTGTCTGTGTGTCTGTGTGTCTGTGTGTCTGTGTGTCTGTGTGTCTGTGTGTCTGTGTGTCTGTGTGTCTGTGTGTCTGTGTGTCTGTGTTTATGTGTGTCTGTGTGTCTGTGTGTCTGTGTGTCTGTGTGCCGGTGTGTCTGTGTGTATGTGTGTCTGTGTGTCTGTGTGTCTGTGTGTCTGTGTGTCTGTGTGTCTGTGTGTCTGTGTGTCTGTGTGTCTGTGTGTCTGTGTGTCTGTGTGTCTGTGTGTCTGTGTGTCTGTGTGTCTGTGTGTCTGTGTGTCTGTGTGTCTGTGTGTCTGTGTGTCTGTGTGTCTGTGTGTCTGTGTGTCTGTGTGTCTGTGTTTCTGTGTGTCTGTGTGTCTGTGTGTCTGTGTGTCTGTGTGTCTGTGTGTCTGTGTGTCTGTGTGTCTGTGTGTCTGTGTGTCTGTGTGTCTGTGTGTCTGTGTGTCTGTGTGTCTGTGTGTCTGTGTGTCTGTGTGTCTGTGTGTCTGTGTGTCTGTGTGTCTGTGTGCCTGTGTGTCTGTGTGTCTGTGTGTCTGTGTGTCTGTGTGTCTGTGTGTCTGTGTGTCTGTGTGTCTGTGTGTCTGTGTGTCTGTGTGTCTGTGTGTCTGTGTGTCTGTGTGTCTGTGTGTCTGTGTGTCTGTGTGTCTGTGTGTCTGTGTGTCTGTGTGTCTGTGTGTCTGTGTGTCTGTGTGTCTGTGTGTCTGTGTGTCTGTGTGTCTGTGTGTCTGTGTGTCTGTGTGTCTGTGTGTCTGTGTGTCTGTGTGTCTGTGTGTCTGTGTGTCTGTGTGTCTGTGTGTCTGTGTGTCTGTGTGTCTGTGTGTCTGTGTGTCTGTGTGTCTGTGTGTCTGTGTGTCTGTGTGTCTGTGTGTCTGTGTGTCTGTGTGTCTGTGTGTCTGTGTGTCTGTGTGTCTGTGTGTCTGTGTGTCTGTGTGTCTGTGTGTCTGTGTGTCTGTGTGTCTGTGTGTCTGTGTGTCTGTGTGTCTGTGTGTCTGTGTGTCTGTGTGTCTGTGTGTCTGTGTGTCTGTGTGTCTGTGTGTCTGTGTGTCTGTGTGTCTGTGTGTCTGTGTGTCTGTGTGCCTGTGTGTCTGTGTGTCTGTGTGTCTGTGTGTCTGTGTGTCTGTGTGTCTGTGTGTCTGTGTGTCTGTGTGTCTGTGTGTCTGTGTGTCTGTGTGTCTGTGTGTCTGTGTGTCTGTGTGTCTGTGTGTCTGTGTGTCTGTGTGTCTGTGTGTCTGTGTGTCTGTGTGTCTGTGTGTCTGTGTGTCTGTGTGTCTGTGTGTCTGTGTGTCTGTGTGTCTGTGTGTCTGTGTGTCTGTGTGTCTGTGTGTCTGTGTGTCTGTGTGTCTGTGTGTCTGTGTGTCTGTGTGTCTATGTGTCTGTGTTTCTGTGTGTCTGTGTGTCTGTGTGTCTGTGTGTCTGTGTGTCTGTGTGTCTGTGTGTCTGTGTGTCTGTGTGTCTGTGTGTCTGTGTGTCTGTGTGTCTGTGTGTCTGTGTGTCTGTGTGTCTGTGTGTCTGTGTGTCTGTGTGTCTGTGTGTCTGTGTGTCTGTGTGTCTGTGTGTCTGTGTGTCTGTGTGTCTGTGTGTCTGTGTGTCTGTGTGTCTGTGTGTCTGTGTGTCTGTGTGTCTGTGTGTCTGTGTGTCTGTGTGTCTGTGTGTCTGTGTGTCTGTGTGTCTGTGTGTCTGTGTGTCTGTGTGTCTGTGTGTCTGTGTGTCTGTGTGTCTGTGTGTCTGTGTGTCTGTGTGTCTGTGTGTCTGTGTGTCTGTGTGTCTGTGTGTCTGTGTGTCTGTGTGTCTGTGTGTCTGTGTGTCTGTGTGTCTGTGTGTCTGTGTGTCTGTGTGTCTGTGTGTCTGTGTGTCTGTGATCATGATCATGATCATCTTTCTGTTATCTTGTGTGCGCTGCCACCTAGAATTAAGTCATTACTGTTAATTAAATGCTTATGCATGTTATTAATATTTTTAATGTAATAATGTCTATTCTAGTCCTATATTTTTTTTTTTTAAAAAGCCTACAAAAATTACACTTTAACTTCAAAAACTACTTACCTAAACCCCATTCTTTTTAGCAGCCTCCATAAAGAAGTTCTACTTTTTGTAAATTCAGGTAGAACAGCTTGTACTTTGTAAAGCATACCTAGAAAAATATATATTCCTTAATAAAAAACTTTTTTTCTATAAAAATTATTAAAATACTTCCATGCCTAAAAAAGTTTTACGGTTAAAAGTGAACTGATAGACGTTTCTTTTAAAGATTTTTAGTATCTGTCAATGGTACAATACAAAAAAAACCTGATTTCAGACACTTAATACAAAAATAACTATTTTATTTCTATGAAACTTACATTTTAAATTAGGATCCCTTTTCTCCAGGATGTAAAAATCATAAACGATCTCCCGGATCCTTTCCAGTTCTCCAAGTTTTTGTGCTTCCAGTTCTGATTTTTTCCTCGGTCCCTTTTTTCGAGGAGATCCAAACGAAGTAGATGCTTTTCTCTCAATAGCTAAGGGTTTCTTTTTAATTCTGGCGTAAGTACTTTTACTCACACCAGTTGCTTTTAGAGTTCGTTCTCTGCAATTTAAAAATATAGGTATTAAAAATTAGCAATATTTACATTCTAGGGTTGTGGAAATACTCCTAGTCCCTAAACAAGTTAGTTGCTAACTGATATAATGTCCCATTTGAAATTAAATTTAGCTAAGAACAAATAAGGTCACATTTCAATCAAATATAGAGGTAGTAATAAATAACTGTATTTTATCAAAATTTTAAATAAGTGACTATTCATTCAACTTAATTATCAAATTAAATATACATTAAAATTAGTTACTCTTGTATAGAACCGGTAAATATTATCATTTCTATTTTTATTTTGTCTATAATTTTAAATAATTCGTTAATTCAATTTAATTACAAGTATTGAAGCAAAAATGTTAAGGACTCGATGGTGGTGAGGTCAGGGCACCTGCCCCTTATGCGAAAGGCCTGGGTTCAAATCTAGGATGGAGAAAAATTAAATCAAATTAAATATTTTTTCTTTTTGTATGTTGTTTATTTTATTTTATAAATTAGTAAAAGTAATAAATTATTTATCTTAACAACTTTAAATAATTTTTAATATTTGCATATTTACATTAGTGGAAAAAATATTTAAAACTATTTACATATGTTTATTAAATGAAAATTGCTAGGTAGTTTTATTTACAACACTTTTAAACAAAATGCAAAATGCATGTATTAAAACATAAACTGCAGAAAAGAATGGTGAAGTTGCAACGCGAAAAATATAGCCCCTTTCGTCGAGTATGACGGATCGCCTACTTACAAGGCTGACTTTACGTCATCCCGAAATAAGAATTCAATCTTACTTGTTAAACACACACAAGGGTGAAATTTATGACCAGATCGCTGGCGTTTATGAATCGTTTAAGTAAGAGGCCATTATCGTCATAGTGGATAATAGAAAAATGGAAAGTTTAAAAGTTTTAAATTTTGCATTAATCAAAATAAATGTTTCTCGTTTTGGATGCATTACTAATGGGCCTCCTGGTGCAGACTACATATTTTGTACCTGTATTTGGTGTGCCCTTTTTAAATTTTTAACTATTAGATCTATCTCGCTTTTGTCAAACCCAACCATAATATTGTAAGGTCTCGTTGACTAGATTTTGAATCACTATTAGTTTTTTGATCTATCTTAAAGTATGGCGAATGCTTTATAATATCCAAATCATTTTTAAAACCAATAATAAATATTTAAGGGTAATATAACAAGACCTTGTTAATAGTCTGCTATTTTTGATGAATCTAAATCTCGAAAATATTTTAATATTAATTTGTTGAGACATAATTTTTGGCATTAATAATCGGATTAGGGTCTGACAGCTTTAGCTCGAGGGCGTTAATCAATTGATTATTAATGCCAAAATTATGTAAAATCAAATTGTAAATAGCAGAATATTAATCAACGACTATTTCACTAGACCAAATATCGACTATTTCTCTAGAGAAATAGTTTCTGATATTTAGTCTAGGGAGATATTCAAGGGTAATATACCAAGACCTTAATAATAGTCGGCTATTTTTGTTGAATCTAAATTTCGTGAATATTTTAATATCAATTTTGGGTGTAATGTTAGGACAGGAGACTATCTTCTATTTATTTAATGAAACCAAAGTCAAATCGAATATATATATCATCATTTATTTTTAACTTGAATATGGGTTACATTTCAAAGAATTACTGCATTCGTTCTTTCATTGAACCTTGCAGTCTATATTGGAAAAACCATCTAATTAAACAAATTACCTCATATTGCTTAGGTGTCAATACAGGTAACCTACTTAATTGCATAGTTCTTCGTTAACAATAATTAGTTACAATATTATGATTTATATTTACAAATATTAAAATTATACTTAAGCCTATTTTAAACTTAATAACTAAGGCCGGCATTACATCTTCCTCGAGGATTTTGAGAAAAAATTTAATTTCCTAAATTAAAATTTTTTTCTATTCATAATACAACTTAACTCTATTTTTATGAACTAACTTTTCATTTCCTTCTATTTCTAAAGCAAGATTTGGAGATTCTTCTCTTATAATTTTATATGTCCCCAAAAACAAAGGTTCCCTTTTATTCCCAGTTTCATTTCTTACAAGTACCTTATCTCCTACCTTATAATTTATACTTTTAGTTTTCTTATCATATGTTAATTTCCGTTTGTTCTTTGACTCTAATAAATTTTCATGAGCATCTTTCCATGCTTGCTGTAGCCGATATTTTACTTCAGATGGATAATTTTCAAAAGTGTACAACGGATCTATGCTGCAAGAAATGTTTGTTGGTATATTGCATTTTTTACCAAATATTAGCTCATAAGGAGTATATTTCGTTTCTGAATGTACCGTTGTATTGTACGCGAAACACCAATAAGAAATCCAAGTACTGAAATTTCCAGGATTGTTCGCTGTTTGAATTCTTAAAAATGCTCCAAAATGTTTATGATTATTTTCGATTTGTCCTAACGTTTCGTGATGATAAGCAACTGAATTTAATTTTTGAATTTTTAACATTTTACAAATCTCCGTAAATACTGTGTTCATAAATTCAGTTCCTTGATCGGTTAATATTTCATAAGGTATACCATAACGTAATATAAAGTTTTCTACAAAAGCTTTTGCAACTGTTACTGCTTCTTTATTAGGTAATGCATACCCCTCTACATATTTACTTAAATCACATTGCACCGTTAAGATGTATCGATTATTTTCATAATCAGCTTCAAACGGACCAACTAAATCTAAATGAACTTTTTCAAATGATGAGGTTGCTGTAGTTGTGATTGTCATGGGTTCTTTTGCTAAAATAGAATGCTTAACTCTTTGACAATCATCACATGTTCTTAAAAATTTAACCACATCCTCATATAAACCTAACCAGTAATAATATTGCTTAATATTATTATACATTCTTTTTATTCCACCGTGACCCCCAGTAGGTAAAATGTGAAAATCATTTAAAATCAACTGTCTATTTTCATAACTCGTGACCCTTTCTACCCCTTTTATAATAGTTATACCTATTTTACATTCCTCGAATTCTTGCTTGTGCAGCATTATATCTTTTATAAGTGAAGACGCGCCTTTTAAATTTTTTATAATATACATTTCAGTAATATGATATTTTTTGCATATAGTAAAGAGTTCTCTCAACGATGTCCCTAGAGCACACGTTGATCGAGATTCTCTTTTTACATAAATAATTTGCTCTTCCAAATCGTAAATAAAATTATGTTGTCTATGTATATGTTGTTTATTTGTAACTTTCTCCAATTGTTCGCTGCTACTTAATTGTAATTCTACCGCGTTTTTATTTGGCTTTAACAATTCCACCAATCCAGGGTGATCAGACCTAGTAGAAGAATTATTATTCGCCGTTTCTAACTCTGTTAATTGTATTTGTTTTTTTTTGTTTGAGACCTTGTTACTACGTTTACTAACTCATTTTTGTTACCTATATTTTTTAGCTCTTCAGATGACATTTCTATCCTAGACAAAGCGTCTGCTTCCACATTGTCTTTTCCTTTTATATAATTAACTAAAAAATCATATTCTTCTAATACTAACCTAAATTTAGTTAATCTACTCGAAGGGTTGGTCATCCCAAATAAATAAATAAGTGGGCGGTGATCTGTCAAAATGACAAATCGTCTAGAATAAAGATATGGTCTGAAATGTTTTACGGACCACACAATAGCCAATAATTCTTTTTCAATTGTTGCATAATTGACTTCTGCTTTATTTAGAGATCTACTTGCATAAGCTAGAGGACACCCATTACCATTACAAAGAATAGATCCAATTGCTTTACCTGAAGCGTCTGTTTTTAAAATAAATGTATTACTTGGAGAAAAATCTGGATATTGCAAAATTGGTGGGGATATTAACGCTTCTTTTAGGGTTTCAAATGATTTTTGACATTCTGGAGTCCACATAAAAGATACTCCTTTTCTTGTGAGTTTATTTAAAGGATTAGCTATATGTGAAAAGTTTTGAATATATTTTCTATAGTAGTTAGCAAATGCTACAAACCTCTTAGTTTCTACAGCATCTTTTGGGATGGGATAGTTTTGCAATACTTTAATCTTCTCAGGATCTGGAGATACTCCTTTTGCTGAGATAACATGCCCTAAATACAACATTTCTTTCATTAAAAATTCGCATTTATTAGGATTAAGTTTCAAATTGACTTCTCGCAACCTCTGTAATACTTTTATTAAATTTTGATTGTGATTTGATAAATTATTCGCGAATACACATATATCATCAAGATAAACTAAGCATTTTGTGTAATTTAAGCCTGACATCGCTATACTCATGGCTCTAGAGAAAGCAGATGGACTTATTTTGAGTCCCATAGGCAATCTTGTCATCCTAAATTGACCCTTTTCTGTTGTAAAACTAGTTATAGGCCTACTTGATTCATCAAGCTCAATTTGAAAATATCCTTGTGACAAATTAAGATGTGAAAAATACATCGCCCCTGATAAGGAATCTAAGATATCTGTTATGCAAGGTAGAGGAAATTTGTCGTCTTGTATTTCTTTGTTAACTAATATATAGTCTATACAAACCCTAAACCGTTTATTTCCGTTTAAGTCTGCCTTTTTTGGAATTAAAATTAATGGACTAGACCATTCTGATGTAGTTTCTTCAATAATTTTTTCACGTAAAAGATTATCAATTTCCCTATTTAAATCCTCTTTTTGCGCATGTGGTAATCGATACTGTTTTACATAAACAGGTTTAACTGACTTTTTCAAGTGAATTTTTTGTTTATAAATATTTGTTACTGATAATGGGTCGCTATCTAATAAAAAAACATCTGAATACTTTGCACAAATTTTTTGCAACGCGTCTTTTTCTTCGGTATTTAAATGCTCCATATGAATTAAATTAAGTAATTTTTCTGTACGACTAACTGATACATTTTTTTTTCTTGATCACCAACAATATCATAATTATAAAGTGCTTCAACTACTGGTTCAAAATTTTTTATATTAACTTCCTTTTCTCTAACATTTAAAATTTTAACAGGATCCCTATTATTTTTATCTGGTTTTACCACACTGCTTGCAATAAATACACCTTCACATATTTCACTAGGTAAAATTACGCATTCATCTTTTAATATAGTTTTATAATATTTTATTATTTCACACCGTGGTGGAATAATTGTGTTATAAATAACCTGTTTAGATTGCATTTTTAATGAAATTTTATTGTGATTATGATAAAAAGAAAATACAAATGTCTCATAATTAATAGTTGCGGCATGTTTCGTAAAAAAATCGGATCCTATTATGCCATGTACTTCGTTATCAAAACTATTAATCAGCAAAAATTAATGACCAACATTACTATTTTCTAGTTGCAAGGTCAGGTTTACCACACCTGTTGTTACTGTGGATCCTGATATTCCATTAATATTAATTTTCTTTGAATAATCTATAAACTCATCTGATTTCAAACATTCGGTAAATAAAATACTAACTGATGCTCCAGTATCAAGTAACATTTTTAACAAAGTATTTCTATAAGAAACATATATAAAATTTAATGAATTAATATTTAAAACTGTATTTTTAACATTTGTTTTCTCTTTGGTCTCGAAAAAACCAATTATTTGACGTCGAAATTATTTGTGTCCCTACTGTTACTAGCATAGTTATTTGTATCGGTACTGTTACTGTTACTAATATAATTTACTCTTGTATTATTCCTATATCCTGATTTATTAAATTTTCATCTATTTGAATATTCTTTTCCAATATTATACTTAGAGTGAGGCTGTCTATTGTAGTAATTGCTATTATTATTTTTAAAATAATTCTGAGAGCGAAAATTAGACTGTTGCTTATTCACTCTGTAATTATGATTATTATCTCTAAAATTGTTTTTAATAAACTGTGTTCTAGGTTTTGCTCCAAAATTATGATATGTGTTATTATTAGTACCTCGTCTTATCTGAAAAACTTCCCTTGCATTCGGTAACATTTTATCTTTGGCTCCTTGAATAGCCTCGGCCAATGATGAATAATTTCGCGCTTTTATTATAGTTCTTAGTTCACTATTTTCTAAACCATCACTGAAAGAATTTATTGCAGTTTTTTCATTTACTGATTTAAGAACTTTTAGTGAATTTTCGTCCCCATCAGCTTGAGCTATTGTGAGATTGACAAACATTTTTTCTAGCACCCTACCAAACTGTTTATTAGATTTTCCATTTTGTTTAAAATTATTTAATTTAGTAGATAAAGCAGACACTGACTTTTTACTAATAAAATGTTTACGTAAATCTGTAATTAAAGCTAAATTTGATACGTATTGTTTATTTAATCTAACTTTTGCACTTTCTGAAAGTCGCGTTTTTAAAATGAAAGTTGTTAACAATTTTTTACCTGGCTCATCTAATAAAGCGTCATAGAGTTCAATTGAATCGATTAATTGTTTTGTATTATTCTCAGTACCATCCATTGACGGTATCAAGGTAGATGCCACTCTTAATTCAAATTTTTCAGACATTTCGGAAATTAATATTTGATTTGAATCTATTTCTCCTAATCTACTTTCTAATGTTTTCTGAGCTA
The DNA here is from genome assembly GCA_927349885.1 of Psylliodes chrysocephalus. NCBI lineage: Eukaryota > Metazoa > Arthropoda > Insecta > Coleoptera > Chrysomelidae > Psylliodes > Psylliodes chrysocephalus. The sequence continues at coordinate 49,145,626 of OV651821.1, forward strand.
GACAAATAGTATTATTTATTTCCTGGTAATATTCTAATATTTTACTATCTAAATCTTTATCCTTAACAATATGCTTTAAAGAGTTAAAATCTTGTTTAAATTTATCTAGCTTAGCTAACTTGTTTGTAACAATATTTATCTCCTTACGTCTACTATTACTATCCTTAATTAAATTCTTGTAAAATACCTGTACTTCTTCATTTAATTTTTCACATAGTTTAATTACCATTTCTTTATTAATGACCTATATTTAGCTGCCATTCGTTATATTTAACTTTTATTTAATTCCCATTTCTATTTTTGCATTCCATTCCAATAATAATATACCATATACCTAAAATATGCCTAAAAGAAAGCTTAAATGTTTTCTTGGCTTGCCCTTATTGTCGATCTTGTTACTTCTGTTCTTATTTTCCTTTCCAACTTCTTCTTAAGTTTTTGATAAAAGTAAACTAGTATAAGACTTAGCACCGCTATTACAAAAATTCCTTCGCAAACATCCTTTACTGACCAATTTCCAATTTTACTACTTGTTTCGCTAGTTTGACATCCACTGTTTCATGATTGTGCTATGATAATTTCTTCTTTTTGTTCCTTTGATTGATTACTTCCAGCCATTTTTCTTCATCTGACTAATTTCATTTTTATACAACTTCAATTTTTTTTTTTTTAGCAGGATCGCCATGTAATGTTAGGACAGGAGACTATCTTCTATTTATTTAAAGTCGAATCGAATATATATATCATCATTTATTTTTAACTTGAATATGGGTTACATTTCAAAGAATTACTGCATTCGTTCTTTCATTGAACCTTGCAGTCTATATTGGAAAAACCATCTAATTAAACAAATTACCTCATATTGCTTAGGTGTCAATACAGGTAACCTACTTAATTGCATAGTTCTTCGTTAACAATAATTAGTTACAATATTATGATTTATATTTACAAATATTAAAATTATACTTAAGCCTATTTTAAACTTAATAACTAAGGCCGGCATTACATGGGTACTAATAATCTGATTGGAGCTCGAGAGCTTTAGCTAAATTTTTATAATGAATTTAAAAATAGTTCATAAACATAAAGAGATGGAAAGGTATGTAAAGCTCAAATAAGGGAAAGCGTGTGAAAGTAGAAAGGAGATGAATAAATAAAACTGAAAAGATGTGTGGACATATAAAACTAATAAGTAGTATCTACTTAAAATATTAAATTAAGGAACTAGCCTGTATTAGTGTTATGTGTATAATGAGAAGGTTAAGGGAGTACAAGAAAGTAATGAAATAGAATTGAAAGTAGAAGATACGTTCAACAGCTAACTGAAATGTCATCTTGTTTACGCATTAGAGTTGCGGCTGAGTCTACACAACATAATAAGTTATAATACTGACATGTACTGGTTTTAGTTTAAATGAATTAAATGGGGCATGAAAGAGAAAGATACAATAGGTTACAGAAGAATCCTAATGTATGACATGAAGTAAAGGATTTAGTATAAAATTTACCTAGTCTTTATTTTTTTTCTAGCTGGTAGAAATTATATCAGGAACAATGGTAGAAACCATATTTGGTAGAAACCATATTTTTATATATTTATTTTTGGCATGTCACATTTTTGAAAATCTATATTGCTAACGATACTTAAATGGCGGCGAGGTTTTCAGTTAACAAATTATTAAAGAGTAAAAAATAGTAAGAAGTTTGATATAATAGCTTATACAAAGTTGTGATGACAGCTTAACACAAAATTACCGATTGGTATAGATTAATAATTGTATGGATTTATCACTTAAAATTTAAATTAAATTTGTCATAACTTTAAATTATAACTTTAAGTAAGCTACCAGTTTATCAATATTCCCAACAATATTTCAGTTTTACTTAAAGAAAATATTTTAAAAGCTCTCCACCAAAAAAAAAAATGTTAGTAATTTAGACTCTCAATTATTGTCGCCTGTTGCGGATAATTTCGCAGGAAGATGGTTTTTCCCAATATTATTGGTTTAAGTTTTACACCAGCTAGAACTAGATCAATTTTGTACTCCATACCTCACTCCTCGTGCTAACATTGACTTCCTTCCCTCGTGACTATTTTCTGGTCATCTTTTTTTTCTTCGCACGTTGTCTCGTGTCTAACTTTTTAATCTATTTACATACGTCATAAGTTTTCATATGTAATATGTTATATAACTCTTTCTCCCACATGTCATTTAATTCATTTATGCTATATCCAATAAATGTTGATCTTAAAAACTTATTCCGTCGTGTAGACTTAGCTTTAGCTCTAACGAGTAAAAATGACATTATATAGTGGCTTTAGTTGTAAAATTTATCTTAGTTTCCATACTATTGCATCACGTGACATGTCTCCTCTAGTTTTTGATAACAGAAATCATCCAGTTCTTATCATTGATATATTTATAATATTTAAAACAGAAAAATATATATCTTTAAACAATGACATAAAAACATAATTTCAGAAAAGCAAATATAAGAGATCTTTATGAAGAAATAATTAAAACTGATTGGGATTTCTTAAACATTAGGAAAGAAGTTGATCAAGCATTGAAATGTTTTAATGACTACATTTTTAGTATCTTTGATAAATATATACCGGTGTATTAAAAATTTGGGAAAGAAACAATTCAAATATCATACATTTATTGAAACTAAAATCTAAACAAAGAAGAAAATACAAGAATTCGGGTAATGGACAACAGTAAAATGAATTAAAAATAATTAGACGACAAATAAAACTTGAAAGTAAAACTGTCCATATTATATTGAAGATGTCAAAAATTCACTTCTTATAACTGATGGTCAAAAACTGTGGTCAAATTAAATTTCCTACAAAAATACCCCTGTATGGATTTTCTGAGTTGCGTAGTCCAAAAGATATAAACAATTCTAATAAAATCTACAAAAAATATGAAATTTTAATTTTTATTGCATGATTTTTTGACTCTACCTTTTTATCGAATCAGTATACGCTTTCTTTAATAAAATTAACTTTACTCAATTATTTTTAAATTTTTAATCCTTAATTATAGGCCAGTGCAACGCACTTTCTCCAAAAAACTTATTGATATTAATTGTTTAGTTGAAACATTTTACAATAAAATATATCTTAATAGTTTACATTATTGTTATGAAATGAAACATAAGAAATTAAATTGTATAATTTACAAATTATCATATAAAATAACGAATATCAGAAACATTGAATTTTACAGATTGTCATAAACATAGGAAAATTATCTACTCAACTAACAGTAACACTTTATAGGTATAATGTGGTAATAAAAGAACGATACATTCTTACAATGCACTGTTTGAGCAAAATTTTCCTATGTTCATGAACGATCTGTAAAATGTATTGTTTTTGATCTTCGATGCGGGTGAGAGTCATTACACGGAAAAAAATTGTAGAACAAATTTCTACAATTTTAGATTTTTTCTCTACAATAAATAGTAAAAATATGGATAGGGACAATTTGTAGTAAAAATTTTCAAATATTTGTAGAAAATGTATTGTAGAGTTATTATCTACAATATGTAGTAAACATATCCATATGTATCACAAGAATTCTTCTACAAATTGTTATAATTTTTGCTATTCATTGTATGAATTTATATTAAAAATGTATTGCGTTTTATGAAAATTAATACGAAAATTTTACACAATAAATAGTAAAAATTCAAACAAATTGTAGTACTTTTAATTAAAATTTGTAGTAGTATTACACAATTATTATAAATATAACCTAGAAAAAAAGTTCCTTAATAAAATATTAAAAATTTATTGTTTTAATTAAAAAGATACGAAGTTTTAATTATATTATGTAATAAATTACAGTAATAATACCTTCCTGAGTCTCAGTTGGTTTTACTGCACCTGAAAAATATGAAATAAAAATTAATACCTATTAAACTGCTCATACCCATAAAACAGGGACAACTATAACCTTTACAGTGATTGAGATATTAAATTACCACGTCCCAAAATTAAAAAAATGAGAAAGTTGGTATGTCACAATTAAATCAAAAAAACATCATCGAACTTTGCACAACAATCGATCGTTGGCCATAACTATTTTTATTAAAATAATCTACTTAGTTATCCAAAGGTAAATTATTCAGAAACAATAATAAACGTACTTACCACTTATAGAAGTTATTATTAAAATTTTCTTGAACCATCACTGCTTATAATATAATAATGTGTTATATATGTACGATGCTTTGTTCTGTGAACATGGCGAATGACTACTGCTGTCTGACCATTTATGGTCGACGTCAAAAAATGTTTGACAATAGCAGAATTCTGTTTTATTCACATGACTTAAAATTTCTACAATATTATTGAATATTTTTCAACAAAATTGAATTTTTATCATAAGAAGGGATCTAAAGGTTTACTATTTTTTGTAGAGAAAATTACTATTTTTTGTAGAGATAATATTAATATTTGTACAAATTTTAACAGAAGTTAATAGTAATAATAACAATAATTGTAATAAATTTCTACTTCTACAAACAATAGTAAAATATACTAAACATTGTGGTCTTCTTTCCTATTGTTGTAGCATTTTATTCGACAATTCAATTGCTATAATAATGAATAGTTTTTAACTATAAATTATAGTAAAATTTTCTACAAAAAATTAAGTATTTTTCTACAAGTCTACTACTACAACATTGTAGTAAAATTTTCTAGTTACATTTTTTTCCGTGTATATTTTTGCATCAAAGCAACTATCTGTATCCACCATAACTCATGAACCGTTACAAAAAAAACACACCAAATTTTAAACTTAAGCTTTAATCCAGTGTCCAATGATCTGATTAGATTAGAGTCGGAACATCTGGGGGGTACTTTATGGCTGGTCATTTTTATATTTTATGTAATATATCTGTTATTTACGTTTGGAGAAGAAAATTCTTCAAATAAAAGTTACAATATTATTTTCAATATTTTTTTGTATTATACAAAATTTTCCTAAAATGGTCCGTATTCTTTTTATAAAAATTGTTTAACTAAAAGTTGTTTGTAATATAATTCTCTATAATTTTTATTTAATACATATTTCTCTAAAATAGACCATATTTGAGAAAATGTGTAAATTTCGAATTTTAAAGAAAACTCAAAAACGGATAAAGGAAAAAACATTAAATTTTAAACTCAACTTTTATTTGGGCCTGACGTGAAATGATTAGATTTTGGACAAAGTCGGAACATCTGGGGGTAATTTATGGGACGCCGTTTTTATATTTTATGGAACATATTTGCTATTTATGTTTGGAGAAGAAAATTATTTAAATAAAAGTTACTTTTAATATTATTATCTATAATTTTTGTTTTATGTCAAATTTTCCTGAAATGGTCCGAATTCGAGAAATTTGACAAAATGTGCAAAATTCCGATTTTTAAGAAAATTGTTAAACAGTTGTTTGCGATATCGATCTCTATAATTTTTGTTTATACATGATTTTTCTAAAATGGACCGTAATGGAAAAATTGGAGGAAAATGCTAAATTTAAATTTTTCAGTATTTTCGTTTTCAATAAATATCTATAGAAAATTGTTTCGAGGTAGATTTATGTGAAAAATGTATATATTTAGTTTATCCTCTAAACATTTATACAGGTGCTACAATAGGTTGTACAAAATAACCGGAAAAAGCCTATAATAACTAGATAGGAAAGTAATGTGTTGGACATATCAGATTTTTTGTTTTATGTTAATGAGTCTGTTTTAGACAGATGTGACACTACAAAAGATTTCGGTTTAGTCTTTAAAATTAGAGGTAGATAATTGCTAAACAGAAAGATTTTTAATAATGCATGAAAGTGTGATTAAAATACAGGTTGGAGAAGCGATACGGAGTGTAGTAGACTCCACATCAGTAAGTCAGGGTTAAATCTGATTTTAAAAACACGTTTAAAAGTATTTTCTATTAGGTACATTTTCCTTTTACTAAATAAACACACAAATTAAACTTTGTTTTGAATTACTTGGATTTTGATTAAGATACAAAAAAAGTTTCAAATTAGTACCTTCAAAAACTCCATACAAACTTTTTCACCCCCATTCAGCCGCTTAGGAGATGAATTTTCAAAAATTATGATACTTGATTTTTATTCCTTCTGACGATGACATTCAGAAAGTGTCATCATCGTATTTTTTTTTCTTTTTTTTTCCAAAAAAACCTGCCTTTGTGCACTCCTATGATACTTAATGAATATTTCCTTCACATTTCAAATCACTAGACCACCAGTATACGCTGTGCGTTGTCTGTAAATCACGGTTATGTTTTAAATTTATGGGTTAAAATCAATAAAATGAACTAGAAAATGTATTCCTACTGGATGAGTCCTTTAAAAATTAGTCTTGTGCAGAATCAATAAATAAGTGCAATCCACCAGATATTCGTTCATATTTACAAAGAAACCGTAACTGTTTAAAATTCAAATATATATGTTAAGTATTTCTAAAATAGATATTTTGTCTCCGTAACCGCTAAATTAATTATTAATATCGTAGATTTTCGTTATTAGGTTATAGAAAAAACATACTGTACAACTCGAGTTGATTGTTAAACCCTTTTCAAACAAATTCGTTTCTTTCGCGGTAACAATCCTGAACAAATTCCGAACGCTTGAGTAAAAATTACACTACATATTATAACTGGATTTGTATTTATTAAGGTGGGAGTATAATTACTTTTAATTTTAGTTCCAAATGAATTTGAAAACTATAATAGAGGAAGACCTAATATTTAGTAGACATTTTTTAAATAAATCAGAGCAGTTGCTGACGCTAATATCAATTATGCAACATTAAAAAATATCAAAATAAAAGTGTCAACAATTATAAAAAAATAAAATAATATTTTTTTACGAAAAGAAACAAATAGTCTATAAAAACCAATTACAGTTTCGTTGAAACCAATTTTTAAATCAATGTAATAACGAAGAAAATTGGGAAATAAAAAACAAACCGAAATTTCAAATTATATAGGGTCAGAGTGACAACAATGGCGCATTTGTACACAGTGGTGCAGTGGCTATATTGGCATTCTTGTTTTTCCCTGCGCATGTCCTTTTTATAATGCGTACCATGTTTACATTGATCAAGTACGGACTAGTCTAATGCTTGCTGCGGATAGATAACGTTGTGTTGTAGACAATTGTTTCATTTTGTGGTATTGTTGTTTTTTCCGGGCGTATGAGTTATTTTCAAATATCTTCAACAGTTTTAAAAATATCACAGGTAAGAGTAATTTGCGATATAATATGATCATATATGATTTCTATTTAAACAAATTATTATCTATGTATGATTTGATTACGTTTGTAATTGAATTTATAATTAGGACCGCGTGAAGGTACACAGTGGCTCATATTAAAGGGGTGGCTCGTGGGCCACTGTGTACTCTACTAATTAAAAAAATGTAATACAATTATTTTTTTTCAGCAGAATGCCGCGAGCAAAGACGGAGAGAAAAATTCGAAACCATACAGAAGATGATATAAGAAAGGCTTTACAAATGAGTTTAGTTCCAAAATATGATATAAATAAGGTTTTTACTAATGCACTAGAACGAGACTTAAAACAGTATTTTATAGATTGCTCTTTGATGTTTTACTACTGATCATTGCCGTCAAGTCACTTATTAAATGGCGAAAATGAATAATATTAAAATGCCCAAAAAATGGGAAGATGTTTCGAAAGCCAAAATAGATTGGCTAAAAGCATTCAGGAAGAGACATGCAGAACTGTCGTTACGTAAACCGGAGCCTTGTAGCTTAGCCAGGGCAACTGCATTTAATAAAGCAAATGTTAAAAGACATCCAAATGAATTTGCTGATGGTACCAGAATCTATAATTTAGATAAAACCTCAACTTGCACCGTCCAAAAGCCCCAAAAAGTGATAACACTTAAAGGGCATAAAAATGTAGATAAGATCACAAGTGGAGAAAAGGTGACCCTTGTTAAAACTTGCTGTATTATTAGCGCCAGTGGACAATCTTTACCCTTTGTTATGGTTTTCCCGAGGAAACGCTTTAAAGATCACATAATTAAGGGTGCCCCTGCAGGAACATTGGGATTAGCAGCTCCAAGAGGTTGGTTCATCAACTTTTTCTGCCAGTCATTAATCACTACATTCAACATGCATATTCAACGCCAGAAAATGCAACCATTTTAATGATGGAAAACCATGAATCCCATTAATCAATAGAAGCACTGGATAGAGCAAAGGCATCAGTAGTTTATATACTGACACCTTATCCTCATACGTCTGCTAAACTACGACCCTTAGATGTCGGTGTGTTTGCACCATTTAAGTGTTTTTATAATAACGCTTTAGATTCGTAACTCCTTACACATCCAGGAAAACCACTCACCATTTATGAAGTCGCAGAAATTGTAGGAGTGGCTTTCATCCGAGCAATGACACCTTCAAATATCACAAGTGCCTTTAAAAAAAGTGGTATTTTACCATTTGATCGGGATGTGTTTACGGACATAGACTTTTTACCGAGTACAGTAACCGATCGTCCCGTCCCTGATGTATCTGCCAATAAAAGTGAACCAACTCAGTCTGGTTCCCAATCTTGTTCAACAAAACCCTCAACTTCCTCTGATATAACTGTTATATTTGATGCGCTTATTCATTCATCTCGATCTAGCCTTACTTAACTATCTGTTTCTCGTTTATCTGATCTTCCTGTGGAATCGCCTCATTCATTTACAACTCTAAATTCTGTTATTCCATCACTGCAGTTTGAACCCAATTCAAAGTTTAGTAAAGTTCATCCCAATTCACAAAGTTCATCTGTTCAAACTTACGTATCACCGCAACAATTTCGAAAATCTCTGAAGGCTGGTCCAAGTCAAAATAAACGAAAGCCACGAAAATTAGGAAGGAGTATGATTGCTACGAATACTTCCGAAAAAAATGAAATTGAGATGAAAAGAAATGCAGCTAAAAGAAGAAAGGGCACTAAGAAAAATAAAAACGCAAAAGTGGTTCGACAAGTTCCAAAAAGTGACTCTGAAGATGAAATTGAAGAAACTTTGTCACTGTGTGATTCTGATGATGACAATTGGTGTGATAACGAAAACATAGAAAACTGTGATCCTGATCCTGTCTTAACGGAGAAGGATCTTGATTTACCATTATCACGGATACCAAAAAAGGGGATTTATGTGTTGACTAAATTTGCCACTAAAAAACAAATAATTTTATACGTAGGATAGATACTTGAACCTAGCAATGACTCTTTAGAATATTTCATCAGTTTTTTGAGGGTAAAGGACAAACATTGTCAACAATTTCATATGCCTACTGAACCAGATTTATCTTACATCTACGAAGATAACATACGATATATTTTACCACAGCCTACTATGTCTGGAAGCACTTCAAGAAAACAGTATTACTATTATTTTGCTGTAAATTTTGGCCTGATAAAAAATCTACGTTAATGTTTTGTTTTAAATTTTTAATTATTTTGAAGAATGGCTGTTTAATTTACCTACTGAATATTTTTATTTAGTTACTGTTGACTTGTGAGAAATAAAGGACCTTTTCTTTAACCTTTACACTGTTTATTTAGTTCGAATTTTTGCAATAAAAAATTTCAGCACGTCGGTTTGTTTTACTAGTACCTACGTACTTAATGTTATTACCATTTCTTCAACTGATTTACTGTGTACATACACCGAGCCACTGTGTACTTTGAAACGAGTCACTGTGTACACCTCCCGGTACACAGTGGCTCATTTCATATTTTTTCTTTAAATCACATTTTTTTGTAAATCATTTATTTTAACATATTTATATCATGCAAGGTAAATTATTTATTATTATTATATTATTTAGTAGTATTCCCAAGTTATCGTCTGCATTAATTTAAAACGAGGTAAATGATTTTGTGAGTGGTTTATTGTACTTTGAATTTTACATGCGCCACTGTTGCCACACTGACCCTACGCGGTAACACCATTGTCTACCTTCTTTACCGATGATTTTAGTTCCCGCATTCGTTGATAGATCAAAAAACAAGCAAGTCGACTTGTTTCCATGGCGATTTCAAACATTCTATTCGGAATATAGTTTGGAGCATTTAAAGTCAAACGGAAATCGAAATCTGTACCTATTTAAGAGTACCTGTAATTAAAATAATGGCAACATTGTCAAATGACAATTTCTTTTATGTTCAGAAAAACTAAATTGAAGTTTGTAGAAAAGGTTTCAGCGTAACACACATTTAACTTAACACGTATATAGGTATTTTTTTCTTTTACAATTCATTGACAAATTTGAACATTGTGACACATTGTAAACATAAGAGAAATGTGAATATAACACTAAGACAAACTAGAATAAAATATAAATTTCAATATTATTCTAATAAAATTAAACAGTATGTATAAAAAAAATTAAACAAAAAATGATTACACCGAGACCTGAATCTACACGACTTCTGGTTTAAAAAGTCAACGCCTTATCCTCAAACCACATTTGCTAGATGCATTTATTTGCGAAACGGTATAATAACGATGCGAAAGGCAAAGTCGAACGAGTTTAGTAGTTTGTGCAACAAGAGTGGATTTGGACAATGCACTCGAGTTGTACAGTATATTATTTCTATGACCCACTAACGAAAATCTACAAATTTAAAAAATTATTTTAGGTTTTTAAGAAAAAATAACTAATTTTAAAATAATTTATAACTTTTACTAGATTATAAAATAAAATAAATATGAAATAAAGATTTAATTTAATTAGTCCTCAGCTCATATTTGAACCTGGACCTCTCGCGTGGTAGACAAGCCCCGTGTCCTCACCTCCATCGCCACACTTACGATTTTAGTTTTAATACTCGTAATTAAATTAGTTTTATATAGGTAGTATGATTAAAACTTAGGATATATTTGTAAATGTGGACAAAATAAAAAGAAATGCTGTTATTTGTTAATTCTACACTAAAATAACATATTTTTACGTATATTGAATCTTAATATCTTAAAAATATATTGACAATTACTTTGACAGAATGTCACTTATATAAAATTTTAAAAATAATAGTTTCCGGGTGGCCAAAATATGAACTATATATTGGTAGATTTAATTTTTTTGCAGTGTTCATACTAGGTAGAATTGATATAAAATGTATTCGTTAAGTTGAATGCAATGGCATACTTTTTCATTTTATAGTCTTTGCGTAGATAAGCTAATACCCATGTGAGTGTTTAAACAAAATATTCTTAATTATTTTTTACAGAAATTACACTATATATAATATGTACGTACATATCAGTCTATTAAACGAATAAAACGTTATATCTATTCTATAATGTGTATAACATGTATCGGATCTGTGACGTAGTTGTCTAACGCGCTCGCATTCATTTGCGAGCAATTTCGTGGTTCAGATACACACCGGATTTGAATCCTACAGAATACCATGTCGATTTATTTGCATGGTTTTGATGGACCAATTCTATTAGTAGAAATTTCTGTTGATATGACATCCAGATTATAAAAATTGCCATGCGCTACCATTTCAATTATGGTGTATGTCAAATGGTACCATCAATCATCTTTAAGTCGCCCCGAAGCGCCTCGGAAAATCATAATTATAATAATAGCTGTCCCTTCCCCGGACAGGCACATATTTTAAGGTTAAAATTCATTTAAGGGGGTGAATTAGAGTATTATTATTATTAAATCCACCAAACGTTTAATAACCCTCTAAAACTAAATATTCTATACCCAACGGATATTATACATATATTCTAAGCACATACCACACAACCAAAAAGTAGGCCCTTACATTCTACTGAATGAATATAATTTCATATTCATTCTAGAAAAAATACTGTATGGATATGAAATCCACCAATCACAGTTTATATTTGGTGATCGAGCTACCATTACTTTTTAAAATTTTAAATAATTGACAATTCTGCCAAACTAATTGTCATTATATTTTTTAGTTTTTGGAAATAAATATAATTTAAAATGTGTATTTTTGTGAAGAATCCATAAAAAAATAATAGCATTCCACAAGATATTCGTCTATATTTACAAACAAATCGTAAATTTTATTATCACTAAAACCAATTTAATTATCTGTATTAAAAAAAGTTGTTTTTCTCGTTAGTGCAGAGATAGAGTAGTGAGTTATCATGCGAAAGGTCCGAGGATGAGGACTAATTAAAATAATTTTAAAATATCTATTTTATCTTAACATCTAAATTAATTTTAAAATTTTGTAGGTTTATTTTTTTTATTAGGTTAAAATATAATTAAAAATGAGTTCTCCTTCTAACAAAACGATAAATAAAACAATTCGTTAGATATTCCTCGTTAATAGTTAAAGAAACCAAAAAGTTTGGTAAAATTATAACAAAATGACCTATACCAATTATTTAAGGCCGCAGTATCACTGTATTTCTCATATAAGAAGCAAGGGTTCACCATTTCCGATTGCATTTAAATCCCGCTAAATGAATTAAAATAAATCTTCTACCAGCTTAAAGTATAAGGTTTGGAGAATGAAATCTCCTATTTTTTATTTGTCCTGTTTATACACTGAATTTAAAAAAAAATCATAAAAAGTGATTTTAAAACCAGAGGCTAAAAAGTAGGAGATTTCATTCTACATATTTTTCCAAGTATCCCGCCAAAATATTTCTAAATTTTATTGCGTATTTTTCAAATCTAACTTGAAATACGTTTAACAAATATTTGATAAATTTATTTGTCAAATTAGAGATTTTCTATGAATTCCTGTAATTGTGTACAGTTCATGTAGTTCATCTATTTTTAAGAAGATGTCACCGTAAAAAACAGTATAGCTATTCTACTTTAGAGATGGTTTTAATAGGTAAATGATTGTTTAGAGGTACCAATTTTTGAAACAGTGATACAGGTGTATGCCGTCTTTTATTGTTTCGTGCTTTTCATATATATTTGTCTCGTTTGGTTCCAAATTATCGATTGATTTTGCCTGTGTATGAACAAGTGTTGACCACGTTGCCAGATTATCGATTTATACGATAATTTCACAATTCTTTCTAGGACGAATTTGATTTTAAAGTGGGTGAAATATACAATAGTGAAATGCAGGAAAGGGAAGGAACTTTATTGCATTCCGATGTAAATTAAATCCGAATGACCTGGCATCATTGTATGATACGCACGTAATATTGGCGGTCTTTGCTTTTTTCTCCTGAATGTTATTTTATCTTTATAAGGAATCTTATTTCTGAGTTAACACGTTGACTGCTATGTGTATGTACCCATGTGTATGTCCTATTAGTGCGTAATTGTTCAATATTTTAATTTATGTTAAAGACACGCAAACATGTTTAAAAAAAAAGTTATATGGATTTAAAAAATACATATTTTAAAAATATTTTTAGATATATACAGGGTGCTACATTTTTGCTTGGTATATTTTTAAAATAGAACATGTATTTTATTTCAATTTTAGAATGGTTCGGTAATACTGTATTCAACCTTAGAATAATTTAAAAAAATATTACAGGTCTGCCAAGCAATTAAATTTTTATAAAATTAGAAAATAATGCAGACCCTAAATTAAATTATCATAATTCAAAATTGTTTAATATACTGACTTATAGCACATTAAGATAACGAATAGTAGTGATAGTGCTGGATTCTTTTATAGCGAGTGTTTTGAAACATGTCTTAAAATGGTTACTTTTAAGTCAAATTACTCAATTTTTCAAAGGCAGCATTTGATATAATATTTTAGCATACAATTCCTTATAAATTTGCATATCCAACGATACCAACATGTTAGAGAATAACATATATACAGAGTGTCTCATCAGTGCGTAATTGATCGATAGCTGTTTTATTATTAGAAATAAGAAAAAAAAATAATATAAAAGTTATATGACCATATTAAAAATTATTCCTATATATACAGGGTGGTCCATAAACGAGATGTTGACCAAACCTATACATTTTTAAATCAAAACACCCTGCAGGTAGTTATACATATTTGATTGTTTTCACGTCGTCAAACAATTTTAATTGACTTTATTCATTTGCTATGTTCTATATAGAGTGTGTCAACACGCGAGGTTACATATGCTTAAATTTTTTTCAATGGAATATTATATTAATTGGTGGCATAACATACAAGGTGTTCCATTTAGAAAATTAAGAAAATCGTGACCATTTTCACACATCCTATATACAACATAGCAAATGAATGAAATTGAAATTATTGAAACGATGTGAAAACAGTCAAGTTTTACTTTAAAAATGTATAGGTTTGGTCAGACAATCGTTTATGGATTATCCTGTATATTTATAAATAACTGTTAATTATGGTCATACAACTTTTATATTAATTTTTTCGTATTTCCTATTATAAAACTGCTATCGACCAATTACGCACTCATGGGACACCCTGTATATGTGTTATTGATATCGTTGGATATGTTAATTTATAAGGAATTGAATGCTTAAATAATATACAGGGTGTGGCATTTGAAAAAAATTAAATAAATTTAACTTGGAATTAGCCATATTTAAGACTTGTTTTTCAAAACACACTGTACAAAATAATCCAGTTCTATTACCACTATTCGTTAGCTTACTATCTTATTACTACATTTAAAAAAAAATTGAAATTATTTTAAACCTACCTAAATAATGATAATTTAATTTGGGGTCTGAATCATTCTCTAATTTCATAAAAAAAATTAATTTATTGGCAACCCTGCAATATTTGTTAATAAAATTCTAGGGTTAAATACAGCATTACCAAAGCATTCAAAAACTGAAGTAAAATACAGGGATTTCTTTTTAAAAAATATACCGTTTTATTTGTCAGACAAAAACGCAAAACCCTGCATGTCTAAAAATATCTTTAAAATACCTATTTATAAAATGCATATAACTTTTATTTAGAAATTGTATACGTGTTTACAACACAAATTAAAATATTGAACAATTATGCACTAATGGGACAACCTGAATATATTATTCATAATATATGCACGCGACCTATGTTTGTAATAATTTAATTTCGCTTCGGCAGTCAACGTGTTCTAAATGCTTTTTTATTAATTTGTTGTTTAATTTGTATTTAGTTATTAATATTTCAAAAATGCTTATTTTTCTTATTGATTAATCTAAAATACGTAATTTTTATTTATAATTGAAAATAGTACTGGAATTCTAAATTGACAAAAAAAGTAGAAATATGAAAACATAAATTACGACTCTACAAATGAAGTAAAATTTTATGATTAATTTCTTTTTTCTTACAAAAACATTATCTCAGCAATATGTCATAAGTTGCATACACACAGTAGGTCTATGTAAGTTGATAACAAATGGAAAACTTTTTTATTATTTATTTTACGAAAAAAAGTTATTCTTCATAAAAATTTATGCATGGTCTAACAGAAAATGCAACCACCAGATAGCAAATTTTATCAGTCGGTTTAACAAGGTTTGTCAAAAAATATAATTTTGCTCTCAAGATAAAATACCTTTATTTTCGACAAACCCTGTATACGACTGATAAAATTTGATATCAGATAATTGAAATTTAGGTTTTAGACCATGCATAACTTTTTATGTAAAGTAACTTTTTTTCTAAAATTAATAGACCATGCAATTGTTTATGAAAAATAAGTTTTTTTTTTTAATTCTTAAAAAGGTTTTCCGTATGCCGATGACGCCAACTTACATATAAATGAGATTAAATTTTTTGAAAATATTTTTTACTGATGCAGATCTAAATAAAGTATTGTTGGTAAATAAGGTACATTTTTCTTTTTTTATTTGGTTCTTTGGCTGTAAGACCTTTCGGTATATACATGGTATTCCATTAAGAATGGGAGCAACTGAAGATTAATTGATTAGAAATAAGCCGATTAAACGAAACATCCGTAGGTAAAACATTACTTGTTTCCGAAAAACAGAGTTTTAAAGTTGAATATCAAAAATTATAAATAGCTACAATTTTTTTATTACTCAGTTTAATTTTACTAAATTCGGCAAACGTTATTGGTGTAATAAAATACATCTATCAGCAAAAAATAAGTTAAATAAGCTTTGCCAGTGGCGTACGTCATGGGCCAGTAACATCTTTTTCCTTCTAAATTTTAGTCCACGTCCACTTTTGATGTTTTTTAAATAAAGTTGAGTTAGTTTTTGAGATATTCGCACATATTAGAAAATTCTGTAGTTTTTAAATTTCGATTTTTTTTTATTTAATTTCTAAGAGTACATTATTTATTTTAAAAACATCAAAAAATTTAAAATTTTATGTCCAAATAACATTTTGGATAGTGACGTAAAATTTAAGAGGTATGCGGTATTACGTACGAATGCTGTACGCCACTGGAAAAGTTAATTAAGGTAACTTATTTTTTTGCTGATAGGTGGATAATTTGACACCAAAAACGTTTGCCAAATTTAGTAAAATTGTTGTGAGTAATAAAAAAAATAAAGCAATAAATATTTTTTGGATTTTAACACCTTAACTCGGTACCAAGAAACATTTTATCTAAGCATGATTTGTTTAGTTGTCTTATTTTTAATCAGAGAATCGTCAGTTGTTCTATATCCCATTCTTAACGAAACACTATGTATAGTATAAGTGGTCCCTACGTAATGATACGAAGACCGTTGTCCTTTGTTGATTGGACACAAGAATGAACTACTAAACAGCGTTGGGTTTTTAGTAGCAACAGCTTGTACTGAAATTCAGATCGTGATTGTACCAGAACGTACTAGATTTGGCGATAAATTTCAAATAAAAACACAAACTCATTTTAAACCAAAAAATAAATAAAATGGGTATAACAAAAATATATTCTTACGTTGGTAAATAAAAAATTTAAAAAGAAACCAAAATAAACTTTATTTTAAACAAAAAAATATAAATTAAAATACGTAAAACAAAAATATATTTTTATATGGTTAAATAATAAAATTTAAACTTATTTTTTATAGAAAAACAAATAAAATAAGGGTAAAAATTAAAAAATATTTGTTATGTCAATAGATTTACAATAATTAATCTATAATAGACTGTAAGTGTAGTATTCTTTTTAATAAATAATTTACCGTAATTAACAATGTTTAAATTTATTTACTAGAACATGAAAGTGTAGTCGATATTTATCAGGTTTTTAAATTTCCCGCTGGGTTATTTGTTTGATATCGATGATAGCGACACATAGTGGGCCAGATGTTAACTGCGTTCGAGCTGGTGGTTGTTAAGCATATGCTTAGGAGCGTATCTTATATTTATGTCCCTTATATGAAGACTCATACTCCCTTATCTCTTACCCATTATTTTCAAAGTATGGGAGCACTCATTTCTCTCAAGATTCTCATCAGAAATGTCGTACGTCAATGTGGAAACGCTGTTTTAAAGGCCTCGAGGATTAAAATTCTTACGAGAATTTGTATTCCCTCTAAATAAACCAAGAGAAACAATCTGTGAGTTCACACTGGCCCCAAGGGCCCTAAAAATACTGTTTTACGTTGACATATTATGACATTTCTCTTGAGAGGAATGACTTTTCTTGAGTTTGAAAATAGCCTCCCTGGTATAAAGTATCGCATTGGGAGTATCAGAAGTATCTACTGTCTAGCATAGAAATTGGAAATCATAGAATACATTATTCTAGAAGATCCAGCGAAATATTTAAAATGTACTAGATTTAGATACTTTTGTCTTTTGTGGTACTAGCATTTATGAATGGTTGAAATGTACTGAATCTAGTACAATTGTACTAATAAACCCAACGCTGCTACTAAATAAATATACCGACGTGCCGAATCTAATGCAAAAGTTTTATTTTTATACCTGTTTCATCGAAAATATTTGTCAAGGTCAAGAACTCGTTTAGTTATTATCGCGTAGTAGCTAGGGGTGATGAATTTGTTAGGTATTTTATAACAGTTACCGTTTAGAACTAATAAAATTATTACGCCATCTGTTGAACAAAAGAACTATTAAATATGGAATATTGCTCCATCTGCTAAACAAAAGGATTCTTAATTTATGACACATAAATGACATCTATCAAAATTAGTTCATGTTACGAATATTGGGGGTGGTACTGTGGTCTTAAGTGAAAATGTTAAAGATAAATAAATCATAAATTATCGCGAAAGTTTAAAGGATGAGTTTTCGTACGAAAGGTTCGAGTGTTTTTCAAGTTTATTTTATTTTATAAATTAGTAGAATCTAGAAATTCAAATCTTTGTGTTAATAGTTATTTATGCAACAAGTGCAAAAAGTAAGTGTTTATTGCACGCGACGTGAAATTGTCCAACGAGGCCGTCAGGCCGAGTTGAACAACACGTCGAGTGCAATAAACACTTTTTGCACGAGTTGCATACAATATTTTTTCTACGTTCATGCAAAAACAAAAAAATGTTTTATAGAACTGCAGTTGTATTATCCTAATCATAGTAGCCGTGATCGTGTACCTTTGTTTAAGGCATTTATTTACGTTTGTGTTCATAACTTGTAATGACATTATTGAAAAAAATACATTTTTTTATTATTTTATTTATTAAATGTTTGAAAATAATGTAAAACTATCGTCGCAAAGTTTTATTTTTTCTATTCATTGTCCGAGAACACTTAAGAAAACCAATTAAAACTACATTTATATTGTAACATATTTCATAGACAATTGCTGGCGAACCACGACATTTTCTAGACAATTTACCACCCCGTGCGAACCATTTTAACGACCCCATTTGCGCCAATTCGTCCTTTTTCGGATAACCGTGAAATGTGGCGTATAACACATAGATACGTACACGCACAGCGGACGGTGGACGCATATACGCGGACGCATACAATCGAGGGCGATCCAACGGCAGATAATGACACGCCAGGGACAGCTGGTTGGGGTAAGTGTGATATCCCGCTGTTCCGGTAAGTGGCGGGCCTATACGGGTGGCCCCATCAGTCAGTGGGAAGCGGTCGCGCTCGTTTTTGTTGTATTATTGAATATCGAACGGGACGGAAGATGAATGAATGTAGAGTGATGTGGATTCACTCTTAATAATGCAGTGGGTTTGCCAAACGCATATTCCATGACTGACAGAATAACTGAAGTTACACAGAAGTAAATTTCTAAAAAAAAAACGCCATGCTCCAACTGCTTTCCCATACAACAATTATTGATTCTTTATAAAAAAATCTGATGTGTCCAACACATGACTTTCCTATCTAGTTATTACAGGCTTTTTCCGTTTATTGTGTACAACCTATTGCAGCATCTCTATAAATGCTTAGAGGATAAACTAATTATATACATTGTCCACATACATCTACCGCGAAACATTTTTCTATAGATATTCATTGAAAATGAAAATACTGAAAAATTTAAATTTAGCACTTTTCCTACAATTTTTCCATTACGGTCCATTTAAAAAAAATCATGTATGAACAAATATTATAGAGATCGATATCGCAAACAACTTTTATTTCAACAATTTTCATAAAAATCAGAATTTTGCACATTTTGTCAAATTTCTCGAATACGGACCATTTCAGGAAATTTTTACATAAGGCAAAAATTATAGATAATAATATTAGAAGTAACTTTTATTTGATCAATTTTCTCATTAGACGCTGGAACAAAGCTTAAGTTTGAAATTTGGTGTTTTTCCGTGTATCGGTTCATGAGTTATGCGTTATACAGACACACACACACACACACAGACACACACACACACACACACACACACACACACACACACACACACACACACACACACAGACACACACACACACACACACACACACACACACACAGACACACACACACACACACAGACATCATCGCGAAAATAGTCAAAACGGATTCAGGGGACCTCAAAACGTAAAAATCCGTCGAAAACTCGAGGTCGAAAAAAATCATGATTCCTATACTTTCCTTATATCTGTATACAGATAGGAAAGTAAAAAGCTAAAATAATTCATAAAACTAAATATACATGATGTCCCAGAACTCGAGCCAAACGGAAACCTGATTTTATATCGATTTAACCTGAATTACTTTAATCCGAAAATGTTTCATAAGCAAACTAGAGCTTTTTGTATTTTTGTATTAAAGTGCATTTTTTCAGCATATCTTAAAAAGTACATTGATTGGGCTTCTAATACCCAACCAGTTGATATAATTTTCATTTCTCTATTTTAATCACTCGTGACTGAAATATGTTCAATTATGATTTTTTATATTATATTTGTAAAAATAATGTACTGTATGATATCGCTATGTCGATAATAATTTCTTAAATTCATTATAAGGTCTAATTCAGGATAAAATTCAAATTAAAGCTGATAAGTTTTTTCTTCTTCTCAAAAATGCAATAATTGTTACTTAGTTAAAAACGGAACTTAATGAGAAGATCCTACCAATATTCTTGTAAAAATTTATTACTCATAGCTTCACCTTTACCTATGTTCTCTTAAGTTCTTCAATAACAACCTTTTTACATTATCTAGCCCAAATTGAAGCAAGATGCTTCTCCTACCAAACAGCATATGATAAAAAAATAATATCCAGTTTCTTTAAACATCAATCTTACAGAATTAGCTAATGTCAGAAATGGAGGTATAATGGTTAACTGCAGTAAATCCTAAGACTGCAACATAATTAGAAAAATGGCTGATAAACAACTCAGTAATAAATATCCCATTAAAGAATTACCCATGCTCAATAATAGATTTAAGATTGTTAAAATGTCTGTAAAACTGTCAGAAAAGTTTTAAACAAAGATGATAGTAGGCCGCCATTTCAGTGTATTTTACGTGGTCAAAACAGAGGTTTACAATTATTTACAGAACTTATCTTTCACTGAATGGATTTTAGTAAAACTTTGGCAACTTATAGTAAAATGTGTAATGATTGCAATTTTTATTTGTCCTTCTAATTATTAAAAAACATAAAAAAGTGATAGTCACAGATGGAGTTCAAAAAACTTTACAGCATTCTACATATTTTTTAAATATTCTTGCTAAATTTTATTATTCAATGTTGTGTACTTTTTACACTGTGCACAAATTACGATTTCATGTAAAATTTAACATTTTGCTGCGTCTATATTGATGGAGCAAAAGTAGCGAAAGTTTCGATACCGTATTGCTATATCTTAAAATTGTCTTGAATTTAGAGGAAAATATATTATCATGCATATTTACAATTTATAGAAATATAAATTATATACAGGGTGTACCAATAAAAACTCCCAGGCCGGATATTTTGATAAGTAATAGAGATATTTTAATTCTGTAAAAGCCAGTTCATAGAGCGCTAAGGGACCTTCAGTTTTAGATATAAATTAATTTTAAATAAGTCAATATGTAGATGGCGCTGTGCTCAATATATTTTTTTCGATGGGAGGATTTCTTATATAACGCATCTTGTAAAAAAAGCATTTTTAGCAGATTTTGTTTTATAAACTAATTTGATAAATCTAGCCATTTTTGATATACAGAGTGGGTCAATCAAAACAGTTTCATTCTGTTTTTCAGCATTAATCATTGGATTTTAAGAAAATGCTAAAACAGGACGATTTTTATTTCAAACTAAAACATTTTTACAATAGAGACATCTGTCATGTGTCAACCCCCCCCCCTTGCTCTTGTCCAACACCTTAATTTTAATTAGATAATGTACCGTGTATGACACATCATTGAAAAGGTAATTTAATGGAGAATTTAGAAATATTTCTGTATATTGCGTTACTTAAATTTTATCGCCCTCTAGCGGGATAAAAAACTACTTAGTATTATAGAGTGTGACATAACAATGTGCAGTATATCATTAAAAAAGTAATTTTATAGGGAATATAAAAATATGTCTGTTCATTGCGATACTTTTAATTGTACCGCCCTCTTTTGGGATAAAGAAACTGCTGTACGTATTATAAAATGTGACACCTTATTTGAAAGCAAATTAAATTACTAATTTAATGCACTACATAACATTATTATAAATATTCTTTATATTGCACTTGCAATAGTTTGAAAATTATTATTGTTAACTTTATTTTGTTGCAAGTGCAATATGGAAATATTTATATTAATGTTATGTGATGCATTGAATTAGTAATTAAATTAGCTTTCAAATGAAGTGTCACTTTATAATACATTACAGCTGTTTAATCCTGATATAGGGCGCTAAAATTAAAAATATTGCAATAAAAAGTCATATTTCTGACTTTCCCATAAAATGACCTTTTTAATGATGTGGCCGTACATAATACATTCATTATTTAAAATTAAACGGTTGGAGAAGTAGAAGGGAGGTGGCTGACACATTACATGTCTGTATTGTAAAAATGTGTTTAGTTGAAAATAAAAATCGACTCGTTTTAGCATTTTCTAAAAATCCAATGATTAATGCCGAAAAACAGGATAAAACTATTTTGAGTGACCCACTCTGTATATCAAAAATGGCTAGATTTATCGAATTAGTTTATAAAACAAAATGTGCCTAAAAATGCATTTTTTACAAGATGCGTTATATAAGAAAGATCCTCCCATCGAAAAGAATATATTGAGCGCAGCGCCATCTACATATTGACCTATTTAAAATTAATTTATATCAAAAACTGAAGCTCCCTTAGCGCTCTATAAACCAGCTTTTACAGAATTAAAATATCTCTATTACTTACCAAAATGTCCGGCCTGGGAGTTTTTGTTGGTACACCCTGTATACAGGGAGATTCATTTTTTACTGTTTTCCTAATGAGATGATTTTTTATTCATATTTTGTGACTTCTCTAAAATCAAATACTTAATTTAATAAAATAAAAATAAATGCCTATATACGAGGAAAATCAAAAATGCACTCAAGAGTAAAGTGCCCTTATTTACACTTTTCTAGTTGAGTACTCATATAACGTCACAAAATACTCATTTAAAACGCGTTTGAAAAGAATTATGAAAAAATTGGTTAAGGATGTAATTTTTTGTATCTATGCTGAGTTTTTTCTGTAAATAAAGTGTGAGTTCGGCAAAATAGGTATCGGTTAGTTATGCATTCAATATGTGCCTAGCAAACACAAACATATGTATCATTTACATATCGTGTTACCTAACAAAGTAACTTACATGTTATATAATAACTTACATGATTACTATAAAAACTTGCCTAATTTTGTTATAAAGCAAGTTCTTCATAGATAATGTAATGGGTTAAATACATGTAAAAAACAATGTTATATATCGGAAGACATGTAACATTTATAATATTATTGTAACATTTAATATGCTTCATTATTACCGCACATATTTATTACTTTTTTATATTTATTAAAAATGTTAATGGTTTAACGATTAAATTGGCAACTGTCTTAATGGTTTCTGCCTTAATATTGTTTACACCAATTGCTTTTTTGTTTTTCAGATAATTTGTTATACTACATAATTTCTTAGTATCTCGCAATGCTAAAGAAATGAGTTGAATAGTTGCCATCTTTTTTAATACTGTTTGCTATTGTCTGCCCTACATTTGCAAATTATTTATTAAAATTATCAGCTTTGTTATTTGTATTTATTACTAATTGACCTGTTTCGTTCTGTATTGTTATTGGTTTCTATTTATTTTGCATAAAATTTATATTCTGTTGTCATTATTAAAAAACTAAGTTTATTTTCATAAGTTTTATTGTGTTTTAAGTTTTTAGGATTTTTTGTACATTTTTAAACATTTTATTTTTTGCATTAATAAATTTTAGCAACGCGTTAGTTATCCAAGTAGTGATTTTAGTGTGTTTTCTTTTGACAAGTAGTTTTTCGCTACATCCGTTAAAGGCTTTAGAAAATATTGATTAAAAATTATTACTTGTGATTTATCTGAATCACGATCACTGTATGTAGAATCCCATGAATCTTTTGTTAACAATTTGATCAGTTTATTTGTATTATTATTTTCTATGTAATTATTTTTTTAATTTTGTTCTGTTAGTGAATTTTTGTTGATTATTATTCAATCTCATTAAGTATGTTTACAAACTTAATTGTATTGTGATCATAATTACTGGGGTTATAATTAAAAAAACATATGTTTGGTTCGTACACGAGCTATGCAACACCCTGTATACCTCCCAATAATTTTAAAATGTTAACCTCAAACCTGTCCATAATTTTCTTAATACACTTTTTTAATATCTTTTTCAAAAAGGAAGATATCGTACTTTTCCACAATATTGGTCCACCTTGTATGTCCAAATGATTGGTCTTGTGAGACATTTACAGCCAGTTGCAAATCCGGAGAAGATTTCTTGCGATTTTGAACTGGGTGCCATAAGCGCTTACAAAGAAGCGTTTCCAAATGCAGAGCTGCTAGGTTGTTTTTTTTTCATTTTGTGAAAAATATGAAAAAATGAATTTGCTGGGTCGATATAATACCCATGCTGATTTCAGTCTTCATGCACGAATGGTGATATTTTTGACATTTGTTCCAAAAGAAGACATGGATATTGCAATCGAACATTTCATTGGAGACTTGTCTAACGAGTTGCAACCTCTAATAGGATAGTTTAATGGGTCATACGTAGGACGTCCTTAAGGACAGCGTCGAAAAAGGCGCAATCCACTGTTTCCGATCACATTGTGGTCTGTCTACAACCTCGTTTTGGAGGGTACAGACAAAACGAACAACCACGCCAAAGCTGTACACAGACGACTTCAAAACAAAATGTCCATGGATCATCCAACGATTTTCCAACGACAAAATTTGTTGATGTACTTGAAAATATACAGTCAGGAAGGGACTTGTATTATGAACAATTACTATCGGATCAGCAGCCGCCAGCTAAATTAAAAAAACATCGCGATTGTGACAAAAGGATTTTAAAAATCGTGATTGTTTATAAAAATAGAACCATAAATGAATATTTAAATGCAACATAACATAATTATATTATGAATTCTTAATAATACAATTAAAATAGACATTTCATATACAGGGTGTTTATTAATTGAGTGCCGATACTCAAGGGTGTGAATCCTTAGGTGATTTTAAGAAGAAAAGTTAATATCAACATATGTCGTAACTCACTTAATTTTTGAGCTACAGGGTGTTACAATTTTAAGAAAAAAATTACTTTTTTATCATAATTTTTTTATCACTCCAGATATTTCTATGAAATTTTGTACACACGTTTTAATAATTAAGGAGCATTTTTTGACGTATAAGATTTTTTTAAATTTTTACCAGTGACGTCCGTACGGGGTTTGAACTGAATATTTTTGAAGAAAAAAATGGTACGCCACTGCTTTTTCTGAAAACCAAAATTATTTTTGAAATCATCATTTATTTTGGAGCAAACTTGGCTCATAGACTTACTTTCGTACGATGCACCGTTTTCGCGTAAAAAAATAAAAACCATTGTAGTGGTTGGTCAAATTTTTTCCTTAAATTCATTGATACCTACTGCTTTTGATATTTTGTTGAAATCTGGTAGGCACCCACCATGCGTGGAAACATTTTTTTGGGACAAAAATTAATTTTCTACGTTTTGAATAGAAAAAAATGGTAAGCGCATTATTGCCCTCTTAAAACAAATGAAATAAACATTAGTAGGCTGGGTAAAGCGTCATCATTCTTTTCACAAAGATAATAAAGTTGACATTGATTTTACATTATTAAATAATTATTATTAGAGTAAGTGTTAAAATCTGAAAAAAAAATGGTAAATTTTACGAACAGTGAATTAGCTGACATGCATTTTAGTTATGGGCTTGCAGATGGAAATGCATACGAAGCCAGATGGATATACCAAGAGCGGTATCCAAATCGCGTACTACCCGATCCGAGAACATTTTCTAGGATTCATAGACGTCTTCACGAGACCGGAACTTTAAAAGTAGACCACAGAGCTAAAGGAGTCCATCAAACACAGTAAGAACACCGGAACTTGAAGAAGGAATTTTACATGAAATTGAGGAGAACCCCGAAACTAGCACGAGGAGAATCGCGTCAACATTTAATGTTTCACATGTACTTGTTTGGAAAATTCTCATCGAAAATTTGTTATACCCATATCACATTCAAAGAGTCCAGGCATTACTCCCTAGAGCTTTCCCGTTGCGAATTAATTTCTGTGAGTGGTTTCTACAAAACCTGCTGGAAAATCCATTATTTGACAGGCACATTCTTTTTACCGATGAAGCTAATTTTTCTCGAAACTCAATAATAAATTTCCATAATAACCATTTATGGGCAGATGAAAACCCTTATGCAATTGTTGAGTCAAATCATCAAGAACAGTTCTCATTAAATGTTTGGGCTGGCATTATTGATGATTATTTGATAGGCCCATTTTTTCTCCCAAAAAGACTTGATGGACAATCATATTTACACTTCCTTGAAGATGATCTGCCGCCAATGCTTGAAGACCTTCCTCTTTCATTAAGAAACCAGATGTGGCTAATGCACGATGGTGCGCCTACACATTTTAGCTTACGAGTGCGTAAATTTTTAAATCACACCTATCGCAATCGGTGGATAGGTCGCGGAGGAACGCAGTCATGGCCGCCTAGATCTCCCGACCTTAATAGTTTAGACTTATTTTTCGGGGGGCATCTGAAAAGCTTAGTGTACGCAGTGCCGATTCAAACCGAAGAAGAGTTACGAAATCGTATAACAGTCTGCTGCCAAACCATAAGAAACACCCCAGGAATCTTTGAAAATGTGCGTCAGTCTATGCGAAGAAGAGTAGATGCTTGCATACGTGTGGATGGAGGACACTTCCAACAATTATTACTGTAAATAATTTGGGTTCTTTATTTTGTTTGTATTCTCTTGTAATTTCGTTTTAGATTCAAGATTTTGAATTTTCATTTTACTATAAATAAATCCCGATTTTTAAAATACATAGAATTTAAAAAAATCAGAGGTGTACGTTTTTTTTTCTATCCAAACAGTCAATATGATGCCTACGTGGCCGTCACTGGTGGAAGTAGAAAATTCATTTTTGCCCCAAAATAAGTGTTTTCACGCATGGTGGGTGCCTACCAAATTTCAACAAAAAATCAAAAGCAGCTTAAGAAAAAAAAAATTTGGTTTTTATTTTTTACGCTAACACAGTGCATCGTACGAAAGCAAGTCTATGTGCCAAATTTGCTCAAAAATAAATGAATATTTCAAAAATAATTTTGGATTTTAGAAAAAGCAGTGGCGTACCATTTTTTTCTTTAAAAATATTCAGTTCAAACCCCGTACGAAAGTCACTGGTAAAAATTTAAAAAAATCTTATACGTCAAAAAATGCTCCTTAATGATTAAAAGGTGTTTACCAAATTTCATAGAAATATCTGCAGGATAAGAAAATTATGAAAAAAAAAATATATTTTTTCTTAAAACTGTAACACCCTGTAGCTCAAAAATTAAGAGATTTACGACATATGTTGATATTAACTTTTCTTCTTAAAATCACCCAAGGATTCACACCCTTAAGTATCGGCACTCAATTAATAAACACCCTGTATATTATTTTCTATGAATTGTTACCTACCTAAAAAAATATAATTGGCGTCAAAATGGCCCGGCGTCTAAATGGCCGGCGTCGAAACGGCCGTGTCAAAATGATCGCGTCGAAACGTCCTAGACCGTATTATTTAATACCCGTATTAACTGCAATAAATCGTCATCGGTTACAAATTATGCAAAACACATATGCTGTAGATTCGTCAATGGTCTTAGAAAGTTTGATCATATTAGACCGTCAGATAGTGATTTAGGTTCCCCATTTTCGCATGCAAGCCTTTTGAATAGAATGAAAGCAAATTTATGAGCGGCCCCTGGGGATAACATATTGAAAATTCGATTTTCCTTAACAGAAATAAAAGGTGTTTTTTGGTCATTTTTCCACGCAAGCCATTTTCACTATATGATTAATTATTAGAACTAGGCTTCGGAAAACCAAAGGCTTTAATGTTGCAAGTGGCTAAAGGATTGAAATAAGGGCGTAATCTTATAAAGAAAAATCGATATTTTAACTGATTTTTCCACACAAGCCCGTCGAAATTATGAATACATACATCGTCACTAGCCCGAAAAACATATTGGCGCGAATGGATAAGTGCATTTTGGAGTCGAAAAAATTACCGCAAATTTTTTTTGATTTTTGAGTTATTTTTTCATGCAAGCCTTTTTAACCATAGAATGTTATTAATGTGTTAGACGTAATAATAAAATTGGCATGAGTATCGGATGTGGATGAAACGAAGGCTTGAGTCGAAAAGTTGCAGGAAAATTGTATGGAAAATGCCACCATTTTCCAACGCTAGCCGTTTGACATATGCTTAGAAAAAGTGATTCTAAGACTATATAACAAAAGGCTTGAGTGTCGGACATGGTCATCATATTAATTATATATATTTTATTTAACAAAAACCTGACAAAAAAAGTTTATAAATTTCCACCATTTTCCCACACAAGACTTTTGGCACATGCTTAGAAAAAGTGATTCTAAGACTATATATAAAAAGGCTTGAGGGTTAAACATGGTCTTCATATTGTTTATACAAAATTTATTTAACAAAATGCTGACAAGAAAATTTATAAATATCCACCATCTTCTCACGCAAGCCGTTTGGCATATGCTTGGAATCATTTATAATTCGCCATAAAAAAAAAAAAAACTAAAACCTAAATATCAAAACCTAAATATCACCCTAAATCATCTAAATATCGATCCTCAAAGTTATTTTATATATAATATAATATAATTTTATTATAAGAGTTGTCTCGTGGCCGGACTATTCAACGACTAATTTTATACCTTTTAAATGTTTATTAACTTAACGCCCTTTTAAATGATTGTAAAAATTCAAATATTTCAGTTGATTAACTAAATAAATGTATATCATAGTACTTAACAATTATTTAATTTGAAGAAAAATAACTAATGTAAGGAACACAACAACCTGTAACTTAAATTTTAACCAAAAAAATAACGCACAATAATTATTTAATCTAATAACTTGTATAATTTGAAATAATGTCACATAATATCATAGGAACATCAACATTTTCTAATCGACTTCAAGAAAATCATTTTGATCTGTTAAAAGATTTATCTCATGACATTATTGATTGCTTTAATATCTTACATCTTACATAAATGCAATTTAAAATGGTTTCGAATTGTCTATTCCATAGAATAATTGATTGTCATCATTAAATTCTAGGAAATCTACTTTTTCATGTTTAGTAGCTGCATTTTTATTTTATAGATAAATTAAATTTATAAAAATTCAAAAATGGACCAACATATCTTTGTAACGAATCTGTTAATAGGGCCAAGTCTTTTCACCTCTAAGTAAAGTTGAAAGTAACTACTTGCTGATTAAACTATAGGAATAATGTTTGTTAATCTGTCAAGTAAACCTACATGTAACGTTACTCAGAGGGTAAAAGATCGACCCTTAACAGAAATTTTAAAGTTTATATTTAATAGCCCTTTGAAAGAATATATATATAAATTTTTCTATAAAATAAACATATTGTTAATTCAACACGAAATTCATATTAAAATTTGCTATACGAATAATCACCGAACAATAAATAATAATAATAACAACTTTGCATAAATATTTATTTGTAAACTTTTTGGTCAGTTCTTTTTTAGATAAATAATATGCTCCATGTCCAATAATCAAGCCTTTTGTTATATCGTTTTAGAATTACTTTTTCTAAGCATATGACAAAGGGATTGCGTGAGAAAATGGTGGAAATTTCTAGATTTTCTTGTCAGCTTTTCGTTGAATAAATTATAAAGATATAATTAATATGATGGCCATGTCCAAAACTCAGGCCTTTTGTTATATAGTCTTAGAATCACTTTTTCTAAGCATATGCCAAACGGCTTGTGTGGGAAAATTGTGGCAATTTGCATACATTTTTCCAGAAACTTTCCTATGTTCTGAGAATATGAAGACCACGCTCTGTACTCAAGCCATTATTTTTTTCTGGTCTCTTAAATTCATAAGTTTTTATTGCAAAAAATTTCGTTGATGGGAAAATAACTAAAAAATCGAAAAAAAATTCTGTTAAATTTTCCAACCTTAAAATGGACTTATGCACTCACGCCACTCAAGCCAATATGTTTTTCGGGCTAGTTACGATGTATGTTTTCATACTCTCGATTGGCTTGTGTGGAAAAATCGGTTAAAATTTCGATTTTTCTTTACAAGATTACGCCCTTATTTCAACCCTTTAGCCACTAGCAACATTAAAGCCTTTGATTTTTCGAAGCCTAGTTCTATTAATTAATCATATAGTGAAAATGGCTTGCGTGGAAAAATGACCAAAAAACACCTTTTATTTCTGTTAAGGAAAATCGAATTTTCCATATGTTATCCCCAGGGGCCGCTAGAAAATTTGCTTTCATTCTACTTAAAATCGATGTACTTTTCAACCCTCTTCGAGGCTTGCATGCGAAAATGGGGCACCTAAATCAGTCACTATCTGACGGTCTATATCTCTCATGCTTTTATTCAAACAGGATGGCTAAATGTATATAATCTCTTCAAATATTTATTCCTTCCGATGATTTTTAAAATACTAGTTACCTCTACACCAGCTCATCTTTGCAACAAATTAATTTTTCGAAGAGCAATGCATAATGTTAACGTCCAGAAAATTTTGTTTTGAATATGCCTCGCTACTCCACTACATTTTTTACAAAAAGCTTCTCGTATAACGCTGTGTTTTTGTATAATAATTTAAATAATAATCTGGAACAATTACATTAAGTTGAAAGTTTCAAAAATGCTCTAAAACGACAGTTCTTATGGTTACAAAAATATTATTTAAAATTTTACTCTCTTTATCTTGCAATTATCTATGATTTATGTAAACTATTTATAAAATGTTTTAGAATATTTTTTTTATTATTATTATTTTTATTATTACTAATAATAAAAATTATTTTAATCAATCTTAATTATATTATTTCGCTATAAATATGATTTTGATAAAATCTAGCTACTACTTTTAAAAGTACCCTCATCGTTACATAAAAAATTCAACTAAAGCAGCTGCACTCAAAATCACAGTAGGTGTCCTCGTATGGGTAGCACATAGTAAAAAAAAACATTAATAAACATAACACTTTCTGACGACCTACCCCGTTATAAAAAAATAGGGTGGAATCCAACGGTAGCCGTAAATTATTGGGAGGTCCATTGTCAAGTAAATATGTTAAGCCTAAAGAATGGCAATGGAAAAAAGTGTAATAAATTACGTGAAGAATTGAAGGGCGAGGTTATTTGAACAGGTGTTTTTTATTCTACGGTCATAATATTTTTATTGTGACATAAAAAATATAAATTGGTTGTTATAACTTAGTTGGATTTTTTGATATTACTTTTCGTTCGAAAAGAATAATCTGAATATAATTGAGGTTCCTATCTGAGATTCTCAGTACTGTTTTCGTGCCAACCAAACAAATTACTTATCCTCACTTTTTATCACTTTTCTTCGCGTTTCGGATCACTTAAGTCCAAAAAAAAAACAAGTTTCGTCTAGTCCACTGTGCGTATGTGTGCTGTCACTATACCTAACTATAGAATAAAATCTGCAATTGATTTACTTCAAGTCGGGAACCCTATTAGTTTATAGTTCTTTCGGTTTAACTTAAGTGCTTAAATATCAGTAATTACTGAGGCCTCAGTATTGCATTCGTGCAGACGAAAAAATTTTCTTACCCCCATTTTTTTAAACTTTTTTTTACGTTTCCGATCATTCTGAGTCCGAAAACGCAAAAAAAAAAAAATTCGTCTAGTCGTCTGTATGTATGTATGCCGGCACGATAACTCGAGAACGAAAGTTCTAATTGACTTGCGGTTTTGATTTTCTTAAATAATTGCTTAGAACTACTTTAATATCAATGTTCTTAAATCTGCCTGTGTAATCCTTATGCAACTAATTTATACATTCCAAACATTCCACGTCTAAATTCCTAAGATTCCTAAAATTCCTAAAATTCCAGCGACCTGTCAAATAACTGTTGATTGTAAAGGTGAGATTTCTAAGGGGGTTGCGACTTTCATAGTTGCACTCATAGGCTATTTTTATTTGAAGTAGTAGTCGTCAAGCCTGCCAATGTATGAAAAATATACAAGCAATTATACAAGAAGTTTCTTAAAAATGATTTTTTTATGGTAATGCTAACTTAAGCTTACTACTATTTCACTCCTAGCCACAGTGACACTGGCTCTGTCGCAACCCCATAGAATAATTAACCGGTTATTTTATTTCCCATGGCTGTGCCTGTCAGTGTCAAGTATCAAGTTGTCAACTGAACTGTGATGTGTGAATTGATCTTAAATGTCAAATTATTTAAAAATGTTTGTATCCTTCTTTTGATATTTATTTTTAACAATTTTTAACACATGTAATGTGTATGTAATTTAAAAATAATTACACAAGTCAATAATATAATTTTTTCTGGTTAATCGAATCGGTACGCATTTGATTATTTTAAGGTAAAGTGAGTGACGGTTTTACTGTGATTTTCATATTTTGAACCTTTTGAGATATCTGCTTACTGAATTTGAAAACGTGATTTTCAAAAATGATACATTCGAAGTAACCTTAAAACTATGTATGACACTAACAAACAAACAAACAAATAAATATTCAGCTGATTTTAGGACTTCTAAACCAACAAGATTAAAAGATCCATTTATTAAGGTAAATAATAGGATAGAACTTTAAATATACCTAATGTTTAATATTAAAATCAAATTTTACATACTCGTCTTGTTTTTGGTACATGTTATTAATCATTTCTCAGTTTGAAATTTTGTAATTTGGTATTATTTCAGAAAGGATTGCAATTTATAATTACAATACATACTAAACATAATCATACTCTTGAAACAGCTGAGACACTTCGACTTCTTCAAGCCAAGCAATGGTTTTAAAAATCAGGGCTTGTGAAAATCATATGGTTTAGCCTAAGTAGTGCCAATGCTTCACAAACCAAAAAATTCAACGTGCTCATACTACTATGCGCTTTCTCGTTTTTTTTACGCTACGCCGCGCCGTTTACCCTTGTGGGCCTCAGTCTCGATAAAGTGATAAAGTGATAAAGTAATAACGTTGTTTTGGTCCTTATTTTGCATTTTAAATTAGCACAAAATAATTTAAACGCAATACACGACAAA
The DNA here is from genome assembly GCA_927349885.1 of Psylliodes chrysocephalus. Taxonomy (NCBI): domain Eukaryota; kingdom Metazoa; phylum Arthropoda; class Insecta; order Coleoptera; family Chrysomelidae; genus Psylliodes; species Psylliodes chrysocephalus. The sequence goes on from OV651821.1 coordinate 49,178,866, forward strand.
ATAACTCACTTTCAAGAAAAGTAAATAACTTTAACAAGCAATATACACACTACAATAAGTTATTGAGAATAAATGAATATTATTTTCTAATTGTCAATAAAATAATGAAGTTAATCATATGCAACTAACAACACAAGAAAGTAGTTATATTGATTGCCTAGATATCAGTAATGTTTTTAAATAAATAAACAGTCTAGTTAGAAATAAGAAAATTAGAAAAAATATTGTATGTAACACGTTACGAAATGCCATTTTATAAAACTCATTCATGTTGTGGGACCTCGCTCTGCTGGTCACGCAAATATTCTCTCGTTACATAAAATAAGTACTTTCTTAACTGGTTTCATAAATACCTATTCTTCATATGAGCTTTAATTTATTTGCAAATTATGATTGTCAAAATTTATTTTTTCCAATAGTTGAAATTGCTAAGAAATGAATGGTCCTAAAAAATGAGTTGTTTATTTTTTAAAGATCAATAATTTAGTTTAAAACGTGAATTCAGTTTGAGCAGCTTTAGGATTTTTTGTGGTAAATTTTTTTAATTTTAAATAGTTTTCAAAATTTGTTTTAAATTTTGTTGTGTAGGATCCCACACAGTGGATGTATATTGTAATTTGTCATAATTTTTAATTGAGTATGTGTCTGTAAAGTCGCAAATTGTGAGCTTCAGATATCCTAATAATTGGTTAGCTTCAGTGGCGGGTCGTGGTAATTTAAAATGGGTGTTCACTTTTTGCAACAATTTTATTATTTGTAAGTTCGGTTAAAAACTTTGTACAAGAACCAATATCGCTGTTTTTTTTATTATTATTTGAGTTTGATTTAAGTGTAGTTAATATTATCATCAATATCATACTGTGTTCAAGCACTACAACTAATAATTATTAAATAAATGGGTATTTTAGTTATTGTAATATTTGTTTTGTTTTTAATACATCGAAAACCATCTATAAACATTATTAGTTAGTCAACTGACTTTTGGTGGCATTATAAATTATACTTTTCATAGTTTACCAGACCTCCTTAACCCCCATTTTAAATCAAAACCAGAGTCAATAGGCTTCATCCCTTTATACAGCTTGATTCCAAAAATTTTAAGTTGATATTATTGTCCGTTTTTGAGTTAGATTTATTTTAAATATTTTAGCCCTCTTAACCCTGGGTAGTTTTATTCAGATTTTTTTAAGAATAAATAGGCTTTAACTTCTTATAAAGCTTAATTTTTACTAAAAATTTTATGTTCGTTTCTAATTCAGGATTTTTTAAATTTCAACCCATCTTAACCCCCAATTTTCAATCAGATTTTTTCGATATATCACAACTATAATACAAGAAGCCAATCTGACTTTCATGTACGGCAACCTATCACAAAAAGTTCACAAAATATAATTTTTAATAAAGGTTTAAAAAATTTAATAGACTGTAGACTGTCTACAGAAATAAAAAAAAAAACAACAATAATAATATTCAAAAGTAACCTCAAACAATACTTGATAAATAAACAGAACGGATATACTTTCTTGTAATAATACTCTTTAAATCTGCCCTTTTTAAGTATATTCCTTAATTTATTGTTATTTTACCCCTCGCTTTACCTCGTTTTGCTACTTACTATGTTTAAATTATTAATAGTTTTGTGACAATTAGGTCATAGCAACTTATAGCCACAAAACTGTTTTTGTGTTAAAGTATATCCATATAGAGCAATGTAATTTACAAAGGCCTTCTTTCAACATACTACTAAATGTTATCTTTATAATTAAAATAAAAAACACAACAAAATACCTCGGTATCATAATTGATCAAAATTTGAAATGGGTTGTACACATTACGTCATTAAAATTCCAAGGTAAGAAGATTCATATTTAAATTTTATGAATTGAGGTTATTTTTGACTGGGATTTTACTAATTATTATTTACTTTTTCTACTAGTTGAATATGTAATCCAAAATCGTATAATTAAAATTATCTACAAGAAAACAGCATTATATCCTACCTATATAATAAAAAGTGCTTTGTATAAAAACATTATATTATCTGTCTTGCTGTACCTTTATTTAGGGAAAGCCTGAATTGAGATACACTACAAATTATTTGCAATAAATATCAATAGAAGCATACATTTTTAAATAATTTGATATTTAAGAGCCATTCACAGTTGACATCTTGATACTTGACAGTCGTAACCAAGCAATATTCTGTTTTTTGCCAAATAAAATGTCCGGTTAATTGTTCTATGGGGTTGCGACAGAGAGCCAGTAAATTTAATGAAGGTGTTTTTGTGGCTAGGGGCGATATAGTAGTAGTAGTACGCCTAAGTCAGCACCACCATAAAAAAGTCATTTTTAAGAAACTTCTTATATATATTTCATAAATTGGCAGGCTTGGCGACTAATTTCACTGATCTGTAATATTTTAAAATACTACAGATCAGTGACTAATTTCGAATAAAAATAGCCTTTAAAATGGCTATGGTTGCAAGTATGAAGGTCGCAACCCGCCTTAGAAATTTTACCTTTACTATTAACAGCAGTTTTTTGACAGGTCGTTAGAGAATGTTTGCAATTTATGAAATGTTAAGAATGTTAGGAATGTTGACGTTAGAAATAATTGGAATTCCTAAAATTGTCACATAAGAAATGCATAGACGGATTTTAAGAAAATTGATATTAAAGTAGTTAGGGTGAACCGAAAATTCTGAAAATCAAAAGGGTTCTAAGCTAGAACTAATTATTCAAGAAAATCAAAACCGTAAGTCAATCAAAACTTTCATTTTAGAGTTATCGTGCCGGCATACATACACACAGACGACCAGATGAAATTATTTTTTTTTGCATTTTCAGAAACATGAAAAAAGTTATAAAAAATGGGGGTAAGAAAATTTTTTCGTCTGTAGGAATGCAATACTGAGGCCCCATAGAAACGGCCTCAGTAAAATAAATACTTACCTACAGTAATGTTATAAAATGCCAGGAAATCTCTATATATCAAATGTTATGTTTTCATAGCTCATTAACTATATATTTTATAATTGTTCTTTAAAATGAAATGATTATATATGAAATAGTGTACACAAACCATGGCGGAAATTAGCTCTCCAGGCTCGGTCTATAAAAATTCATCTCGATACAAGCGCCTTGATGATATACAGGGTGTCTCATTAGTGCGTAATTGTTCAATATTTTAATTTGTCTTATAGACACGCAAAAATATATTTTTTAAAAATATTTTTGGATATTCAGGGTGTTGTGTTTTTACCTGGCAAATAAAAATATTTGTTTTTTAAATAAAACACCGTATTTGAAATTATTAGAATGGTCATAATGTATTTAACTCTAGAATGTTTTCATAAAATATTACAGTATTGCCAAGCAATTATTTTTTTTTTTTTTTTAATTAAAAAATGATGTAGACCCCAAATTAAATTATAATAAATTAGATATGTTTACATTGATTTCAAAATTGTTTATTATATTGATTTATAAGATACTAAGCTGACGAATAGTAGTGATAAAACTGGTTTATTTTATACAGAGAGTCTTAAATATGACTAATTTTGTGTTTAATTTAGTAAATTTTTTCAAACGCTACACCCTGTATAATATCTTAGAAAAAAATTCCTTATAAAGACAGTTTTAATATAAAAGTCGTATGTTTAAGAATTAATAATAAATATACAGGGCAGGGTATAAACGAGGTGCTGACAAAATCTATACTTTTTTAAAGCAAAACACCCTGCAGGTAGTTATACATATTTGATTGTTTTTACATCGTCAAACAATCTGAATTAATTAACTTCTTTCATTTGTATATAGCGTATACCATAACGTGCAGTTAAGATTTTCTTAATTTTTTAAATCGAATACCCTGTATTAATTAAATGGTGGTATAACAAATAGGGTATTCCATTTAAAAAAAAATGAAAAAATCGTTACCCTGCATTTTGACACACCCTATATACAACGCAGCAAATAAATTAAATCTATTAAAATTGTTTGACGATGTGAGAATAATCAAATATATATATAACTACCTGCAGGGTGTTTTGCTTTAAAAATGTATAAGTCTGGTCAGCCTCTCGTTTATAGACCACACTGTATATTTAGAAATATTTATTAAACATACAACTTTTATATTCTTTCTTCTTTTCGTATTTCCAATAATAAAACAGCTATCGATCAATTACGCACTGATGGGTTACCCTGTTAATGTGTAATTGGTTAACATGTTGGTATCGTTGGATAGGTAAATTTATAAAGAATTTTATGCTGAAACATTTTCCACATCGGTATGTGATCTACTATTTTCGACCTATTGTAAATACATTCATTTAAGTTGTTGTAACTCTGTCAATGGTAAAAAAATATGAAAATATAGGGTAAAGCATACAGTCGTAGGACATCAGATAGTTATTGGACATCCTCGACCTAAATCCTAAAAACAAGACTTCTAATGATCGAAATATAACTACCGACCGATAGATGTCAAGAGCGTCCTATATTACCTTACTGAAGTAAAGCTCAGGACATTCCAATTTGATTTGATAGTTCCGTGTTAGTGTTGAAGTGCACGTGGTAGATAGGTACGTATTGTTTACTGTTTTGTTTAGAATAACATAATTTTTACAAACGAGTTAGGTAGTTATTTTATTTACTTATATGAATGTTTAGCTATAGGTATAGTGACACAATTTTATGAAGAATAAAGTGTTTACAGGAATTATAACCTCACGTTAAGATTTTAACCCAAACATGGGGTGTCCAATAACTGTATCGAAAATGTGGATTAATTTATGTTATTGGACAAGTGTCCAATAACTGTAATTAATTTAATAACTCAAAATTGTATTTCATTTATCTGGGCATAATTCAGTAAGCATACTGTACTTTTTATTCTACTTTTAGGTTAACAGAAATAGTTATTGGACATGTGTCCAATAACTAAATTCGTAGTGTCCTATAACTGTCTTTTTATTTATAGATGATAAAAATGCCTAAATTAAAAAACTATAACAAAAGCAAAATAGAAAACGCTGTTCGGGATGTTCTGAGTAAGACAGAATCCTATAGATCCACTGAGCGCAAATACGGAATACCTAAATCTACCATCGAATTTAGAATTAAACATCCAGAACATAAGAGTACTGAAGATGAAGAAAGAACATTGGTGAAGTTTCTATCTAGATAGTTACTTATTATCTATTTTGTTTTTATTTCATTTTTTAGATGGATAACAGATATGGCACGTAAGGGATTTCCGAGAAAAGCAAACGACCTGAAGGGTAGTGTGCAAAACTTCTCAAATAATAATCCTCGAAAGAATCCATTTGTTAATAATCGACCTGGAGATGGTTGGGTCAAAGTATGCTAACAAAATGTTTAAATCAACAATATTTAACAAAACTTTTTTTTCAGGCTTTCTTAAGAAGACATCATGAACTGTCAGAAAGAACCAGCGAATCTGTTACGTCAGCCAGTGCTTGTATTTCTGAAAAGGATATTAGACACTGGTTTCTAGAAGTCGAAAATTATTTAATAGAAAAGGGGTTAGAAGATGTTATATCTGATCCTTCAAGAGTCTTTAACGGCGATGAGTCCGGATTTCAAATTAATCCAAGCACTGGAAAAGTATTTGCCAAGCGAGGCTCAAAAAACGTCTATACAATTGATAGAGGATCTTCAAAAGAAAATATCACCGTGATGTTTACATTTTCAGCCTCTGGTGACACTTGTGTACTCATGATAATTTACCCCTATATGAGATTTCCAGAAAAAATTGCAAAGTCTGTAAACCCGGAATGGGGAATTGGTCGCAGCGCTAACGGATGGATGACGACTGAAACGTTTTACGAATACATAGCGAACATTTTTCATCCGCACCTCGTAAAAAATAATGTAAAGTTCCCAGTCATCCTTTTTTTAGACGGACACACATCACATCTAAATTATTCTCTAAGTCTTTTATGCAATGAATTGCAAATAGAGATATTTGCGCTCTACCCAAATGCCACAAGAATTTTACAGCCATGTGATGTGGCGGTTTTTCGGCCATTAAAAGAGGCTTGGCGTCGAACAGTTAGACAATGGGATGAAGAACATCCAGGAGAAGTACTCAACAAGGTTACTTTTGCACCTGTGCTAGAAAAAGCTCTTAATTCAAGTATTAAACCTGAAACGCTAGTGAATGGATTTAGAACATGTGGACTCTGTCCATTTAATCCCAATGCAATTGACTACTCAAAGTGTTTGGGGGGAACTATAGCAAAACACCGATGAAGACCCTCGATTGCCGACTCCACTAATGGATTATGAAACGTTTGCCAAAATTGTAGGTGAAGAAAAAATTACCCAATTCATAATGTTAAATGAGCACATTCCGGACGTTAGTAGTAACGATTTTCTTTCTCTCTTTAAAATTTGGCAGCATTTTAATAAACAACCTGAAAATAATAGTCAAAATGAGATTAGTAAAGAAAATCAAACGAAAATTATAGATCAGAATGAATTGATTAATTATGCTCCTTCTGGGACATCAGACTCACCACCGCCACCACGGACTAATTCTATTAACATAATCTCAGTGGATGTTTTGGTTCATGCACCAATAGACAAAATTATAAATACAACAGAAGATGTTTCAATTGATAAAGCTGAAGAAATTTTAACGAAAACGACTGAAGATATTTCAACAAAAGTGACTGAAGATATTATTTCGATAAGTAACACTGAAGATATTTTAACGAAAGTGACTGAAGATATTTCGTCTGAAGATATTTCAACGAAAACGACTGAAAATATTTCGACAAATTCGACTGAATATATTTCAACCAAAGTCTTACAAACAAGCAACAAGCATCGTATAATTGATTCACCAATATTTGGGCAATACTTGACAACACCAGAAAGCCCTAAGAGAAAAGGGAAGAGAAATATAGAAAGAATTCCATTTGCAGTAACGTCAAAAAGATGTCAAGAAATGTTTGAAAAAAAGCTACAATTAAAGGACAAAGTAGAAAGAGATAAGCAAGAGAGAAAACGAAAACGAGAAGAAAAATTAAATGTTAAAAAAGAAGCTGCTGCTAAAGGAAAATCTCAAGTAAAAAAAAAGCGTCAAGAAATTACAAAATGTTCTGTTTGTAAGTTTACTATCCGATCCGGGAATAATGGAATTCAGTGTGATACTTGTAAATGTTTTTTTCATGAACACTGCATACCAAAGACGCACAAGCAATTTATTGTCGATAAAGAAGATACAGATGAGATTTTTCTTTGTCATGTATGCTACAAAGAAGAATCTACTGATAGTGATGCTTCTATAGAATCTAAAAATAGCTTAGATTCCGAGCTGGAAGTGGATGAACTTTATGATGAATACAAGGAATTCATAAAATTAAATAAGTAAATTTCTGTTTTATGGAAATAGGTAGTACCTATGTATTTTTTTTGTAACTTGTTTTTGTCCAAAAATAAATATTTTTATTCTTCAGTGATTTTTTAATGGCTGTCCAATAACTATCATAATGTATGTCCAATCACTGTCAAAATCGTCCAATAACTATAATTTTTTGACAATGTTTTAATTTTAATTATTTAGAAAAAATCCAAACCGTTTAAATTAATTTAAAATAATATAATCCTAAAGAACAATAATTGAAATTTCCAAAAAAAAAAAAAAATTGTTAGGAAAAAATGGAAAATAACCAATTTACAGATATTTTAGGGAAAAAAAATCTTAAATGTCCAATAACTATATCCTTTACTCTAATATCGTTTTAATAAATTTGTGATTTTTGCATGTCCGAATGCGAAATTCGGCAGATTAAAAAAAAAACAGAAATAATAAGGTGCTAAAAAAAAAACATAAAGCGTGAATTATTTTACCCACTTTAGAGACAGACATTTCGTTTTTCAGTACATGATAATATCTTATTTTCCAATTATTGTAGCTGCAAAACAGTTTCCTCTAAAATGTGAAATAACTGCATGACTGCCTGCGACCGTTAGAAGCACCTCCTGTCGGAAGCGCGAGATTTTCCACTGAATCGCAGTAGCAGTCGGCTAGGACAATTGCAAATGCCACTATTTAGTGCCATTAAGGGATTTAAACTCAATCGAAGTGAGCTGTTTCTGCACCCCGGTGACTACTACGACTTATTTATGACGGCGCGACGTGTATCTACCTGGGTTTCGAGTTTTCTTGACCCTGGACCATAGATGCATCATTCGACAATAAAAACTTAACCAGAACAATATAAATTTTCAATTTCATTATTATTGTTAGACATACAAAACATTTTTACTAGTATAAATTATTAATAAAATAAATAATTTAAGCACGGGATTGTTTCTTTCAAAGCTGACATTCTAAGTAATCAAATAAATTGTAAAAATTACTAAAAATAATGCGTCATCCGACATAACGCGTCAGATACACTATGTTTGCATACTTTTTCCATTATTTACGACACCACGTTACGTTAATTTTAAAATATTGAGCCAATACTCAGACAACACACCAAATCCCAGAGATATTCACAGAATATCTTTTGTGAATATTCAATATATCCACAGGATATCAGAATTATTCCTTGGATCTAATATGGATATCCAAATGTCCGTCTATATCTAGAATATAAAAGATATCCTATGGATATCCAGCAAAATATCTAATGGGTATCTTCCAGACAATACAAGAAATCTCGGAGATATCCACAGAATATATTTTGTGGATATCCAATATATCCAGTGGAAGTTGATCTAATATTGATAGCCAAATGTCCGTCTATATCCGAGGATATAGAAGATATTTGGATATTTAGCAAAATATTTTATGGGTATCTTTAGTAGAGGTTCATAAGTAACCAATGATTATTGAATAACGTAGGAACAAAATAGCAGAGATAAAAAATATTTTCAACACTCAAAATATTTTCAACACTCTGCCATGATTTTGCCCACCAAGGAGAAAGTCATCCTTATTAGGACTCTGCAGCAATAAATGGAAACTCTCAACTCCAGTCTGATTGGGATACCAATTTCGATCGAACTTAATTACGGCGGGTAGAGCATGAGTAGATATTCAACGAGCGAAAGTGGTATCGCCATCTATAGTTAGTAAGCAAAAACAAAAATTACATCTAGTGGATATCCACCATGGTTTGCGTTCGCGCCTAGACTTTGATATATTTAGTGGATTTTCATGGGATATTGAATAACTTTAAAAAAAGTTAATTTTAAATATCTGAACGGTACTATTAGCCAAATGGCGAGCACAATGGCGTAATTTTTTAATCATTTGCTATATAATTACTATTGTTTATGGACATTTGCATGTCAATAAATTACATCTCATGGATATAAAATAGATATCCACCATGGACTTGGTGGACATCTATTTTATATCCTGGATTTTGTGTGCTGTCTGGGTATTAACTGAGTTACAAATCATAAAAGTATTTCTTTTGATGTGTGTGATGAAGAAATTAAATGTGCAGCCACTTTATTAGTCTTGGAATAAAGAGAAAAAAGAAAATTGATTAATTTAAGATTTTCAAACATATATTTATAGGTTGCATTCATTTTCCATTTTTCATTCAATTTCTTCCAATTCTTTTCCTCACATATGCTTGTCTTTATAATTTAAAAAGATTCGTGCTCCAAACATTTTAAAACAATATGATATCGTCAATTTTTGTCGAAATGAAAATCAAGCAAGTCGGCATTCACAACATGTGTTGCGTGACGTAGCTTGGGATAGCTTAAGAATAGTATGCAAAACAATATGCAAATATATCTTAGAATATATACAGTGTGTTTTATAGTGTGTTTATTGTGTTAAAGTAATAAAGGGTATCAAAATAGGCCATTTTGCCTTGTAAACCCCTATCCGGAAATGAGCTGTTAGGGAACTACAGCAATTACAATTTGAGAAAAGGAAAAGGTCTACCGGTTACAAAAGATTCGCCTCGTTTACTGTCTTGTTCTGTCGCCTGGATACGTTTTAAAAATTAACTGCGCATATTCTCCGCACATACTGGCTTGCTGTATTTACTTTTTTGTAAACATTGATAAGCCACACCGTGTCTCGTAGTGACAGTAAACTGAGTAGAAGGAGGGAGCAGGGTTTTGTTATCTGTGCATTTAGTTTCATTTATTGGTTTACAGAACAGACGTAAATAGTATTAATTTGAAAGTCATTTTAAAAAAATTTTGTAAGCTGTATTAATAAACTGGTAACAATAGCCATTTTTCGTTTTTTCTTCCTGGATCCCAAAGGGAAAATTTCCGAACAAATGCAATTTTTTTATTTTAATACCCTCTAAAACTTCTTTTTACAATAATTATGAAACACCTTGTATATTTAAAAAATGTACATAAAGATATACTTTTTCATATAAAGCGTAGGATGGCGTGATAGAGTGTCACAAAAATGTGTATCCGCCAGAACATTTTTAAACACAGATATTAAATGGCCCTAAAACAATTTTGGAATATAATCTTGGCAATGAGCTTTTATAAGTGTTTCCAAATGTTATTAAGACTTGGGAATCTTACTTACAATAAAATAATAAAAAATGTATTTATGGCTCCAATGTTACAAACAAAGAATGGTAATTTGACCAATATTTTCATGAAAATTAAAATACTAGATACTTTAAACATACACCAAACAATATCAGAATTTGCAGTACTGAAAGCAAGAGAAGTTCAATTTTTTTTTATATTAATGTGTTTTGGTTTTTGTAAATATAATATTATTAGATAATGTTGATAAGAACTGTTAGTATATGTAAGCTATACCAAAAATCTAATGTCTCCAACACATGACTTTCCTATCTAGTTATTATAGGCTTTTTTCGGTTATTTTGTACAACCTATTGCAGCACCTAAAAATGTTTAGAGGATAAACAAAATATATACATTTTCCATATACATCTAACTCGAAACATTTTTCTACAGATAATAATATAAGTAACTTTTATTTAAAAAGTTTCTTTTCCAAGCGTAAATAACAGATATATTTCATAAAATATAAAAACGGCATGCCATAAAGTACCCCCCCAGATGTTCTGACTTCGTTGAAAATCTTACCTTAGGCCGAAATAAAATTTAAGTTGAAAATTTAATGTTTTTTCCTTTATCCGTTTTTGAGTATTCTTCAAAATTCGAAATTTACACATTTTCTCAAATATCTCGAATACGGTCTATTTTAGAGAAATTATGTATGGGATAAAAATTATAGAGAATTATAATAGAAACAACTTTTATTTTATCAATTTTTATTGAAAAATATTTTTTTTTACATTTGGTCAAAGGACCCCGCAGACTTTCAATGGAAATTGGGTTTTATCAAAATTTTCCCATTTTTTGCAGGGAGCGAGCTTTTGACATCCTGACCAAAAGTCCTTATGGGTGGAACAAAATCCTATGTAAGGATTTTGAGTTATTTGCAAAAGAAGGCCTCGATTTTGACGAACCTCAAAAATCGTAGACACCGGGAAATAACACATACAAAGAGGTTAGAGTCTTTATTTTTTCAAAGTCTTGGACCAAGAAGTTATTCCAGAATGATTAGCAGTCATTGATGGAGACGCTGTGTATGAGTGCCCATCATTAGGCAACTCACAGGATGGTCCTAAACACTTTCGGAAAAAAATTGACCTTTTAACCAAACTTTTCTAAGTGTGATTTCCTGGATGAGTCGGCTCCGGAAAAGTTGGACTCACTCATGCCCATCAAGGGTATGGGCCCATGAGTTATCGGCCAAAAAAGGTCCCATTTGGCCGATACTCGAGAAGTGTGAAAACGGGGCGGAAAACTCATACAACGATGGTAATATGATCACGTTTATACGGCTTTGGGCCAAAAAGTCGAAAATTTTCAGTATGGTTGGAAGGTCAAGTATTTCCTAATAGTGTTCGTGACCATCATAAGAGTTGCCTAATGATGGGCTCTCAAGCCGGGCATCTCCAGCAAACCCTGCTGGGCATTGTCAAATGACTTTTTGGTCCAAAGCCGTCTAAACGTGATCATATTACCATCGTTGTATGAGTTTTTCGCCCCGTTTTCACACTTCTCAAGTATCGGCCAAATGGGACCTTTTTTGGCCGATAACTCATGGGCCCATACCATTGATGGCCTCGGTCAGTCCAACTTTTCTGGAGGCGACTCATCCAGGAAATCAAGCTCAGAAAAGTTTGTTTAAAAGGTCAGTTTTTTGCCGAAAGTGTTCAGGACCATCCTGTGAGTTGCCTATTGACGGGCACTCATACACAGCGTCTCCATCAATGACTACTAATCATTCTTGAATAACTTCTTGGTCCAAGACTTTTAAAAAATAAAGACCCTAACCTCTTTGTATGTGTTGTTTCCCTGTGTTTACGATTTTTGAGGTTCGTCAAAATCGAGGCCTTCTTTCGCAAATAACTCAAAATCCTTACATAGGATTTTGTTCCACCCATTAGGACTTTTGTTCAGGATGTCAAAAGCTAGCTTTTATGCAAAAAATGGGACAATTTCGATGAAACCCAATTTCCATTGAAAGTCTGCGGGGTCCTTTCTCGAATATGGACCATTTAAGGAAAATTTTGTAAAAAAAACAAAAACAAATTATATTGTAAGTAACTTTTATTTGAAAAATTTTCTTCTCTAAACTTAAATAATGGATCTTCTTTTCCATCTGTTTTATTTTCTCCTCAACGGAAGACATTATTTTTTCCTCTACAGAAGAAATTTCATTTCTTATAGAAGATATTTTGTTTTCCAAGTCGGAAGAAATTTTATCTTTTAAAGAAGAGATATCATAGGGAACTTTAGTTTCTAAAGAAGAGATTTCGTTTTTCACGGAAGACATATCAGAAGACACCTTTTTTTCTAAGGAGGTTATGTCATTTTTGATAGAAGAAACATCAGAAGAAACTATAGTTTCCATGGAAGAAATCTTATTTTCTAATAATGAGATCTTACTTTCACTATCGGAAGAAATTGAAGAAATTATAGTAGATACATCATCCGAAAATAGAAAAGTTTCCGGAATCAAACCTGCATTTTCTAGTGCTTTTCTTAAGTCGTTGTGCCAGGTCTGATTTCTTTCCTGTCATCTTCAGTTCACGTTCTTCTAATTCTCGACGTAGCTCGGTAACTTTTAAATGACACAGTCTTTTAGCCATTATTGTCCACTATTTATTTACACTATTTCTTTTTTCGACACCAATGTGATGTTTGTTTATTTTAAAACAACAGTTTATTTATTAATAATTTATTTAAACACCTATTTAGTTTAAAACAATACTATTCTAATTAATATATGTTTGAATGTCTTTAAATCGTTCACTATTAATATTCACAGTCCAATACTTTATTATCAACTGTCTATATACCATGACTCCTACGTTGTTCCTCCACCAATATTTATATGTTAATTAAAAACTTTGGTGAAGGTACTAGAATTTTTACCAATTTTTATCAATATGTAACGTTTACTTTTGACTTGCCGTTCTTTTATTGAAATTAATATTAGATTAGAATGATTATAGTGTAAGCTCACCTTGCCAAGAAACAAAAAAAAAGGTTAAAAATGTTCTCTAGTGTATATTTTACTATCTTAGTTATTTTTGTACATAGTAATTGCTACTTTTCTTGGGTTTCTTGTTCTAATATAGATGTATTACTATATGTGGCTCCTGGGGAATGTAAATTATGTATGGATTTATTCACTATACTTGGTATATTAGCTGTAGGGCAGTTTAATGATCTACCACATTTTTTAGCGCTTATTTCATCAAATATCCTAAAAAAAAAGGTATTATTTGATTTAATTACCATCTCTTATTAACCATTATACCTTTTAGCTATCTTTAAGCAAGTAACTAGTTCTTGTGAGGCTTTGAAAATAGTTTCTTTCTGTACACTTCCAGTGTAGGATATGTCGGAAATTCCCTTAGTGCGCTATTTAACTTGTAGTTGCTAAGGCCTGGAAAGATATTTATTAATATTATGTAGTATATTTACTTCCAATCTTACCGTCGTGATTAAGCTTAAATCCCCAAGGAATCTGTAGTTATTCATTTATTGTATTCATTTTTTTTTTGTTTTGTCCGTGTACTGTTTGCTTACAAATCGAATTTACTTATGACAACATGTGTTTGACGGTTGACGTCGAACTTGTCAGGTCAGAGCGCGATGCACATACTTTGATTTTCTTTTACTATACGGAGAATGGTCGCACTGCGCAGCTTTCTGAGTGCCTTTTAAAAGGAGATAGAAAACTCCGCCATTTTGAACCCTTATTACGTGTTGCCTACATCTTGGCGCAATATTTTTAATAGGTGCGTTTTAATCATCCGCTTCTGCTTCGGAATTGTCGGTTTTCTTGTTTTAATCTGACAGGTTAAAACGACTAAACCGACAATTCCGGAAGCAGAAGCGGATGATTAAAACGCACCTGATATTTTTCTTGCTGCTGTCAGTGTCAGTGAATATTATTTTTGAATTCACAGTTTATTGCTAAAGAATCAGTTAGCTCACTCGGACCAGTTGAAAGTTCCAAAATAACATCCACTCTAGGGATACAAATTCAGGATACGCAGAAGACTGCATTTTTATTATAGGCGGTTGTCATATATTGTATTATCCTAGTTGCACAGTGTATAAACTGAAATATTGAGATCCAAAGTGCCGACGCAGAGTGAGCGATCTGATTCTTTAGCTGTAAACTGTGTCACAGGGTTCAAAATGGCCGCGCCCTATGTTGGGCGTGTCGGACCTCTCTCTTGCCTCGTATAGTAATCAAAGTATGTGGCGCGATGATTATTGATTTTCGGCCACAGATGTTAGAACGTACTAGACTGGCTACGCTCGAATATCTTGGTATCTTGTGACGGGAAAATTATTTCCATACAGGACATATTGTATTTAGGAATACTTTTGTAATATATAGTTAGGTATTTCTAGGGGTCTTGAATCATATTGATGAATATCCGATTCGATAAAGTTATTTAGTAACCACCGCCGATTCGTGGCGTCAGTGGTTTCTTTTTCTGTTTTTGATAAGGCAACACTGCGTACGCAAAAAGTTATCTGATTCTTAGTGACCAGCATTGGACGGGCTCTTTCTTGAAAAATCTGTGTAGTGCGAACACGAAAATTTTCGGCAGTGTAGAGTCGTAAGGGGATACCAATTTTTTTCTGAGACTTCGAGTCTTCTCACTATTTAAGGTTTTTATTGGTTTTCCCCAGTTAACTCGTGGTTTGACTTTGTGAGGTATTTTCCTGAATTGGATTTAGTGGAAAATTACCGTTTTGTGGAATAGCCAAGCCCCGCCCAGTTTTCGGGTTTTTTTATGCGGCTCTCACTGTAAGTATATCTATCACCCTTAGATTTTGAGTCTTTATCTAGTAATTTATTCAGCCCCTAAAATCAATCCTGGATTGCTGTGTGTGATTTGGGGACAGGAACAACTTGGCAGTTTTTTTTGGCTCGTGTTCGCTTGGAGAGACGCCATTTTGTACCCTTGTGAAAGGTATGATTTATGATTCAATTTTTACTACTATATATTTATTGGATTTGGCTATTAATATTTTAATAAGTGCTGGGTGTACTTAATTTTTACTATTTGAGTCCATGATACAGTTTATGGCTATTACTTCAGGTCTTTATATATTGTAAATACTCAGGGGTAGTTTAGAGCAAGATCAGCCCTGTCTGTATCGTTGATGGGGTAACGCAGGTTCAACCTGACTCATTACTTGTTAGTTTTAACTTCAATTTGGGGTAATTAGTGTTATAATTTAGGAAATCTAGGTCAATTTTGAATTGAAACATTTTGTTTGTATTTTAAAGGGTTCACCCGTGGGGCTTTAAGACACTCTTCACCCGTGGGGCTTTAAGAAATTTTTCCCCGTGGGGCGTTAAAGATTCTTTACACTTTGGACACTAAGAACTGTTCACCTGTGGGATATTTGGTAACCAATCAACTGTGGGTTATTTGGTAATCGTTCACCGAAGGGGGTTGCTGATAATTGATCACCTACTTGGTTATTGGTTCACCGTTTACTTGTGAGGACAACATACACTGCTTTACCAGGCTGCTGGTTATTAGACGTTGCTCTTACTGCATGGGAAGTTGGTGTTAACGGTGGAGATAATGGTGACAACCCTATTCAGGTTTTTTATGTATTACATTGTAATTTTCTTGTGGGTACAGGCTTAATGCCTATTTGTTGATAATTTTCAGTGTTCTTAGGGTACAAGAATAAACCTAGGGCATAGTAGACCACTATTTTTACTTATACTAGAACATTCAAATATTTAAAAAAAAAACAAGTAAGCCTATATTCAATTTAATATTTCAAATTTAGTTAATTTAAGTACTTAATGCTGATGTAGTAATCCTTCGGGTCGCAGAACACTTGGACTGCTTCCACGTTTAAGTTGTAATTCTTCAGTTATTACTATCATAATTTTACTTTTTCAATTTATTCATTATTAAATGGACCAGACTTAACGATTAAGTTAAGCAATCTCAGAAGACCCGTGTGGGGGCAGAGATTTAACAACCTCTTCCTATTTATGGGAGCTTTAAAGTATATCAACGGTGTCTGAAGTCCTTTGTGTATTTTTTTTTATTATTCAGTATTTTTCTTATTACGTTAAAATATATTGCGGTCCAGCATTAAATGCTGCGAATTTATATAGGTACGGGTATGCCTATGGCTAAGATTGTTGAAAGTCTTTATAGGGTGTATATTTAATTATTGGTTGCAATTTATATATGGCGTCATTTGATAACTTTGCAAGTGTGTGTACGATATTTAGTTGGTTATTATAAATTCTGTTATATGGTAAGATACATGTAAAAGGTAGAAATTAATATTTTACAGATTTTTCACCCTATTCTACCTCACTCTGTCCTTTGCTCTGGTACCACAGCCAATGACTTACCATGCCATCCATTGATGGAATTATAAATATTTTTTTTTTGGTTTATGCATATACATATATGAGTTAATTTCTTACCTTATTTATTAGTTATTAGACCTTTGGTAGGTATTGATACCTTTTTTATGGTATTATATAATTCATCATATACCTGGCTTTATATTTTTTTTAACTTTAGTATTGTGTGATCATTATTAACCCTTATTAGAGGTTTTCTTTATTATTTGTAAATTTGTTAAATTACATTTTATCAGGTAATTTTTTTTTTTTTATATAAAGGAAACATAAGTTGAGGTTGATCTTTTATTTCTTTCCTCATTTACGGGGTTAGTGGGGGAATATTTGAACTGTTTGGCCAATAATTTAACTCCGTTGGCGCCCTTTTTATTTTATCTACTATTTCCGGAATTTTAGCTACCCACTTCCTAGCTATCGTCTAAGCGACGTCGAAGGCCTAAAGGTTGACACCAGAACAACCGAATCTTATGTAACCGAGTAGGTAAAGTTTTGTAGTTAACTCTTTAATAATTTTTTCTTTAAGTTTAAAATTTTGGTGGTATCGCCGAGTTCATTTGGTAGGTTACAAATACTGGAAACATTATCACGTTGACTCTGGAAAGATCTTGAAAGCGCCTCCGCCATAGTCTTCATACATGTTTGGTCTTAAGGGATTTAATTATATATGATAATCGGACAAGTTGAGCCTCAAAGGCCAAATAAGACAGAGAGGGACTTGGAGGATTAGAGCATGATTTAATTATAAAATGGCTCACATTACAATACTGTTCTACGCAGGGTACTCAATAAAATAATATATATTTTGATCTGCTTGAAGAAAAAATACAGTAAATGCTACTAAACTATAATATTATAAGCACATCTCTAAATCCAAAAACCAAACCATTATTTTAAATAAAGTAATATCCAAATTAACCAGATATATCAAAGCAATTAGCTTTTATAATAATTAGATAGATATTTTTAAAATAACTAAATTAAAAATTTACTATCATCTATAATAAAGCACCGTTTACAATTATTTTATATTAATATTTTCATTAACAAAATAGATTTTTTTATTCCAAACATTAACGATTATCTCGATTCCCCTAACTCTTTTTTGAAATGGATCCATCACTCTTAGTGCTGCTACCCTTTTTTTCAATTTATGATGATTTAAACAAGTACATATAGCGAATCATTGAGATCCGTTTCCATTCATAAACATATCTAGTGTTATTCGGTTGCACCCGAGCTAACGAACGCAACCAGATAAAACGCAAAGGGTTTTTAAATCGACAATGGCGTTTCCATAGGAGGGCGCAAAAATTAAAAACAAATAAAAAATATTTTATAATTTAAACCTAGCAAACTAAATAAAAAAAAATTCATGTCTCAGTCAACAAAGTATTTTATTATTAAAGAGAAATATGCGCTAAAATGTCGCTATGGACGCTGTTGAACAGACGACCCAGGTTCTTGACGATACCAACCTGGCAAGAGAGTAAAATCTTTTGAGCCATCCAAGTGACCGTGTTAATAAAAATATTATAAGGTTTAGTGTTACAGGTTAGTTTAGTTTATTTAAGTAATCAGACCCTAAGGTATACTAGCAAGTAGAACTTTTGTTTTTAAGATTACAATCTTAGTTAAGTTAGGTTTGATTGATCAACTTTTGATCAATTTTAATTTCAATTTAACAAGAATAAATACATTACAATATTTTTTACAACGTTAAATGACATAATGATAAAATTAAAATATTGATAACAAATGGAAGTCAGACAAACGCAGCATCACATATGCTTGAAAGTCTGTTTCGTCAACTGCATTGCATGACTCCAAACTCTGTATTAAATAAGCATTCCTGACTTATATAATGAATATAGGGTATAGAAGTTAAAACAAAAAATTAAAAAATTAAAATAAACAAATTTTCCGTTTTTTTTGTGCTTTTTTTTTTGTTGCTAAGAAAATACTAGGCGAGTCCCCCATGATTAGTACACTTCAAGAACAAAGAGATATGTTATTCTCAAGATCAAGATGGTTAAGGCATGTTAAATATATTTGCATTTTTTTGTACGAACGTTTTCACCTCAGTTTTAAAAAAATAGATTTTGTTATTAGTTTCAGGCTTTTTGGAAGCTTGTTAAATAATTTAGGTCCATACTACATAAAGGAATGTTGAGTAGCAGTTTTATGAAAAAGTTCAGTTTTAATATCAGGTATTCCTCTGATGATTCAGGGTAGTGAACTTTGATGAATCATGAAACATCCTGGTTAGGCAGTTGTAAACATATATTAAGTGAATAATTAGTAATTTAGTATCTTGATATAAAAGATTTGTGGAATGATACTTACTATTTCTAAAAATTACTTTAAGAAGAATATTTTGTGAAATTTGTAATATTGATAGAGTTGATTTGGATGCTGCACCCAATACTGGGATGCAGTATTTAATTGTAGATTCAGCAAAAACTGTGTTCAAAATCATTAAATTTTTTCTTGTTAGGATGTCTCGTAATTCATAAAATTCATGTATTAAAATTCTTAGTCGTTTAGAAACATAGTTGATGCGGTCTACCCATTTTAAATGTTGATCAACAATGGGGTCTATTCTGTAACAATTCTTTTATATTTAACGGCCTTTAAAAATATTTTCTTCTTTACTTCTGTCATTATTTAAACGGATCTTTAAAATACATTAGCATTAGAGGACTATCTTAAAGAAATCTGTTTAAATAATGACAGAAGTAAATTAACGAATACGAACATATTTTTAAAGACCGATAATATTTTCAAAGGCCGTTAAATATAAAGGAATTGTTACAGAATAGACCCCAATAACTCCTAAGTCTTTGAGAAATTTGGTTTTTTCAATTATAAAACCGTCACAATTATTGGCAGCAACACAAAATGGTTTATGCAGTTTAATATAAAAAAATTTAGGCTGATCTGTAATGGTGGAAGAAAAATTTATATATTGTTTTTTTCATGTTTAGAGAAAGTTTGTTATTATTTAACCATTTATTTTGTAAACGCTTTTTATGTTATGTTTAATGGTAGATTTAACAGTATCCCATGTAGATCCAGTAAAAAATATTACAGTATCTGCATAGCATATTATATGACCTTCGAAATTATTTTTTATTAATACTGTAATAGTGTAATTTAAGAAAATGATAGGTCCTGATACTGTGCCTTGTGGTACTCTCAATTGTATTATAGTCTCTGAACTAAATGTATTCCCTATTTTAACTCTTTGGGTTCTATTAGATAAGTAGTTATTTATTAATTCTAAAGCCATACCCCAGATGCCACAGTTATTAAGCTTATTAATTAATAAGTCGTGATCAACCATATCGAAAGCCTTAGCCAGATCAAGAGAAACAGCTAAGCTTTTTTTTGATCTATCCAAGGTCTCCACTGTGTTATTGACAAGTTCCATTATGGCATTTTCGGTATTTGATTTTTTTTATGAACCCAAATTGCCTTTCTGTTATCATATCATTTTTATTTAGAAACTACTTTAATTTTCTCTTGTAATGTTCAAAAATTTTTGTAATATTGTTTACTACAGAAATGGGTCTATAATTATTTAACTGATTGTAATATTAATGAACTCTTCTTATGAAGTGTTTAAAAAAATATGTTTTATAGAAAACTGAAAAAAGTATAATTGTATGACTCAATTTGAGTTTTAAACTGATACTAATTTGGTTGTTTCTTTAGGGAATATAATTATCTAGCAAACATTTTAAATTAGCGGGGTACCGTCTTGATGCATTTAAAGAGTTTAGGTTTGTAACCAATTTTACTGTAGGTAAATATACAAATCATATATAATTACGGGTACATTACATCGACAACTAAAAAATTTTTAGAATACCAAGCGAAGGACAATTTTCCCAAGATTTTAAGTAAAATATTAATTTCTTTCCTTTTACATTTCACGATTGACAGTTTATTCATAACTCTTGTTAAAAATTATACCGCGCTAGGTCAAGTTGTAATCTTGGTTGGAACGTTTTTTTTACGTGAATGAGTGTGGGTTGCCATCACAGCACTACGCTTCACCTGTTAGCTTCACTAGGCCCCTTGTGCATTCTCCTGAATCAGTAATGCCACGCTTAGCTCGTTAACTAGCTTACAGATTTAATGTAGTTGACAACGTCGCCTCAATTACATCTCTTATGCTGGCCACAAATTTCCTAATAGATGTTTACATACTTGAAAATCACCAATCAGAGTGCCTGTGATCAGGTGCAGATTTTGCTAAACTGTAGTCTAGCACTTCTGAAGCTGTTTGTTATATCCCATTTACTGAATCCCTTGTTTCTCTATTAAGTTTTTAATTGAATTATCATCCATTCGTAGTTTTCTCATTACTCTGTTCCAACTTCTAGCGGTTTTTTTAGAATTGCATGTCCCTTTTAGTTCCGCCACTGAATGTACGAGTGTGTAAAACTGTTTGTGTGCCTTGTAATAAATTCAGAAGTGACATTTTGTACCCACCCCTTTTTCATCTGTCTATGGCGCTTTGTTAGAGCGTCCTTTTGTTAGCTTTCGGAAAAAATGTCAATTTGTCATGACCTACATTCAGGTGGGGTAAAATAATCGCGTATATATTTTTTAGTAAAGAATGATAACGTTCGATGCAGAAGTTCATTTTTCATTCGATATAGAAATGAAAGGATTTGTAATGGAACTATACTAATTGCTTTAGATCAAATCCATGATGCAGCTATACATAAAGACTTGATTCATTTAAAATTTTAAAACGATTTGTGATTTATATTCCCAAGAATTTAATACGGAGCCGTACTAATACATCTCATACCTCAGAATGTACATCGCCTCTGCATTCTTTAACATTTTGAATAGCGCTATGGTGAGGTTCTGCAGAATATAATACGGAGGCGTGCTAATACCTCTAATACCCCAGAATGCATATCGCTTACATATTCTCTAAAATTTTGAAGTTAGCTGTGATGGGGTTGTGTAGATCTCGAAAATAAGGCTTTACTTATTGCATTATCGTTATCACCAACTCAGTATTGTCATTAGCATAGCCAGAGACAAATGTTTAATATAATTATTATGAATTGGAAAAAACCTACGGTTAATTAAAAACGAGCCAAAATAAGAATATTTAATGTTTAAATATAATTATTTTAGAAATATGAAGGGTAAACTTTACTAATGAAGAAAAGTAAAACATAAGTAAACACAGGTAAGGATTTTTAAATATAACAGGTACGGAATTTTCTACAGAGTTAACAAGGTATAATAAGAACATTCACACGTCAGGCAGAGGCTGCTGTCGCTCCTCGTGCATAAATCTGTGCCTGATGTGAGCATATAATAGTGTCAGCCATTAAATCCGTTCCGATATTCTTTGCTAATGTCGAAGTGAGAGCTACAGAAAATTAGCATAAGGGCAAACAAGAAACGAATACCATCAATATTACGGTGTGTAAATAGGCACACAGCTAGCTATGCGTCTAGCTGGCTATATTGATATTAGTCGATTTCTGCTCTTTACTTGGACATTAGCAAAGCATATTGGATACCGTGCAATAGCCGATACTGTATATACAACCCCTATGTTGGACCACCTAAAAGTTTCATCCCTTCTTATGTTTGTTATTAATTGAGTTATCGAAATTATTTTTATTTTTCTTAAAAGTTTGGAGTAAGAACTTTATTTTAATGTATTCAATTATTCAGTGACGTCATGGCGTATTTCCGGTTTGTCGGGAAGTAACAGTAAATCGCAATGTTTTTTTCATTTTCAAATAAAACCCCATTTTTTTACTGAAAATTCTAATTTATTAAACATTTTTGGATAAGAACCGTTTATTGAAAATATTCTGTCAACTGTCAAAATGACCGCCATATTGGATAATACTATTTCTATATATTTTACTAATAAGTCGTTTAAGGAAAAATACATTAAAATAAATTAGTTTCAAAAACTTCTTGTTACGCCTTAGTTTTTCCGTTGAGGCTAACCCAAATTACATCAGTGGTGTATCTAAACATTTTTATTATCGGTAAATCTTTTAAAAATTCCAACCTCTCTTATCTTAGTCATTATTTAAGATATCGAATTGTTTTTTTTATGTGAAAGCTTAAAAAAAGAACTTTGTTATGAAGGGTTTAATTATCCTGTGATGTCATGACTTACTTCCAAAAAATGATATCATCTTGAATATTTCAAGAAAAATCAAGCTCTATAACGGGACGAAGCTTATTATTGATTTTAAAAAAAATCTGAATAAAAATGGGATCAAAGGGGGTTAAAATAATAAAAAAAATCCTAACCCAAAAACGAAAAATAATATCAACTTGAAATTTTTAGTAAAAATCAATCTCTATAAGAGAATAAATAAAATAAATAAAAATGAGGAGGTAGAAATATTACAAAAAAAAAAATTACCTCAGAAACAAAAAACGATATCAAATTGAAATTTTCAAAAAAACAAGCTTTATAAAGGAAAGAAGCCTAAAAAGGGATTAAGGGTGTGTCTGTTAAACTGTGAAAGGTACAATATGGAATGCCAAGCAATATCTACATTATAGTTTATACATCGATATTGTCAAAGACTATCTTTGTTTATGAAATTAGCAACAATAAAACAACTTTATTTCAGATATAAATATATAAAAAGGATCCTATACGTCACACCTACTTTCAGAGGTATCTGCATAACGAAATTAAAACTCTTTTAGGACAGGTATCAGCGATAATTGTATACATTCTTATTACAAATAGTTTGGCACACTACACATTTTCTCGCCATCCTAAATATCCTTATTCAACGGTTCAATGTTCAAAGTATTCTCGAAAATCTCAAAAAACTACCAAAAAATACTATTTAAATTAAGCTGTCACTTGACGCCGTCAACAAAGTGTCTTGGGTTGGCAAACTTAAAGGTTATGAAGCAGAATATTCAATATCCACATATGAATTATACGATGGACGTCTAAAAGACGAAAATTGCAACAAATAAAATAACTGGGGGTGGCTGGCTCAGTGGTAGAGCCTCTGCCTGTGGATCCAAGGGTCCCAGGTTCGAATCCCACCGCTGGCCGGAATTTTTTCTTTAATTTAATTATTTAAAATTAATTCTGATGCCTTGGTAGGATTCCCCACCGGATCATTCACTGTTGGGTTTTAATTAACAGTGCTGTTCCTAAAGTGGCGCTGAGAAACAGTAAAAAAGCCTACACAGAACACGAGGTGAAATAACCTTAGCAGTTGAAGCCGATGACGCAAAAAAAAACTCATTTTTATGATTTCAATTCTTTATTTTTCTTTTTTTTTATATGGAAGAGTACATCTTTTATTAAAAAGTAAATGCAGAATATTTGATAAAAGTGATCTGACAATATAGGAAAAGCGTACTGTCAGATAGACAAATACAGTGTAAACAAGGCGTATCTATTATACATCGAGATAAAATAAAGTAGAGACTATTTTGCAATGTGACAGATGGGCGCACTTCAATTGATCTAAAACTGTAATGAGACAATAATTTTATATTTAACGACTGATGGAATGAAAATGATTTAATATCATTTGAATGAAGCTATTTAAAAAAATATGGCATTTATTCTCACCAAAATTGACTAGCACCACTATATCGAGTTTGATATTGACATAAAAGTGTAATATAGCACAAGTAGAAGTTATATATTTGCTAGTTCTTCCACTTTATACACAAAAATTGACAGGTTTTCGGCTGATCTAACCGAAGTGGACGCGATATATTGGCGTACAAAATTATTTTATAGACGTTAATAACAATTTCGAGTAAATAGTTTAATAAATTGTGAATAGCGGTTGAAATTTTGTAAAATTTATAGTCCATAAATACATGCGCTTGTCCAGTTCCGCCGGTAACAATTTAAAATTACTTATTCAATGAAACGACACCGGCAAGTAAATATTACTGCGAAATTCTCAAAGCCATGCGACGTGGTATGACGTTTACACCCTCTCTACCTACCAAAAGCCTCTTCAACTTCTACTTGAGCACACTTTAGCATCATCACAGCATCTCCTCTTTATTGTATGTCAACGCTATTATTTGATATCTTTGGTGACACCTAAACTTTATATTAAATTATAATCACTGACATATGTATGGGGTAATGCCAACCTACATTATGACACATGACAATTAAGACATATAAATAATGAAATAAATGATTAAAAAGATTTATTTTATAAGATTATTAGAACAAATAAAAAATATTCGAGTTCGGCCAAATAATTTGGCAGTGTGTGCGGAACTTTGTCGTTGAATAGTACGATTAGTCGGTTCATTTTTGTAAGCCATTTAGCCATAAAAAATATTCTTTTATAACAATGACTTTTTTTAAAAATACGAACAATCCATGTCCGAATTTTGCGAACCAGACAATGAAAGTGACAGATGTTAATTGTTAAGGGCATCACTGTTTTAAAATAATCTGTTAGAGAGCTTTCATTATCAATGATGTGTTATTAAAAGTGGATGATAAAGTTATTGAAAATATTTTTAAACCAACAGAATCGCTCGAATATGGCTATAGAAATATATTGTTATGATTTCTATAACCTCACAATTTAAAAATACCCAATAAACATAACTTACCTCGGCTAGTCTTTTTAATATACTTAAACACTTTTTAAGAGCAGATTCTCTTTCTCTCAGTGGTGTCGGTTCAAGAATAATTATAACACTTTATAAACTGAGCTATTAAATACTTAGATAAACAAACTTTACAAAATTAAATTATTGTTTAATTTTAACAAAACCAAAAAAACTGAACAAATAACAGGTATTCTAATACCTGTAATAACCCCTACTACACCTACTAAACCTACTTACTCATTAAAAAAAATGTAACTATTTTCAATGAAAATTATAAAAAAATCAATAATTATTATTGATTGAGCTCATTACTCCCGAATATTATTTAATCTGAACTAAAACTATATTTATAACTTTAAATTTCAGTCAGTAATTTGCACAAAAAATAAATAAAATGTTCATAAATACCGGGTACCGTCCGTGTATCACTGCTGCTTACTCCTATTTCAATCGTCTATTCAATTTATTCTTTCCTCTTCTTTCTTTCTCTCACAAATCTTATAGTTCTTTACAATGTATCTTTTTAAAGTTTGCTTATTTAAATTTTTTATATATCTTTCAGTTTACAATACTATTCCTTTTTTACAAATTTCTGACATCCTTTTTTTTATTAAATTTCAAAATTGACAAACCTTCACAATTTTTATGTGACATTTTCCTCATTTATATTTTGTTTTTTCTACAGGGTGTATTCTTGTTATTTTAGTTCATTCTAATTATCTTAATACTATTACTATTTTGTTATTGATATTATTATAATATCTATATTCACATAAACAGAACAATATTCATCGATCATTAATACTCGTTATTGCATTTGTTAGAAGTTTTCTGACACAGAAAATTCTCAAATTCTTAGATGCTATTCTTAGAAAAGTTGTTCTGGACGTGATCCCTTATCCCTATTAAGGGTTGCCGAACGGGATGGTCGTTGTCCCGATCCCTTTGAGCTATTATGAAAGTAGACAGATTTACAGAGATTTATCCAGAAGGAAACTTTTATGGGTCGGTAGCCGATAATACACCTACTCAGCTAAATAGGATCCCCGATTCGGACGAAAGGTTTTTTTTTAGTGATGTTTGCGATTTGCGAGTCGTTTCAAATAATATATATTTGCATTTGGTAATGGGACATTTTTTTAGGAAAATCTTTGTCCGCCACTTTGATTTGTCTTATTGCCAAATATTTTTCGCAAAGAAATAAACCTATAGAATTTGATTAAGTAACAACGAATAGTTTATACAAAGTAAATTCGAAGTTGATATTTTAACTATATCGGGTGTTAATGAATACGTGTTACAGATTTTTAGGGCATGTAGAACATGCAAAAATAGAGTGAAAATTTCATATAAACATGTGCTCTTGAAGCTTTGGTTTGGAAGCTAGAGCTCTTTGAAGATGCCGTCTTCAGGTAAATTTTTTTCAAATATCTTTAGAACACCGCCTTTAAAAAATATTAAACTTGGCAGGGTTAGTAAACTTTACATGACGATTCGCCTAGTGTACACGATCATAAGGGGGAGGGGGGAGGGGCTACGGATATTTTCAGTATTTTTTTTTCTCTGTCACTTTGTGAGATTTTTGGTATAGAATTAAGAAACGTTAGAGTTTTTTCTAAAAAAAAGGTGCTCTTGTTTAAAGTCAACCAGATGCACCATTTTAGAGACAACTCGATTTTAATTTGTCCTGTTTCCTTATTTTAGCTGCCGCATTTATTATTAGAAATGAAAGTAGGCTCTGAGAAATCAACAAAACTATAATTTATTTATGGTTAAATATTACAATAAATGTTGGAAATGACGACCACCAACCTCAATACAAGCATTGCATTTTCTAATCATATTTTGGTTAGCCCTTTCCAAAAGCCATTGTTTGAATCTGCTGTGCTGCAGCTAAAATCCGAGCAACCAATTCCTCTTCTGACTCGACAGGTTTCTCATACACGAGAGTCTTCATATAACTCAACAAAAAAATCTTATGGGGTGAGATCCGGAGAGCGAAGTGGCCACGCCACTGGTTCTCCTCGGCCTATCCATCTTTCACCAAATGTTTGGTTGAGGTAACGTCGAACATCGAACGAATAATGTGCTGGGGCACCGTCGTGTTAAAGCCACATCTCATGACGAATTTGTACCAGCACGTCATCTAACAAATCCGGCATTACTTGTTGCAAGAATACTAAATTAATAGGACCAGTTAGGAGATTTGGAAGAAGGTAAGGACCAATTAAATATCCATTAATAATACCAGTCCAGACGTTGACGCTAAACTTATGTTCAAACTTCGTTGAACGAATAGAGTGAGGATTTTCTTTGGACCAAACGTGGTTGTTATGTAAATTAATAATACCTTCTCTGGTAAAGGATGCCTCATCTATAAACAGCACACGCCTTATAAAATATTGTTCTAATAAACAACGTTGGGTAAACCAACGGCAAAAGTTAATTCTTGGTGCAAAATCAGCTGGAGTTAAATGCTGTTCATGATAGGAGTAAAGTTCTTGTTCTCGTAAAAGTTGTCAAACACGTACGTGATTTACACCCAAGGCACGAGCAATACTTCAAGTGCTAGTGGATGGTTTCTGTGCCACTCTCTGAAGTACTCTTTCTTCAAACCTTATGGTTCGGCGATTTCTCTGAACTCCGGAGTTAATCCTATTGATTCTTAATGTTCCTGTATTCTTTAATCTCTGTAAAAGTCTTGCAAACACTTTATGAGATGGAGCTGGGTGATTTGGATATCGTTCTACGTACCAACGGCGAGCAACTCGGCCTATACAATGAGCTTCGCCATAAATTACTAACATGTTAGCATAATTACTAAAAGTATATTCATTCATTTTATCTCTACACAACAAAAATGTAAATAGATATTAATGTCAATAATGAAAACTAGAAACAATTTGACAGGTAAATATTCATAAGATTCCACAGCCTACTTTAATTTCCAGTAATTACTAGTAATAAATGCAGGAGCTAAAATAAGGAAACAGGACAAATTAACATCGATGCATCTGGTTGACTCTAAACTAAAGTATCTTTTTTTTTAGAAAAAACTTTAAAGTTTCTTAATTCAATACCAAAAATGTCAAAAAGTAACAGAGAAAAAAAAATTCTGAAAATATCCGTAGCCCCCCGCCCCCAAATGAGACGCTTGTGAACGTGTTAGAAAAATCTAATTAACACCAGAAGAATCGCCACGTAAAGTTTACTAACCCTGCCAAGTTTAATATTTTTTAAGGGCGGTGTTCTGAAGATATTTAAAAAAAATTGACCTAAAGACGCCATCTTCAAAGAGCTCTAGCTTCGAAACCAAATCTCCAAGAGCACATATTTATATGAACTTTTCACTCTATTTTTGCATGTTCTACATGCCCTAAAATCTGTAACACGTATTAATTAACACCCTGTATATAGAAATTGTTAAAACATACATATTATTCTCAAAAAATAAGTAAGAACACTTTGATTTTTCTTATTGCCAAATATTTTTCGCAAAGAAATGAACCTATAGGATTAGGTAAATCCTAAGTTGAAATTTTAACTGTGTGTAGAAATTGTTAAAATATACATATTTTTTAAATGACTTAAAAAACTCAAAAATGAAAAAAAATATTTTAATAATTTAAATTCGGGCCTAAACTTGTGTATGAAAAGTTAGGCTAAATAAAAAGTCTCTATGAATCGCGCCTTATTGCGTACCTTTTATTGTAATTCATTCTCGTGCGATTTCACTAGCGTTTTATCTTAATTACTGAATTTAAATTATTCAGTTTGATTTAATTATGATAGTATTGAACTTGTGAATATGTTTCTTATTTTCAGCTGCTACATAGGGGTTTTACAGTGTACGCTCTTCCTTAGGAGTCCGTTTCAGTCCAGAATCTTTCATTAAACTGGCTCAGCGGAGTGAGGATACGGGTGCTTTGCGGGAACATCGTGGAGGACATGTAGGAAGACCGAGAAAACACGAAGTTCGTTTAGAAAACACATTTTAAATATTTTAGAGGAAAATCTAACAAGTACGCGCCCAATTTGCAGATGAGATGCGAGCAAGTCAAAGAAAAGTGTGAAAATTGCGAAAAATCAATAACTCTTTTACTTTAACCGTGTTAGGGCACAGTTATCTATAGAGTAAACAGTATGTTAACCTAGGAATCTCAAAAAATAAAGATTGGCCGTACGTAAAATAAAGAGAGAAACTTGCTTTACAACGCCCTCTAGATGACAAGGAGGGAACACTGCTACCCGCAGTCATCGTTCATAGCACAACACAAACTTTAAAACTTTGTTTAACATGGCGAAAGTTAAGTTGTTCACCTTTCTGCCCAACTGGACGTTTAAAAACATGGTTACACCCCCACCGCGGTAGTGGGATAGCAGGTATAGCGGTTTTTATTTATTCAATTGTATTGTGCAGGTAGTTAGGAGGTAAAGGAATCGTTCACTAACTGCAAAGGAACATGGAGCCAGCAGGTGCTGACACTGGTGACCTCAACAACGAAATTAGCGCCGAGGTTTTGTAACGTAGGTGCTAGAAAGGTTGCGGTGGAGGAAGCTGGGCTGAAATGCTCTTCTTCTAGCAAAGTTTCTCAGAGGACTACATGCCAGAATACTTCTTTCTAAGCCATGGCTAAGATGCATGAAGAAGACTTCGTCAACAACCGTTTACCATAAGAATCTAGTAATAGATCTTATCCGACTACAGAAAGGA